>CAKNZS020000035.1:0-131600 GCA_932273885.2 Leucozona laternaria
AAAGTGTCGATGGCGATATTTCCACAACAAAGCCTCGTAAGGGGTTGCAGTTTGCAGTGGCGAATAGCAAATTCCCAGAGCTTTCCAGCGATGTAAAAATTTTGACAAAAATTTTTTCAATGATTTTTGAAAAAAATCATGGACTACCCCCTTGTCACTTTTTTTCAACTTTTAAAAAATGTTTCCAAATCCCATCGAGCTATACATCAAAAGACAGGGTTTTTTCAAACTCTATCCGGACGTCTAAACCAAAAGCGTGTGGAAGGTCTGGTTCTCGAAATATTTTCATCCAAAGTGATTGCTCGATTTACTGCATTTCTGTGCCAAACATGCAAAAGCGTTTGTGTTTGGATAGCGATATTTCCGTAATCGAGCCTCGAAATCGGAAACGGTTTTAAAAATTCATTGTTAAATTTTTAAGAGCTTTCTAAAACTGAAAACGAAAATACTCTGCGAGGTTTGGTTCTCGAAATATTCGCATCCAAAGTCAAATTACTGTATTTCGATGCAACCCTAAAAAGGGCTTTGGATAACGATATTTCCGCAACCAAGCCTTGTAAGAGGTTGCAGTTTTCAGTTTCGTATAGAAAATTAACAGGCCTTTCCGCCGATATGAATAAAAAAATTTTGCAAGCTTCGGTTCTCGAAATATTAACATCAGAAATGATATTTCTTTGTTTTTTTCGGTCCAACCTTAAAAAAGTGTCGATGGCGATATTTCCACAACAAAGCCTCGTAAGGGGTTGCGGTTTGCAGTGGCGAATAGCAAATTCCCAGAGCTTTCCAGCGATGTAAAAATTTTGACAAAAATTTTTTCAATGATTTTTGAAAAAAATCATGGACTACCCCCTTGTCACTTTTTTTCAACTTTTAAAAAATGTTTCCAAATCCCATCGAACTATACATCAAAAGACAGGTTTTTTCAAACTCTATCCGGACGTCTAAACCAAAAGCGTGTGGAAGGTCTGGTTCTCGAAATATTTTCATCCAAAGTGATTGCTCGATTTACTGCACTTCTGTGCAAAACATGCAAAAGCGTTTGTGTTTGGATAGCGATATTTCCGTAATCGAGCCTCGAAATCGGAAACGGTTTTAAAAACCCATTGTTAAATTTTTAAGAGCTTTCTAAAACTGAAAACGAAAATACTCTGCGAGGTTTGGTTCTCGAAATATTCGCATCCAAAGTCAAATTACTGTATTTCGATGCAACCCTAAAAAGGGCTTTGGATAACGATATTTCCGCAACCAAGCCTTGTAAGAGGTTGCAGTTTTCAGTTTCGTATAGAAAATTAACAGGCCTTTCCGCCGATATGAATAAAAAAATTTTGCAAGCTTCGGTTCTCGAAATATTCACATCATAAATGATATTTCTTTGTTTTTTTCGGTCCAACCTTAAAAAGTGTCGATGGCGATATTTCCACAACAAAGCCTCGTAAGGGGTTGCAGTTTGCAGTGGCGAATAGCAAATTCCCAGAGCTTTCCAGCGATGTAAAAATTTTGACAAAAATTTTTTCAATGATTTTTGAAAAAAATCATGGACCTACCCCCTTGTCACTTTTTTTCAACTTTTAAAAAATGTTTCCAAATCCCATCGAGCTATACATCAAAAGACAGGTTTTTTCAAACTCTATCCGGACGTCTAAACCAAAAGCGTGTGGAAGGTCTGGTTCTCGAAATATTTTCATCCAAAGTGATTGCTCGATTTACTGCATTTCTGTGCAAAACATGCAAAAGCGTTTGTGTTTGGATAGCGATATTTCCGTAATCGAGCCTCGAAATTTTAAAAATCCATTGTTAAATTTTTAAGAGCTTTCTAAAACTGAAAACGAAAATACTCTGCGAGGTTTGGTTCTCGAAATATTCGCATCCAAAGTCAAATTACTGTATTTCGATGCAACCCTAAAAAGGGCTTTGGATAACGATATTTCCGCAACCAAGCCTTGTAAGAGGTTGCAGTTTTCAGTTTCGTATAGAAAATTAACAGGCCTTTCCGCCGATATGAATAAAAAAATTTTGCAAGCTTCGGTTCTCGAAATATTCACATCATAAATGATATTTCTTTGTTTTTTTCGGTCCAACCTTAAAAAGTGTCGATGGCGATATTTCCACAACAAAGCCTCGTAAGGGGTTGCAGTTTGCAGTGGCGAATAGCAAATTCCCAGAGCTTTCCAGCGATGTAAAAATTTTGACAAAAATTTTTTCAATGATTTTTGAAAAAAATCATGGACTACCCCCTTGTCACTTTTTTTCAACTTTTAAAAAATGTTTCCAAATCCCATCGAGCTATACATCAAAAGACAGGTTTTTTCAAACTCTATCCGGACGTCTAAACCAAAAGCGTGTGGAAGGTCTGGTTCTCGAAATATTTTCATCCAAAGTGATTGCTCGATTTACTGCATTTCTGTGCAAAACATGCAAAAGCGTTGGTGTTTGGATAGCGATATTTCCGTAATCGAGCCTCGAAATCGGAAACGGTTTTAAAAATCCATTGTTAAATTTTTAAGAGCTTTCTAAAACTGAAAACGAAAATACTCTGCGAGGTTTGGTTCTCGAAATATTCGCATCCAAAGTCAAATTACTGTATTTCGATGCAACCCTAAAAAGGGCTTTGGATAACGATATTTCCGCAACCAAGCCTTGTAAGAGGTTGCAGTTTTCAGTTTCGTATAGAAAATTAACAGGCCTTTCCGCCGATATGAATAAAAAAATTTTGCAAGCTTCGGTTCTCGAAATATTAACATCAGAAATGATATTTCTTTGTTTTTTTCGGTCCAACCTTAAAAAGTGTCGATGGCGATATTTCCACAACAAAGCCTCGTAAGGGGTTGCGGTTTGCAGTGGCGAATAGCAAATTCCCAGAGCTTTCCAGCGATGTAAAAATTTTGACAAAAATTTTTTCAATGATTTTTGAAAAAAATCATGGACTACCCCCTTGTCACTTTTTTTCAACTTTTAAAAAATGTTTCCAAATCCCATCGAACTATACATCAAAAGACAGGTTTTTTCAAACTCTATCCGGACGTCTAAACCAAAAGCGTGTGGAAGGTCTGGTTCTCGAAATATTTTCATCCAAAGTGATTGCTCGATTTACTGCATTTCTGTGCAAAACATGCAAAAGCGTTTGTGTTTGGATAGCGATATTTCCGTAATCGAGCCTCGAAATCGGAAACGGTTTTAAAAACCCATTGTTAAATTTTTAAGAGCTTTCTAAAACTGAAAACGAAAATACTCTGCGAGGTTTGGTTCTCGAAATATTCGCATCCAAAGTCAAATTACTGTATTTCGATGCAACCCTAAAAAGGGCTTTGGATAACGATATTTCCGCAACCAAGCCTTGTAAGAGGTTGCAGTTTTCAGTTTCGTATAGAAAATTAACAGGCCTTTCCGCCGATATGAATAAAAAAATTTTGCAAGCTTCGGTTCTCGAAATATTCACATCAGAAATGATATTTCTTTGTTTTTTTCGGTCCAACCTTAAAAAGTGTCGATGGCGATATTTCCACAACAAAGCCTCGTAAGGGGTTGCAGTTTGCAGTGGCGAATAGCAAATTCCCAGAGCTTTCCAGCGATGTAAAAATTTTGACAAACATTTTTTCAATGATTTTTGAAAAAAATCATGGACTACCCCCTTGTCACTTTTTTTCAACTTTTAAAAAATGTTTCCAAATCCCATCGAGCTATACATCAAAAGACAGGTTTTTTCAAACTCTATCCGGACGTCTAAACCAAAAGCGTGTGGAAGGTCTGGTTCTCGAAATATTTTCATCCAAAGTGATTGCTCGATTTACTGCATTTCTGTGCAAAACATGCAAAAGCGTTTGTGTTTGGATAGCGATATTTCCGTAATCGAGCCTCGAAATCGGAAACGGTTTTAAAAACCCAGTGTTAAATTTTTAAGAGCTTTCTAAAACTGATAACGAAAATACTCTGCGAGGTTTGGTTCTCGAAATATTCGCATCCAAAGTCAAATTACTGTATTTCGATGCAACCCTAAAAAGGGCTTTGGATAACGATATTTCCGCAACCAAGCCTTGTTAGAGGTTGCAGTTTTCAGTTTCGTATAGAAAATTAACAGGGCTTTCCGCCGATATGAATAAAAAAATTTTGCAAGCTTCGGTTCTCGAAATATTCACATCAGAAATGATATTTCTTTGTTTTTTTCGGTCCAACCTTAAAAAGTGTCGATGGCGATATTTCCACAACAAAGCCTCGTAAGGGGTTGCAGTTTGCAGTGGCGAATAGCAAATTCCCAGAGCTTTCCAGCGATGTAAAAATTTTGACAAACATTTTTTCAATGATTTTTGAAAAAAATCATGGACTACCCCCTTGTCACTTTTTTTCAACTTTTAAAAAATGTTTCCAAATCCCATCGAGCTATACATCAAAAGACAGGTTTTTTCAAACTCTATCCGGACGTCTAAACCAAAAGCGTGTGGAAGGTCTGGTTCTCGAAATATTTTCATCCAAAGTGATTGCTCGATTTACTGCACTTCTGTGCAAAACATGCAAAAGCGTTTGTGTTTGGATAGCGATATTTCCGTAATCGAGCCTCGAAATCGGAAACGGTTTTAAAAACCCATTGTTAAATTTTTAAGAGCTTTCTAAAACTGAAAACGAAAATACTCTGCGAGGTTTGGTTCTCGAAATATTCGCATCCAAAGTCAAATTACTGTATTTCGATGCAACCCTAAAAAGGGCTTTGGATAACGATATTTCCGCAACCAAGCCTTGTAAGAGGCCAAAAGCGTGTGGAAGGTCTGGTTCTCGAAATATTTTCATCCAAAGTGATTGCTCGATTTACTGCATTTCTGTGCAAAACATGCAAAAGCGTTTGTGTTTGGATAGCGATATTTCCGTAATCGAGCCTCGAAATCGGAAACGGTTTTAAAAATCCATTGTTAAATTTTTAAGAGCTTTCTAAAACTGAAAACGAAAATACTCTGCGAGGTTTGGTTCTCGAAATATTCGCATCCAAAGTCAAATTACTGTATTTCGATGCAACCCTAAAAAGGGCTTTGGATAACGATATTTCCGCAACCAAGCCTTGTAAGAGGTTGCAGTTTTCAGTTTCGTATAGAAAATTAACAGGCCTTTCCGCCGATATGAATAAAAAAATTTTGCAAGCTTCGGTTCTCGAAATATTCACATCAGAAATGATATTTCTTTGTTTTTTTCGGTCCAACCTTAAAAAGTGTCGATGGCGATATTTCCACAACAAAGCCTCGTAAGGGGTTGCAGTTTGCAGTGGCGAATAGCAAATTCCCAGAGCTTTCCAGCGATGTAAAAATTTTGACAAAAATTTTTTCAATGATTTTTGAAAAAAATCATGGACTACCCCCTTGTCACTTTTTTTCAACTTTTAAAAAATGTTTCCAAATCCCATCGAGCTATACATCAAAAGACAGGTTTTTTCAAACTCTATCCGGACGTCTAAACCAAAAGCGTGTGGAAGGTCTGGTTCTCGAAATATTTTCATCCAAAGTGATTGCTCGATTTACTGCATTTCTGTGCAAAACATGCAAAAGCGTTTGTGTTTGGATAGCGATATTTCCGTAATCGAGCCTCGAAATCGGAAACGGTTTTAAAAACCCAGTGTTAAATTTTTAAGAGCTTTCTAAAACTGATAACGAAAATACTCTGCGAGGTTTGGTTCTCGAAATATTCGCATCCAAAGTCAAATTACTGTATTTCGATGCAACCCTAAAAAGGGCTTTGGATAACGATATTTCCGCAACCAAGCCTTGTTAGAGGTTGCAGTTTTCAGTTTCGTATAGAAAATTAACAGGGCTTTCCGCCGATATGAATAAAAAAATTTTGCAAGCTTCGGTTCTCGAAATATTCACATCAGAAATGATATTTCTTTGTTTTTTTCGGTCCAACCTTAAAAAGTGTCGATGGCGATATTTCCACAACAAAGCCTCGTAAGGGGTTGCAGTTTGCAGTGGCGAATAGCAAATTCCCAGAGCTTTCCAGCGATGTAAAAATTTTGACAAACATTTTTTCAATGATTTTTGAAAAAAATCATGGACTACCCCCTTGTCACTTTTTTTCAACTTTTAAAAAATGTTTCCAAATCCCATCGAGCTATACATCAAAAGACAGGTTTTTTCAAACTCTATCCGGACGTCTAAACCAAAAGCGTGTGGAAGGTCTGGTTCTCGAAATATTTTCATCCAAAGTGATTGCTCGATTTACTGCACTTCTGTGCAAAACATGCAAAAGCGTTTGTGTTTGGATAGCGATATTTCCGTAATCGAGCCTCGAAATCGGAAACGGTTTTAAAAATCCATTGTTAAATTTTTAAGAGCTTTCTAAAACTGAAAACGAAAATACTCTGCGAGGTTTGGTTCTCGAAATATTCGCATCCAAAGTCAAATTACTGTATTTCGATGCAACCCTAAAAAGGGCTTTGGATAACGATATTTCCGCAACCAAGCCTTGTAAGAGGTTGCAGTTTTCAGTTTCGTATAGAAAATTAACAGGCCTTTCCGCCGATATGAATAAAAAAATTTTGCAAGCTTCGGTTCTCGAAATATTCACATCATAAATGATATTTCTTTGTTTTTTTCGGTCCAACCTTAAAAAGTGTCGATGGCGATATTTCCACAACAAAGCCTCGTAAGGGGTTGCAGTTTGCAGTGGCGAATAGCAAATTCCCAGAGCTTTCCAGCGATGTAAAAATTTTGACAAAAATTTTTTCAATGATTTTTGAAAAAAATCATGGACTACCCCCTTGTCACTTTTTTTCAACTTTTAAAAAATGTTTCCAAATCCCATCGAGCTATACATCAAAAGACAGGTTTTTTCAAACTCTATCCGGACGTCTAAACCAAAAGCGTGTGGAAGGTCTGGTTCTCGAAATATTTTCATCCAAAGTGATTGCTCGATTTACTGCATTTCTGTGCAAAACATGCAAAAGCGTTTGTGTTTGGATAGCGATATTTCCGTAATCGAGCCTCGAAATTTTAAAAATCCATTGTTAAATTTTTAAGAGCTTTCTAAAACTGAAAACGAAAATACTCTGCGAGGTTTGGTTCTCGAAATATTCGCATCCAAAGTCAAATTACTGTATTTCGATGCAACCCTAAAAAGGGCTTTGGATAACGATATTTCCGCAACCAAGCCTTGTAAGAGGTTGCAGTTTTCAGTTTCGTATAGAAAATTAACAGGCCTTTCCGCCGATATGAATAAAAAAATTTTGCAAGCTTCGGTTCTCGAAATATTCACATCATAAATGATATTTCTTTGTTTTTTTCGGTCCAACCTTAAAAAGTGTCGATGGCGATATTTCCACAACAAAGCCTCGTAAGGGGTTGCAGTTTGCAGTGGCGAATAGCAAATTCCCAGAGCTTTCCAGCGATGTAAAAATTTTGACAAAAATTTTTTCAATGATTTTTGAAAAAAATCATGGACTACCCCCTTGTCACTTTTTTTCAACTTTTAAAAAATGTTTCCAAATCCCATCGAGCTATACATCAAAAGACAGGTTTTTTCAAACTCTATCCGGACGTCTAAACCAAAAGCGTGTGGAAGGTCTGGTTCTCGAAATATTTTCATCCAAAGTGATTGCTCGATTTACTGCATTTCTGTGCAAAACATGCAAAAGCGTTTGTGTTTGGATAGCGATATTTCCGTAATCGAGCCTCGAAATCGGAAACGGTTTTAAAAATTCATTGTTAAATTTTTAAGAGCTTTCTAAAACTGAAAACGAAAATACTCTGCGAGGTTTGGTTCTCGAAATATTCGCATCCAAAGTCAAATTACTGTATTTCGATGCAACCCTAAAAAGGGCTTTGGATAACGATATTTCCGCAACCAAGCCTTGTAAGAGGTTGCAGTTTTCAGTTTCGTATAGAAAATTAACAGGCCTTTCCGCCGATATGAATAAAAAAATTTTGCAAGCTTCGGTTCTCGAAATATTAACATCAGAAATGATATTTCTTTGTTTTTTTCGGTCCAACCTTAAAAAGTGTCGATGGCGATATTTCCACAACAAAGCCTCGTAAGGGGTTGCGGTTTGCAGTGGCGAATAGCAAATTCCCAGAGCTTTCCAGCGATGTAAAAATTTTGACAAAAATTTTTTCAATGATTTTTGAAAAAAATCATGGACTACCCCCTTGTCACTTTTTTTCAACTTTTAAAAAATGTTTCCAAATCCCATCGAGCTATACATCAAAAGACAGGTTTTTTCAAACTCTATCCGGACGTCTAAACCAAAAGCGTGTGGAAGGTCTGGTTCTCGAAATATTTTCATCCAAAGTGATTGCTCGATTTACTGCATTTCTGTGCAAAACATGCAAAAGCGTTTGTGTTTGGATAGCGATATTTCCGTAATCGAGCCTCGAAATCGGAAACGGTTTTAAAAACCCAGTGTTAAATTTTTAAGAGCTTTCTAAAACTGATAACGAAAATACTCTGCGAGGTTTGGTTCTCGAAATATTCGCATCCAAAGTCAAATTACTGTATTTCGATGCAACCCTAAAAAGGGCTTTGGATAACGATATTTCCGCAACCAAGCCTTGTAAGAGGCCAAAAGCGTGTGGAAGGTCTGGTTCTCGAAATATTTTCATCCAAAGTGATTGCTCGATTTACTGCATTTCTGTGCAAAACATGCAAAAGCGTTTGTGTTTGGATAGCGATATTTCCGTAATCGAGCCTCGAAATCGGAAACGGTTTTAAAAATCCATTGTTAAATTTTTAAGAGCTTTCTAAAACTGAAAACGAAAATACTCTGCGAGGTTTGGTTCTCGAAATATTCGCATCCAAAGTCAAATTACTGTATTTCGATGCAACCCTAAAAAGGGCTTTGGATAACGATATTTCCGCAACCAAGCCTTGTAAGAGGTTGCAGTTTTCAGTTTCGTATAGAAAATTAACAGGCCTTTCCGCCGATATGAATAAAAAAATTTTGCAAGCTTCGGTTCTCGAAATATTAACATCAGAAATGATATTTCTTTGTTTTTTTCGGTCCAACCTTAAAAAGTGTCGATGGCGATATTTCCACAACAAAGCCTCGTAAGGGGTTGCGGTTTGCAGTGGCGAATAGCAAATTCCCAGAGCTTTCCAGCGATGTAAAAATTTTGACAAAAATTTTTTCAATGATTTTTGAAAAAAATCATGGACTACCCCCTTGTCACTTTTTTTCAACTTTTAAAAAATGTTTCCAAATCCCATCGAACTATACATCAAAAGACAGGTTTTTTCAAACTCTATCCGGACGTCTAAACCAAAAGCGTGTGGAAGGTCTGGTTCTCGAAATATTTTCATCCAAAGTGATTGCTCGATTTACTGCATTTCTGTGCAAAACATGCAAAAGCGTTTGTGTTTGGATAGCGATATTTCCGTAATCGAGCCTCGAAATCGGAAACGGTTTTAAAAACCCATTGTTAAATTTTTAAGAGCTTTCTAAAACTGAAAACGAAAATACTCTGCGAGGTTTGGTTCTCGAAATATTCGCATCCAAAGTCAAATTACTGTATTTCGATGCAACCCTAAAAAGGGCTTTGGATAACGATATTTCCGCGGAAGGTCTGGTTCTCGAAATATTTTCATCCAAAGTGATTGCTCGATTTACTGCATTTCTGTGCAAAACATGCAAAAGCGTTTGTGTTTGGATAGCGATATTTCCGTAATCGAGCCTCGAAATCGGAAACGGTTTTAAAAATCCATTGTTAAATTTTTAAGAGCTTTCTAAAACTGAAAACGAAAATACTCTGCGAGGTTTGGTTCTCGAAATATTCGCATCCAAAGTCAAATTACTGTATTTCGATGCAACCCTAAAAAGGGCTTTGGATAACGATATTTCCGCAACCAAGCCTTGTAAGAGGTTGCAGTTTTCAGTTTCGTATAGAAAATTAACAGGCCTTTCCGCCGATATGAATAAAAAAATTTTGCAAGCTTCGGTTCTCGAAATATTAACATCAGAAATGATATTTCTTTGTTTTTTTCGGTCCAACCTTAAAAAGTGTCGATGGCGATATTTCCACAACAAAGCCTCGTAAGGGGTTGCGGTTTGCAGTGGCGAATAGCAAATTCCCAGAGCTTTCCAGCGATGTAAAAATTTTGACAAAAATTTTTTCAATGATTTTTGAAAAAAATCATGGACTACCCCCTTGTCACTTTTTTTCAACTTTTAAAAAATGTTTCCAAATCCCATCGAGCTATACATCAAAAGACAGGTTTTTTCAAACTCTATCCGGACGTCTAAACCAAAAGCGTGTGGAAGGTCTGGTTCTCGAAATATTTTCATCCAAAGTGATTGCTCGATTTACTGCATTTCTGTGCAAAACATGCAAAAGCGTTTGTGTTTGGATAGCGATATTTCCGTAATCGAGCCTCGAAATCGGAAACGGTTTTAAAAATTCATTGTTAAATTTTTAAGAGCTTTCTAAAACTGAAAACGAAAATACTCTGCGAGGTTTGGTTCTCGAAATATTCGCATCCAAAGTCAAATTACTGTATTTCGATGCAACCCTAAAAAGGGCTTTGGATAACGATATTTCCGCAACCAAGCCTTGTAAGAGGTTGCAGTTTTCAGTTTCGTATAGAAAATTAACAGGCCTTTCCGCCGATATGAATAAAAAAATTTTGCAAGCTTCGGTTCTCGAAATATTAACATCAGAAATGATATTTCTTTGTTTTTTTCGGTCCAACCTTAAAAAGTGTCGATGGCGATATTTCCACAACAAAGCCTCGTAAGGGGTTGCGGTTTGCAGTGGCGAATAGCAAATTCCCAGAGCTTTCCAGCGATGTAAAAATTTTGACAAAAATTTTTTCAATGATTTTTGAAAAAAATCATGGACTACCCCCTTGTCACTTTTTTTCAACTTTTAAAAAATGTTTCCAAATCCCATCGAGCTATACATCAAAAGACAGGTTTTTTCAAACTCTATCCGGACGTCTAAACCAAAAGCGTGTGGAAGGTCTGGTTCTCGAAATATTTTCATCCAAAGTGATTGCTCGATTTACTGCATTTCTGTGCAAAACATGCAAAAGCGTTTGTGTTTGGATAGCGATATTTCCGTAATCGAGCCTCGAAATCGGAAACGGTTTTAAAAACCCAGTGTTAAATTTTTAAGAGCTTTCTAAAACTGATAACGAAAATACTCTGCGAGGTTTGGTTCTCGAAATATTCGCATCCAAAGTCAAATTACTGTATTTCGATGCAACCCTAAAAAGGGCTTTGGATAACGATATTTCCGCAACCAAGCCTATCCGGACGTCTAAACCAAAAGCGTGTGGAAGGTCTGGTTCTCGAAATATTTTCATCCAAAGTGATTGCTCGATTTACTGCATTTCTGTGCAAAACATGCAAAAGCGTTTGTGTTTGGATAGCGATATTTCCGTAATCGAGCCTCGAAATCGGAAACGGTTTTAAAAATCCATTGTTAAATTTTTAAGAGCTTTCTAAAACTGAAAACGAAAATACTCTGCGAGGTTTGGTTCTCGAAATATTCGCATCCAAAGTCAAATTACTGTATTTCGATGCAACCCTAAAAAGGGCTTTGGATAACGATATTTCCGCAACCAAGCCTTGTAAGAGGTTGCAGTTTTCAGTTTCGTATAGAAAATTAACAGGCCTTTCCGCCGATATGAATAAAAAAATTTTGCAAGCTTCGGTTCTCGAAATATTAACATCAGAAATGATATTTCTTTGTTTTTTTCGGTCCAACCTTAAAAAGTGTCGATGGCGATATTTCCACAACAAAGCCTCGTAAGGGGTTGCGGTTTGCAGTGGCGAATAGCAAATTCCCAGAGCTTTCCAGCGATGTAAAAATTTTGACAAAAATTTTTTCAATGATTTTTGAAAAAAATCATGGACTACCCCCTTGTCACTTTTTTTCAACTTTTAAAAAATGTTTCCAAATCCCATCGAACTATACATCAAAAGACAGGTTTTTTCAAACTCTATCCGGACGTCTAAACCAAAAGCGTGTGGAAGGTCTGGTTCTCGAAATATTTTCATCCAAAGTGATTGCTCGATTTACTGCATTTCTGTGCAAAACATGCAAAAGCGTTTGTGTTTGGATAGCGATATTTCCGTAATCGAGCCTCGAAATCGGAAACGGTTTTAAAAACCCATTGTTAAATTTTTAAGAGCTTTCTAAAACTGAAAACGAAAATACTCTGCGAGGTTTGGTTCTCGAAATATTCGCATCCAAAGTCAAATTACTGTATTTCGATGCAACCCTAAAAAGGGCTTTGGATAACGATATTTCCGCAACCAAGCCTTGTAAGAGGTTGCAGTTTTCAGTTTCGAATAAAAAAATTTTGCAAGCTTCGGTTCTCGAAATATTCACATCAGAAATGATATTTCTTTGTTTTTTTCGGTCCAACCTTAAAAAGTGTCGATGGCGATATTTCCACAACAAAGCCTCGTAAGGGGTTGCAGTTTGCAGTGGCGAATAGCAAATTCCCAGAGCTTTCCAGCGATGTAAAAATTTTGACAAAAATTTTTTCAATGATTTTTGAAAAAAATCATGGACTACCCCCTTGTCACTTTTTTTCAACTTTTAAAAAATGTTTCCAAATCCCATCGAGCTATACATCAAAAGACAGGTTTTTTCAAACTCTATCCGGACGTCTAAACCAAAAGCGTGTGGAAGGTCTGGTTCTCGAAATATTTTCATCCAAAGTGATTGCTCGATTTAATGCATTTCTGTGCAAAACATGCAAAAGCGTTTGTGTTTGGATAGCGATATTTCCGTAATCGAGCCTCGAAATCGGAAACGGTTTTAAAAACCCAGTGTTAAATTTTTAAGAGCTTTCTAAAACTGAAAACGAAAATACTCTGCGAGGTTTGGTTCTCGAAATATTCGCATCCAAAGTCAAATTACTGTATTTCGATGCAACCCTAAAAAGGGCTTTGGATAACGATATTTCCGCAACCAAGCCTTGTTAGAGGTTGCAGTTTTCAGTTTCGTATAGAAAATTAACAGGGCTTTCCGCCGATATGAATAAAAAAATTTTGCAAGCTTCGGTTCTCGAAATATTCACATCAGAAATGATATTTCTTTGTTTTTTTCGGTCCAACCTTAAAAAGTGTCGATGGCGATATTTCCACAACAAAGCCTCGTAAGGGGTTGCAGTTTGCAGTGGCGAATAGCAAATTCCCAGAGCTTTCCAGCGATGTAAAAATTTTGACAAACATTTTTTCAATGATTTTTGAAAAAAATCATGGACTACCCCCTTGTCACTTTTTTTCAACTTTTAAAAAATGTTTCCAAATCCCATCGAGCTATACATCAAAAGACAGGTTTTTTCAAACTCTATCCGGACGTCTAAACCAAAAGCGTGTGGAAGGTCTGGTTCTCGAAATATTTTCATCCAAAGTGATTGCTCGATTTACTGCATTTCTGTGCAAAACATGCAAAAGCGTTTGTGTTTGGATAGCGATATTTCCGTAATCGAGCCTCGAAATCGGAAACGGTTTTAAAAACCCATTGTTAAATTTTTAAGAGCTTTCTAAAACTGAAAACGAAAATACTCTGCGAGGTTTGGTTCTCGAAATATTCGCATCCAAAGTCAAATTACTGTATTTCGATGCAACCCTAAAAAGGGCTTTGGATAACGATATTTCCGCAACCAAGCCTTGTAAGAGGCCAAAAGCGTGTGGAAGGTCTGGTTCTCGAAATATTTTCATCCAAAGTGATTGCTCGATTTACTGCATTTCTGTGCAAAACATGCAAAAGCGTTTGTGTTTGGATAGCGATATTTCCGTAATCGAGCCTCGAAATCGGAAACGGTTTTAAAAACCCAGTGTTAAATTTTTAAGAGCTTTCTAAAACTGAAAACGAAAATACTCTGCGAGGTTTGGTTCTCGAAATATTCGCATCCAAAGTCAAATTACTGTATTTCGATGCAACCCTAAAAAGGGCTTTGGATAACGATATTTCCGCAACCAAGCCTTGTAAGAGGTTGCAGTTTTCAGTTTCGTATAGAAAATTAACAGGCCTTTCCGCCGATATGAATAAAAAAATTTTGCAAGCTTCGGTTCTCGAAATATTAACATCAGAAATGATATTTCTTTGTTTTTTTCGGTCCAACCTTAAAAAGTGTCGATGGCGATATTTCCACAACAAAGCCTCGTAAGGGGTTGCGGTTTGCAGTGGCGAATAGCAAATTCCCAGAGCTTTCCAGCGATGTAAAAATTTTGACAAAAATTTTTTCAATGATTTTTGAAAAAAATCATGGACTACCCCCTTGTCACTTTTTTTCAACTTTTAAAAAATGTTTCCAAATCCCATCGAACTATACATCAAAAGACAGGTTTTTTCAAACTCTATCCGGACGTCTAAACCAAAAACGTGTGGAAGGTCTGGTTCTCGAAATATTTTCATTCAAAGTGATTGCTCGATTTACTGCATTTCTGTGCAAAACATGCAAAAGCGTTTGTGTTTGGATAGCGATATTTCCGTAATCGAGCCTCGAAATCGGAAACGGTTTTAAAAACCCATTGTTAAATTTTTAAGAGCTTTCTAAAACTGAAAACGAAAATACTCTGCGAGGTTTGGTTCTCGAAATATTCGCATCCAAAGTCAAATTACTGTATTTCGATGCAACCCTAAAAAGGGCTTTGGATAACGATATTTCCGCAACCAAGCCTTGTAAGAGGTTGCAGTTTTCAGTTTCGTATAGAAAATTAACAGGCCTTTCCGCCGATATGAATAAAAAAATTATGCAAGCTTCGGTTCTCGAAATATTCACATCAGAAATGATATTTCTTTGTTTTTTTCGGTCCAACCTTAAAAAGTGTCGATGGCGATATTTCCACAACAAAGCCTCGTAAGGGGTTGCAGTTTGCAGTGGCGAATAGCAAATTCCCAGAGCTTTCCAGCGATGTAAAAATTTTGACAAAAATTTTTTCAATGATTTTTGAAAAAAATCATGGACTACCCCCTTGTCACTTTTTTTCAACTTTTAAAAAATGTTTCCAAATCCCATCGAGCTATACATCAAAAGACAGGTTTTTTCAAACTCTATCCGGACGTCTAAACCAAAAGCGTGTGGAAGGTCTGGTTCTCGAAATATTTTCATCCAAAGTGATTGCTCGATTTACTGCATTTCTGTGCAAAACATGCAAAAGCGTTTGTGTTTGGATAGCGATATTTCCGTAATCGAGCCTCGAAATCGGAAACGGTTTTAAAAACCCAGTGTTAAATTTTTAAGAGCTTTCTAAAACTGAAAACGAAAATACTCTGCGAGGTTTGGTTCTCGAAATATTCGCATCCAAAGTCAAATTACTGTATTTCGATGCAACCCTAAAAAGGGCTTTGGATAACGATATTTCCGCAACCAAGCCTTGTTAGACGTTGCAGTTTTCAGTTTCGTATAGAAAATTAACAGGCCTTTCCGCCGATATGAATAAAAAAATTTTGCAAGCTTCGGTTCTCGAAATATTCACATCAGAAATGATATTTCTTTGTTTTTTTCGGTCCAACCTTAAAAAGTGTCGATGGCGATATTTCCACAACAAAGCCTCGTAAGGGGTTGCGGTTTGCAGTGGCGAATAGCAAATTCCCAGAGCTTTCCAGCGATGTAAAAATTTTGACAAAAATTTTTTCAATGATTTTTGAAAAAAATCATGGACTACCCCCTTGTCACTTTTTTTCAACTTTTAAAAAATGTTTCCAAATCCCATCGAACTATACATCAAAAGACAGGTTTTTTCAAACTCTATCCGGACGTCTAAACCAAAAGCGTGTGGAAGGTCTGGTTCTCGAAATATTTTCATCCAAAGTGATTGCTCGATTTACTGCATTTCTGTGCAAAACATGCAAAAGCGTTTGTGTTTGGATAGCGATATTTCCGTAATCGAGCCTCGAAATCGGAAACGGTTTTAAAAACCCATTGTTAAATTTTTAAGAGCTTTCTAAAACTGAAAACGAAAATACTCTGCGAGGTTTGGTTCTCGAAATATTCGCATCCAAAGTCAAATTACTGTATTTCGATGCAACCCTAAAAAGGGCTTTGGATAACGATATTTCCGCAACCAAGCCTTGTAAGAGGTTGTAGTTTTCAGTTTCGTATAGAAAATTAACAGGCCTTTCCGCCGATATGAATAAAAAAATTTTGCAAGCTTCGGTTCTCGAAATATTCACATCAGAAATGATATTTCTTTGTTTTTTTCGGTCCAACCTTAAAAAGTGTCGATGGCGATATTTCCACAACAAAGCCTCGTAAGGGGTTGCGGTTTGCAGTGGCGAATAGCAAATTCCCAGAGCTTTCCAGCGATGTAAAAATTTTGACAAAAATTTTTTCAATGATTTTTGAAAAAAATCATGGACTACCCCCTTGTCACTTTTTTTCAACTTTTAAAAAATGTTTCCAAATCCCATCGAACTATACATCAAAAGACAGGTTTTTTCAAACTCTATCCGGACGTCTAAACCAAAAGCGTGTGGAAGGTCTGGTTCTCGAAATATTTTCATCCAAAGTGATTGCTCGATTTACTGCATTTCTGTGCAAAACATGCAAAAGCGTTTGTGTTTGGATAGCGATATTTCCGTAATCGAGCCTCGAAATCGGAAACGGTTTTAAAAACCCATTGTTAAATTTTTAAGAGCTTTCTAAAACTGAAAACGAAAATACTCTGCGAGGTTTGGTTCTCGAAATATTCGCATCCAAAGTCAAATTACTGTATTTCGATGCAACCCTAAAAAGGGCTTTGGATAACGATATTTCCGCAACCAAGCCTTGTAAGAGGTTGCAGTTTTCAGTTTCGTATAGAAAATTAACAGGCCTTTCCGCCGATATGAATAAAAAAATTTTGCAAGCTTCGGTTCTCGAAATATTCACATCAGAAATGATATTTCTTTGTTTTTTTCGGTCCAACCTTAAAAAGTGTCGATGGCGATATTTCCACAACAAAGCCTCGTAAGGGGTTGCAGTTTGCAGTGGCGAATAGCAAATTCCCAGAGCTTTCCAGCGATGTAAAAATTTTGACAAAAATTTTTTCAATGATTTTTGAAAAAAATCATGGACTACCCCCTTGTCACTTTTTTTCAACTTTTAAAAAATGTTTCCAAATCCCATCGAGCTATACATCAAAATACAGGTTTTTTCAAACTCTATCCGGACGTCTAAACCAAAAGCGTGTGGAAGGTCTGGTTCTCGAAATATTTTCATCCAAAGTGATTGCTCGATTTACTGCATTTCTGTGCAAAACATGCAAAAGCGTTTGTGTTTGGATAGCGATATTTCCGTAATCGAGCCTCGAAATCGGAAACGGTTTTAAAAATCCATTGTTAAATTTTTAAGAGCTTTCTAAAACTGAAAACGAAAATACTCTGCGAGGTTTGGTTCTCGAAATATTCGCATCCAAAGTCAAATTACTGTATTTCGATGCAACCCTAAAAAGGGCTTTGGATAACGATATTTCCGCAACCAAGCCTTGTAAGAGGTTGCAATTTTCAGTTTCGTATAGAAAATTAACAGGCCTTTCCGCCGATATGAATAAAAAAATTTTGCAAGCTTCGGTTCTCGAAATATTCACATCAGAAATGATATTTCTTTGTTTTTTTCGGTCCAACCTTAAAAAGTGTCGATGGCAATATTTCCACAACAAAGCCTCGTAAGGGGTTGCGGTTTGCAGTGGCGAATAGCAAATTCCCAGAGCTTTCCAGCGATGTAAAAATTTTGACAAAAATTTTTTCAATGATTTTTGAAAAAAATCATGGACTACCCCCTTGTCACTTTTTTTCAACTTTTAAAAAATGTTTCCAAATCCCATCGAACTATACATCAAAAGACAGGTTTTTTCAAACTCTATCCGGACGTCTAAACCAAAAGCGTGTGGAAGGTCTGGTTCTCGAAATATTTTCATCCAAAGTGATTGCTCGATTTACTGCATTTCTGTGCAAAACATGCAAAAGCGTTTGTGTTTGGATAGCGATATTTCCGTAATCGAGCCTCGAAATCGGAAACGGTTTTAAAAATCCATTGTTAAATTTTTAAGAGCTTTCTAAAACTGAAAACGAAAATACTCTGCGAGGTTTGGTTCTCGAAATATTCGCATCCAAAGTCAAATTACTGTATTTCGATGCAACCCTAAAAAGGGCTTTGGATAACGATATTTCCGCAACCAAGCCTTGTAAGAGGTTGCAGTTTTCAGTTTCGTATAGAAAATTAACAGGCCTTTCCGCCGATATGAATAAAAAAATTTTGCAAGCTTCGGTTCTCGAAATATTCACATCAGAAATGATATTTCTTTGTTTTTTTCGGTCCAACCTTAAAAAGTGTCGATGGCGATATTTCCACAACAAAGCCTCGTAAGGGGTTGCGGTTTGCAGTGGCGAAGAGCAAATTCCCAGAGCTTTCCAGCGATGTAAAAATTTTGACAAAAATTTTTTCAATGATTTTTGAAAAAAATCATGGACTACCCCCTTGTCACTTTTTTTCAACTTTTAAAAAATGTTTCCAAATCCCATCGAACTATACATCAAAAGACAGGTTTTTTCAAACTCTATCCGGACGTCTAAACCAAAAGCGTGTGGAAGGTCTGGTTCTCGAAATATTTTCATCCAAAGTGATTGCTCGATTTACTGCATTTCTGTGCAAAACATGCAAAAGCGTTTGTGTTTGGATAGCGATATTTCCGTAATCGAGCCTCGAAATCGGAAACGGTTTTAAAAATCCATTGTTAAATTTTTAAGAGCTTTCTAAAACTGAAAACGAAAATACTCTGCGAGGTTTGGTTCTCGAAATATTCGCATCCAAAGTCAAATTACTGTATTTCGATGCAACCCTAAAAAGGGCTTTGGATAACGATATTTCCGCAACCAAGCCTTGTAAGAGGTTGCAATTTTCAGTTTCGTATAGAAAATTAACAGGCCTTTCCGCCGATATGAATAAAAAAATTTTGCAAGCTTCGGTTCTCGAAATATTCACATCAGAAATGATATTTCTTTGTTTTTTTCGGTCCAACCTTAAAAAGTGTCGATGGCGATATTTCCACAACAAAGCCTCGTAAGGGGTTGCGGTTTGCAGTGGCGAATAGCAAATTCCCAGAGCTTTCCAGCGATGTAAAAATTTTGACAAAAATTTTTTCAATGATTTTTGAAAAAAATCATGGACTACCCCCTTGTCACTTTTTTTCAACTTTTAAAAAATGTTTCCAAATCCCATCGAACTATACATCAAAAGACAGGTTTTTTCAAACTCTATCCGGACGTCGAAACCAAAAGCGTGTGGAAGGTCTGGTTCTCGAAATATTTTGATCCAAAGTGATTGCTCGATTTACTGCATTTCTGTGCAAAACATGCAAAAGCGTTTGTGTTTGGATAGCGATATTTCCGTAATCGAGCCTCGAAATCGGAAACGGTTTTAAAAACCCAGTGTTAAATTTTTAAGAGCTTTCTAAAACTGAAAACGAAAATACTCTGCGAGGTTTGGTTCTCGAAATATTCGCATCCAAAGTCAAATTACTGTATTTCGATGCAACCCTAAAAAGGGCTTTGGATAACGATATTTCCGCAACCAAGCCTTGTTAGACGTTGCAGTTTTCAGTTTCGTATAGAAAATTAACAGGCCTTTCCGCCGATATGAATAAAAAAATTTTGCAAGCTTCGGTTCTCGAAATATTCACATCAGAAATGATATTTCTTTGTTTTTTTCGGTCCAACCTTAAAAAGTGTCGATGGCGATATTTCCACAACAAAGCCTCGTAAGGGGTTGCGGTTTGCAGTGGCGAATAGCAAATTCCCAGAGCTTTCCAGCGATGTAAAAATTTTGACAAAAATTTTTTCAATGATTTTTGAAAAAAATCATGGACTACCCCCTTGTCACTTTTTTTCAACTTTTAAAAAATGTTTCCAAATCCCATCGAACTATACATCAAAAGACAGGTTTTTTCAAACTCTATCCGGACGTCTAAACCAAAAGCGTGTGGAAGGTCTGGTTCTCGAAATATTTTCATCCAAAGTGATTGCTCGATTTACTGCATTTCTGTGCAAAACATGCAAAAGCGTTTGTGTTTGGATAGCGATATTTCCGTAATCGAGCCTCGAAATCGGAAACGGTTTTAAAAACCCATTGTTAAATTTTTAAGAGCTTTCTAAAACTGAAAACGAAAATACTCTGCGAGGTTTGGTTCTCGAAATATTCGCATCCAAAGTCAAATTACTGTATTTCGATGCAACCCTAAAAAGGGCTTTGGATAACGATATTTCCGCAACCAAGCCTTGTAAGAGGTTGCAGTTTTCAGTTTCGTATAGAAAATTAACAGGCCTTTCCGCCGATATGAATAAAAAAATTTTGCAAGCTTCGGTTCTCGAAATATTCACATCAGAAATGATATTTCTTTGTTTTTTTCGGTCCAACCTTAAAAAGTGTCGATGGCGATATTTCCACAACAAAGCCTCGTAAGGGGTTGCAGTTTGCAGTGGCGAATAGCAAATTCCCAGAGCTTTCCAGCGATGTAAAAATTTTGACAAAAATTTTTTCAATGATTTTTGAAAAAAATCATGGACTACCCCCTTGTCACTTTTTTTCAACTTTTAAAAAATGTTTCCAAATCCCATCGAGCTATACATCAAAATACAGGTTTTTTCAAACTCTATCCGGACGTCTAAACCAAAAGCGTGTGGAAGGTCTGGTTCTCGAAATATTTTCATCCAAAGTGATTGCTCGATTTACTGCATTTCTGTGCAAAACATGCAAAAGCGTTTGTGTTTGGATAGCGATATTTCCGTAATCGAGCCTCGAAATCGGAAACGGTTTTAAAAATCCATTGTTAAATTTTTAAGAGCTTTCTAAAACTGAAAACGAAAATACTCTGCGAGGTTTGGTTCTCGAAATATTCGCATCCAAAGTCAAATTACTGTATTTCGATGCAACCCTAAAAAGGGCTTTGGATAACGATATTTCCGCAACCAAGCCTTGTAAGAGGTTGCAATTTTCAGTTTCGTATAGAAAATTAACAGGCCTTTCCGCCGATATGAATAAAAAAATTTTGCAAGCTTCGGTTCTCGAAATATTCACATCAGAAATGATATTTCTTTGTTTTTTTCGGTCCAACCTTAAAAAGTGTCGATGGCAATATTTCCACAACAAAGCCTCGTAAGGGGTTGCGGTTTGCAGTGGCGAATAGCAAATTCCCAGAGCTTTCCAGCGATGTAAAAATTTTGACAAAAATTTTTTCAATGATTTTTGAAAAAAATCATGGACTACCCCCTTGTCACTTTTTTTCAACTTTTAAAAAATGTTTCCAAATCCCATCGAACTATACATCAAAAGACAGGTTTTTTCAAACTCTATCCGGACGTCTAAACCAAAAGCGTGTGGAAGGTCTGGTTCTCGAAATATTTTCATCCAAAGTGATTGCTCGATTTACTGCATTTCTGTGCAAAACATGCAAAAGCGTTTGTGTTTGGATAGCGATATTTCCGTAATCGAGCCTCGAAATCGGAAACGGTTTTAAAAATCCATTGTTAAATTTTTAAGAGCTTTCTAAAACTGAAAACGAAAATACTCTGCGAGGTTTGGTTCTCGAAATATTCGCATCCAAAGTCAAATTACTGTATTTCGATGCAACCCTAAAAAGGGCTTTGGATAACGATATTTCCGCAACCAAGCCTTGTAAGAGGTTGCAATTTTCAGTTTCGTATAGAAAATTAACAGGCCTTTCCGCCGATATGAATAAAAAAATTTTGCAAGCTTCGGTTCTCGAAATATTCACATCAGAAATGATATTTCTTTGTTTTTTTCGGTCCAACCTTAAAAAGTGTCGATGGCGATATTTCCACAACAAAGCCTCGTAAGGGGTTGCGGTTTGCAGTGGCGAAGAGCAAATTCCCAGAGCTTTCCAGCGATGTAAAAATTTTGACAAAAATTTTTTCAATGATTTTTGAAAAAAATCATGGACTACCCCCTTGTCACTTTTTTTCAACTTTTAAAAAATGTTTCCAAATCCCATCGAACTATACATCAAAAGACAGGTTTTTTCAAACTCTATCCGGACGTCTAAACCAAAAGCGTGTGGAAGGTCTGGTTCTCGAAATATTTTCATCCAAAGTGATTGCTCGATTTACTGCATTTCTGTGCAAAACATGCAAAAGCGTTTGTGTTTGGATAGCGATATTTCCGTAATCGAGCCTCGAAATCGGAAACGGTTTTAAAAATCCATTGTTAAATTTTTAAGAGCTTTCTAAAACTGAAAACGAAAATACTCTGCGAGGTTTGGTTCTCGAAATATTCGCATCCAAAGTCAAATTACTGTATTTCGATGCAACCCTAAAAAGGGCTTTGGATAACGATATTTCCGCAACCAAGCCTTGTAAGAGGTTGCAATTTTCAGTTTCGTATAGAAAATTAACAGGCCTTTCCGCCGATATGAATAAAAAAATTTTGCAAGCTTCGGTTCTCGAAATATTCACATCAGAAATGATATTTCTTTGTTTTTTTCGGTCCAACCTTAAAAAGTGTCGATGGCGATATTTCCACAACAAAGCCTCGTAAGGGGTTGCGGTTTGCAGTGGCGAATAGCAAATTCCCAGAGCTTTCCAGCGATGTAAAAATTTTGACAAAAATTTTTTCAATGATTTTTGAAAAAAATCATGGACTACCCCCTTGTCACTTTTTTTCAACTTTTAAAAAATGTTTCCAAATCCCATCGAACTATACATCAAAAGACAGGTTTTTTCAAACTCTATCCGGACGTCGAAACCAAAAGCGTGTGGAAGGTCTGGTTCTCGAAATATTTTGATCCAAAGTGATTGCTCGATTTACTGCATTTCTGTGCAAAACATGCAAAAGCGTTTGTGTTTGGATAGCGATATTTCCGTAATCGAGCCTCGAAATCGGAAACGGTTTTAAAAACCCAGTGTTAAATTTTTAAGAGCTTTCTAAAACTGAAAACGAAAATACTCTGCGAGGTTTGGTTCTCGAAATATTCGCATCCAAAGTCAAATTACTGTATTTCGATGCAACCCTAAAAAGGGCTTTGGATAACGATATTTCCGCAACCAAGCCTTGTAAGAGGTTGCAGTTTTCAGTTTCGTATAGAAAATTAACAGGCCTTTCCGCCGATATGAATAAAAAAATTTTGCAAGCTTCGGTTCTCGAAATATTCACATCAGAAATGATATTTCTTTGTTTTTTTCGGTCCAACCTTAAAAAGTGTCGATGGCGATATTTCCACAACAAAGCCTCGTAAGGGGTTGCAGTTTGCAGTGGCGAATAGCAAATTCCCAGAGCTTTCCAGCGATGTAAAAATTTTGACAAAAATTTTTTCAATGATTTTTGAAAAAAATCATGGACTACCCCCTTGTCACTTTTTTTCAACTTTTAAAAAATGTTTCCAAATCCCATCGAGCTATACATCAAAAGACAGGTTTTTTCAAACTCTATCCGGACGTCTAAACCAAAAGCGTGTGGAAGGTCTGGTTCTCGAAATATTTTCATCCAAAGTGATTGCTCGATTTACTGCATTTCTGTGCAAAACATGCAAAAGCGTTTGTGTTTGGATAGCGATATTTCCGTAATCGAGCCTCGAAATCGGAAACGGTTTAAAAAACCCATTGTTAAATTTTTAAGAGCTTTCTAAAACTGAAAACGAAAATACTCTGCAAGCTTCGGTTCTCGAAATATTCACATCAGAAATGATATTTCTTTGTTTTTTTCGGTCCACCCTTAAAAAGTGTCGATGGCGATATTTCCACAACAAAGCCTCGTAAGGGGTTGCGGTTTGCAGTGGCGAATAGCAAATTCCCAGAGCTTTCCAGCGATGTAAAAATTTTGACAAAAATTTTTTCAATGATTTTTGAAAAAAATCATGGACTACCCCCTTGTCACTTTTTTTCAACTTTTAAAAAATGTTTCCAAATCCCATCGAACTATACATCAAAAGACAGGTTTTTTCAAACTCTATCCGGACGTCTAAACCAAAAGCGTGTGGAAGGTCTGGTTCTCGAAATATTTTCATCCAAAGTGATTGCTCGATTTACTGCATTTCTGTGCAAAACATGCAAAAGCGTTTGTGTTTGGATAGCGATATTTCCGTAATCGAGCCTCGAAATCGGAAACGGTTTTAAAAATCCATTGTTAAATTTTTAAGAGCTTTCTAAAACTGAAAACGAAAATACTCTGCGAGGTTTGGTTCTCGAAATATTCGCATCCAAAGTCAAATTACTGTATTTCGATGCAACCCTAAAAAGGGCTTTGGATAACGATATTTCCGCAACCAAGCCTTGTAAGAGGTTGCAATTTTCAGTTTCGTATAGAAAATTAACAGGCCTTTCCGCCGATATGAATAAAAAAATTTTGCAAGCTTCGGTTCTCGAAATATTCACATCAGAAATGATATTTCTTTGTTTTTTTCGGTCCAACCTTAAAAAGTGTCGATGGCGATATTTCCACAACAAAGCCTCGTAAGGGGTTGCGGTTTGCAGTGGCGAATAGCAAATTCCCAGAGCTTTCCAGCGATGTAAAAATTTTGACAAAAATTTTTTCAATGATTTTTGAAAAAAATCATGGACTACCCCCTTGTCACTTTTTTTCAACTTTTAAAAAATGTTTCCAAATCCCATCGAACTATACATCAAAAGACAGGTTTTTTCAAACTCTATCCGGACGTCTAAACCAAAAGCGTGTGGAAGGTCTGGTTCTCGAAATATTTTCATCCAAAGTGATTGCTCGATTTACTGCATTTCTGTGCAAAACATGCAAAAGCGTGTGTGTTTGGATAGCGATATTTCCGTAATCGAGCCTCGAAATCGGAAACGGTTTTAAAAACCCATTATTAAATTTTTAAGAGCTTTCTAAAACTGAAAACGAAAATACTCTGCGAGGTTTGGTTCTCGAAATATTCGCATCCAAAGTCAAATTACTGTATTTCGATGCAACCCTAAAAAGGGCTTTGGATAACGATATTTCCGCAACCAAGCCTTGTAAGAGGTTGCAGTTTTCAGTTTCGTATAGAAAATTAACAGGCCTTTCCGCCGATATGAATAAAAAAATTTTGCAAGCTTCGGTTCTCGAAATATTCACATCAGAAATGATATTTCTTTGTTTTTTTCGGTCCAACCTTAAAAAGTGTCGATGGCGATATTTCCACAACAAAGCCTCGTAAGGGGTTGCGGTTTGCAGTGGCGAATAGCAAATTCCCAGAGCTTTCCAGCGATGTAAAAATTTTGACAAAAATTTTTTCAATGATTTTTGAAAAAAATCATGGACTACCCCCTTGTCACTTTTTTCCAACTTTTAAAAAATGTTTCCAAATCCCATCGAACTATACATCAAAAGACAGGTTTTTTCAAACTCTATCCGGACGTCTAAACCAAAAGCGTGTGGAAGGTCTGGTTCTCGAAATATTTTCATCCAAAGTGATTGCTCGATTTACTGCATTTCTGTGCAAAACATGCAAAAGCGTTTGTGTTTGGATAGCGATATTTCCGTAATCGAGCCTCGAAATCGGAAACGGTTTTAAAAATCCATTGTTAAATTTTTAAGAGCTTTCTAAAACTGAAAACGAAAATACTCTGCGAGGTTTGGTTCTCGAAATATTCGCATCCAAAGTCAAATTACTGTATTTCGATGCAACCCTAAAAAGGGCTTTGGATAACGATATTTCCGCAACCAAGCCTTGTAAGAGGTTGCAGTTTTCAGTTTCGTATAGAAAATTAACAGGCCTTTCCGCCGATATGAATAAAAAAATTTTGCAAGCTTCGGTTCTCGAAATATTCACATCAGAAATGATATTTCTTTGTTTTTTTCGGTCCAACCTTAAAAAGTGTCGATGGCGATATTTCCACAACAAAGCCTCGTAAGGGGTTGCGGTTTGCAGTGGCGAATAGCAAATTCCCAGAGCTTTCCAGCGATGTAAGAATTTTGACAAAAATTTTTTCAATGATTTTTGAAAAAAATCATGGACTACCCCCTTGTCACTTTTTTTCAACTTTTAAAAAATGTTTCCAAATCCCATCGAACTATACATCAAAAGACAGGTTTTTTCAAACTCTATCCGGACGTCTAAACCAAAAGCGTGTGGAAGGTCTGGTTCTCGAAATATTTTCATCCAAAGTGATTGCTCGATTTACTGCATTTCTGTGCAAAACATGCAAAAGCGTTTGTGTTTGGATAGCGATATTTCCGTAATCGAGCCTCGAAATCGGAAACGGTTTTAAAAATCCATTTTTAAATTTTTAAGAGCTTTCTAAAACTGAAAACGAAAATACTCTGCGAGGTTTGGTTCTCGAAATATTCGCATCCAAAGTCAAATTACTGTATTTCGATGCAACCCTAAAAAGGGCTTTGGATAACGATATTTCCGCAACCAAGCCTTGTAAGAGGTTGCAGTTTTCAGTTTCGTATAGAAAATTAACAGGCCTTTCCGCCGATATGAATAAAAAAATTTTGCAAGCTTCGGTTCTCGAAATATTCACATCAGAAATGATATTTCTTTGTTTTTTTCGGTCCAACCTTAAAAAGTGTCGATGGCGATATTTCCACAACAAAGCCTCGTAAGGGGTTGCGGTTTGCAGTGGCGAATAGCAAATTCCCAGAGCTTTCCAGCGATGTAAAAATTTTGACAAAAATTTTTTCAATGATTTTTGAAAAAAATCATGGACTACCCCCTTGTCACTTTTTTCCAACTTTTAAAAAATGTTTCCAAATCCCATCGAACTATACATCAAAAGACAGGTTTTTTCAAACTCTATCCGGACGTCTAAACCAAAAGCGTGTGGAAGGTCTGGTTCTCGAAATATTTTCATCCAAAGTGATTGCTCGATTTACTGCATTTCTGTGCAAAACATGCAAAAGCGTTTGTGTTTGGATAGCGATATTTCCGTAATCGAGCCTCGAAATCGGAAACGGTTTTAAAAATCCATTGTTAAATTTTTAAGAGCTTTCTAAAACTGAAAACGAAAATACTCTGCGAGGTTTGGTTCTCGAAATATTCGCATCCAAAGTCAAATTACTGTATTTCGATGCAACCCTAAAAAGGGCTTTGGATAACGATATTTCCGCAACCAAGCCTTGTAAGAGGTTGCAGTTTTCAGTTTCGTATAGAAAATTAACAGGCCTTTCCGCCGATATGAATAAAACAATTTTGCAAGCTTCGGTTCTCGAAATATTCACATCAGAAATGATATTTCTTTGTTTTTTTCGGTCCAACCTTAAAAAGTGTCGATGGCGATATTTCCACAACAAAGCCTCGGAAGGGGTTGCAGTTTGCAGTGGCGAATAGCAAATTCCCAGAGCTTTCCAGCGATGTAAAAATTTTGACAAAAATTTTTTCAATGATTTTTGAAAAAAATCATGGACTACCCCCTTGTCACTTTTTTTCAACTTTTAAAAAATGTTTCCAAATCCCATCGAGCTATACATCAAAAGACAGGTTTTTTCAAACTCTATCCGGACGTCTAAACCAAAAGCGTGTGGAAGGTCTGGTTCTCGAAATATTTTCATCCAAAGTGATTGCTCGATTTACTGCATTTCTGTGCAAAACATGCAAAAGCGTTTGTGTTTGGATAGCGATATTTCCGTAATCGAGCCTCGAAATCGGAAACGGTTTTAAAAATCCATTGTTAAATTTTTAAGAGCTTTCTAAAACTGAAAACGAAAATACTCTGCGAGGTTTGGTTCTCGAAATATTCGCATCCAAAGTCAAATTACTGTATTTCGATGCAACCCTAAAAAGGGCTTTGGATAACGATATTTCCGCAACCAAGCCTTGTAAGAGGTTGCAGTTTTCAGTTTCGTATAGAAAATTAACAGGCCTTTCCGCCGATATGAATAAAAAAATTTTGCAAGCTTCGGTTCTCGAAATATTCACATCAGAAATGATATTTCTTTGTTTTTTTCGGTCCAACCTTAAAAAGTGTCGATGGCGATATTTCCACAACAAAGCCTCGTAAGGGTTGCGGTTTGCAGTGGCGAATAGCAAATTCCCAGAGCTTTCCAGCGATGTAAGAATTTTGACAAAAATTTTTTCAATGATTTTTGAAAAAAATCATGGACTACCCCCTTGTCACTTTTTTTCAACTTTTAAAAAATGTTTCCAAATCCCATCGAGCTATACATCAAAAGACAGGTTTTTTCAAACTCTATCCGGACGTCTAAACCAAAAGCGTGTGGAAGGTCTGGTTCTCAGAATATTTTCATCCAAAGTGATTGCTCGATTTACTGCATTTCTGTGCAAAACATGCAAAAGCGTTTGTGTTTGGATAGCGATATTTCCGTAATCGAGCCTCGAAATCGGAAACGGTTTTAAAAATCCAGTGTTAAATTTTTAAGAGCTTTCTAAAACTGAAAACGAAAATACTCTGCGAGGTTTGGTTCTCGAAATATTCGCATCCAAAGTCAAATTACTGTATTTCGATGCAACCCTAAAAAGGGCTTTGGATAACGATATTTCCGCAACCAAGCCTTGTAAGAGGTTGCAGTTTTCAGTTTCGTATAGAAAATTAACAGGCCTTTCCGCCGATATGAATAAAAAAATTTTGCAAGCTTCGGTTCTCGAAATATTCACATCAGAAATGATATTTCTTTGTTTTTTTCGGTCCAACCTTAAAAAGTGTCGATGGCGATATTTCCACAACAAAACCTCGTAAGGGGTTGCGGTTTGCAGTGGCGAATAGCAAATTCCCAGAGCTTTCCAGCGATGTAAGAATTTTGACAAAAATTTTTTCAATGATTTTTGAAAAAAATCATGGACTACCCCCTTGTCACTTTTTTTCAACTTTTAAAAAATGTTTCCAAATCCCATCGAGCTATACATCAAAAGACAGGTTTTTTCAAACTCTATCCGGACGTCTAAACCAAAAGCGTGTGGAAGGTCTGGTTCTCGAAATATTTTCATCCAAAGTGATTGCTCGATTTACTGCATTTCTGTGCAAAACATGCAAAAGCGTTTGTGTTTGGATAGCGATATTTCCGTAATCGAGCCTCGAAATCGGAAACGGTTTTAAAAATCCAGTGTTAAATTTTTAAGAGCTTTCTAAAACTGAAAACGAAAATACTCTGCGAGGTTTGGTTCTCGAAATATTCGCATCCAAAGTCAAATTACTGTATTTCGATGCAACCCTAAAAAGGGCTTTGGATAACGATATTTCCGCAACCAAGCCTTGTAAGAGGTTGCAGTTTTCAGTTTCGTATAGAAAATTAACAGGGCTTTCCGCCGATATGAATAAAAAAATTTTGCAAGCTTCGGTTCTCGAAATATTCACATCAGAAATGATATTTCTTTGTTTTTTTCGGTCCAACCTTAAAAAGTGTCGATGGCGATATTTCCACAACAAAGCCTCGTAAGGGGTTGCGGTTTGCAGTGGCGAATAGCAAATTCCCAGAGCTTTCCAGCGATGTAAAAATTTTGACAAAAATTTTTTCAATGATTTTTGAAAAAAATCATGGACTACCCCCTTGTCACTTTTTTTCAACTTTTAAAAAATGTTTCCAAATCCCATCGAACTACACATCAAAAGACAGGTTTTTTCAAACTCTATCCGGACGTCTAAACCAAAAGCGTGTGGAAGGTCTGGTCCTCGAAATATTTTCATCCAAAGTGATTGCTCGATTTACTGCATTTCTGTGCAAAACATGCAAAAGCGTTTGTGTTTGGATAGCGATATTTCCGTAATCGAGCCTCGAAATCGGGAACGGTTTTAAAAATCCATTTTTAAATTTTTAAGAGCTTTCTAAAACTGAAAACGAAAATACTCTGCGAGGTTTGGTTCTCGAAACATTCGCATCCAAAGTCAAATTACTGTATTTCGATGCAACCCTAAAAAGGGCTTTGGATAACGATATTTCCGCAACCAAGCCTTGTAAGAGGTTGCAGTTTTCAGTTTCGTATAGAAAATTAACAGGCCTTTCCGCCGATATGAATAAAATAATTTTGCAAGCTTCGGTTCTCGAAATATTCACATCAGAAATGATATTTCTTTGTTTTTTTCGGTCCAACCTTAAAAAGTGTCGATGGCGATATTTCCACAACAAAGCCTCGTAAGGGGTTGTTGTTTGCAGTGGCGAATAGCAAATTCCCAGAGCTTTCCAGCGATGTAAAAATTTTGACAAACATTTTTTCAATGATTTTTGAAAAAAATCATGGACTACCCCCTTGCCACTTTTTTTCAACTTTTAAGAAATGTTTCCAAATCCCATCGAGCTATACATCAAAAGACAGGTTTTTTCAAACTCTATCCGGACGTCTAAACCAAAAGCGTGTGGAAGGTCTGGTTCTCGAAATATTTTCATCCAAAGTGATTGCTCGATTTACTGCATTTCTGTGCAAAACATGCAAAAGCGTTTGTGTTTGGATAGCGATATTCGAGCCTCGAAATCGGAAACGGTTTTAAAAACCCATTGTTAAATTTTTAAGAGCTTTCTAAAACTGAAAACGAAAATACTCTGCGAGGTTTGGTTCTCGAAATATTCGCATCCAAAGTCAAATTACTGTATTTCGATGCAACCCTAAAAAGGGCTTTGGATAACGATATTTCCGCAACCAAGCCTTGTAAGAGGTTGCAGTTTTCAGTTTCGTATAGAAAATTAACAGGCCTTTCCGCCGATATGAATAAAAAAATTTTGCAAGCTTCGGTTCTCGAAATATTCACATCAGAAATGATATTTCTTTGTTTTTTTCGGTCCAACCTTAAAAAGTGTCGATGGCGATATTTCCACAACAAAGCCTCGTAAGGGGTTGCGGTTTGCAGTGGCGAATAGCAAATTCCCAGAGCTTTCCAGCGATGTAAGAATTTTGACAAAAATTTTTTCAATGATTTTTGAAAAAAATCATGGACTACCCCCTTGTCACTTTTTTTCAACTTTTAAAAAATGTTTCCAAATCCCATCGAGCTATACATCAAAAGACAGGTTTTTTCAAACTCTATCCGGACGTCTAAACCAAAAGCGTGTGGAAGGTCTGGTTCTCGAAATATTTTCATCCAAAGTGATTGCTCGATTTACTGCATTTCTGTGCAAAACATGCAAAAGCGTTTGTGTTTGGATAGCGATATTTCCGTAATCGAGCCTCGAAATCGGAAACGGTTTTAAAAATCCAGTGTTAAATTTTTAAGAGCTTTCTAAAACTGAAAACGAAAATACTCTGCGAGGTTTGGTTCTCGAAATATTCGCATCCAAAGTCAAATTACTGTATTTCGATGCAACCCTAAAAAGGGCTTTGGATAACGATATTTCCGCAACCAAGCCTTGTAAGAGGTTGCAGTTTTCAGTTTCGTATAGAAAATTAACAGGGCTTTCCGCCGATATGAATAAAAAAATTTTGCAAGCTTCGGTTCTCGAAATATTCACATCAGAAATGATATTTCTTTGTTTTTTTCGGTCCAACCTTAAAAAGTGTCGATGGCGATATTTCCACAACAAAGCCTCGTAAGGGGTTGCGGTTTGCAGTGGCGAATAGCAAATTCCCAGAGCTTTCCAGCGATGTAAAAATTTTGACAAAAATTTTTTCAATGATTTTTGAAAAAAATCATGGACTACCCCCTTGTCACTTTTTTTCAACTTTTAAAAAATGTTTCCAAATCCCATCGAACTACACATCAAAAGACAGGTTTTTTCAAACTCTATCCGGACGTCTAAACCAAAAGCGTGTGGAAGGTCTGGTCCTCGAAATATTTTCATCCAAAGTGATTGCTCGATTTACTGCATTTCTGTGCAAAACATGCAAAAGCGTTTGTGTTTGGATAGCGATATTTCCGTAATCGAGCCTCGAAATCGGGAACGGTTTTAAAAATCCATTTTTAAATTTTTAAGAGCTTTCTAAAACTGAAAACGAAAATACTCTGCGAGGTTTGGTTCTCGAAACATTCGCATCCAAAGTCAAATTACTGTATTTCGATGCAACCCTAAAAAGGGCTTTGGATAACGATATTTCCGCAACCAAGCCTTGTAAGAGGTTGCAGTTTTCAGTTTCGTATAGAAAATTAACAGGCCTTTCCGCCGATATGAATAAAATAATTTTGCAAGCTTCGGTTCTCGAAATATTCACATCAGAAATGATATTTCTTTGTTTTTTTCGGTCCAACCTTAAAAAGTGTCGATGGCGATATTTCCACAACAAAGCCTCGTAAGGGGTTGTTGTTTGCAGTGGCGAATAGCAAATTCCCAGAGCTTTCCAGCGATGTAAAAATTTTGACAAAAATTTTTTCAATGATTTTTGAAAAAAATCATGGACTACCCCCTTGTCACTTTTTTTCAACTTTTAAAAAATGTTTCCAAATCCCATCGAGCTATACATCAAAAGACAGGTTTTTTCAAACTCTATCCGGACGTCTAAACCAAAAGCGTGTGGAAGGTCTGGTTCTCAGAATATTTTCATCCAAAGTGATTGCTCGATTTACTGCATTTCTGTGCAAAACATGCAAAAGCGTTTGTGTTTGGATAGCGATATTTCCGTAATCGAGCCTCGAAATCGGAAACGGTTTTAAAAATCCAGTGTTAAATTTTTAAGAGCTTTCTAAAACTGAAAACGAAAATACTCTGCGAGGTTTGGTTCTCGAAATATTCGCATCCAAAGTCAAATTACTGTATTTCGATGCAACCCTAAAAAGGGCTTTGGATAACGATATTTCCGCAACCAAGCCTTGTAAGAGGTTGCAGTTTTCAGTTTCGTATAGAAAATTAACAGGCCTTTCCGCCGATATGAATAAAAAAATTTTGCAAGCTTCGGTTCTCGAAATATTCACATCAGAAATGATATTTCTTTGTTTTTTTCGGTCCAACCTTAAAAAGTGTCGATGGCGATATTTCCACAACAAAGCCTCGTAAGGGGTTGCGGTTTGCAGTGGCGAATAGCAAATTCCCAGAGCTTTCCAGCGATGTAAGAATTTTGACAAAAATTTTTTCAATGATTTTTGAAAAAAATCATGGACTACCCCCTTGTCACTTTTTTTCAACTTTTAAAAAATGTTTCCAAATCCCATCGAGCTATACATCAAAAGACAGGTTTTTTCAAACTCTATCCGGACGTCTAAACCAAAAGCGTGTGGAAGGTCTGGTTCTCGAAATATTTTCATCCAAAGTGATTGCTCGATTTACTGCATTTCTGTGCAAAACATGCAAAAGCGTTTGTGTTTGGATAGCGATATTTCCGTAATCGAGCCTCGAAATCGGAAACGGTTTTAAAAATCCAGTGTTAAATTTTTAAGAGCTTTCTAAAACTGAAAACGAAAATACTCTGCGAGGTTTGGTTCTCGAAATATTCGCATCCAAAGTCAAATTACTGTATTTCGATGCAACCCTAAAAAGGGCTTTGGATAACGATATTTCCGCAACCAAGCCTTGTAAGAGGTTGCAGTTTTCAGTTTCGTATAGAAAATTAACAGGGCTTTCCGCCGATATGAATAAAAAAATTTTGCAAGCTTCGGTTCTCGAAATATTCACATCAGAAATGATATTTCTTTGTTTTTTTCGGTCCAACCTTAAAAAGTGTCGATGGCGATATTTCCACAACAAAGCCTCGTAAGGGGTTGCGGTTTGCAGTGGCGAATAGCAAATTCCCAGAGCTTTCCAGCGATGTAAAAATTTTGACAAAAATTTTTTCAATGATTTTTGAAAAAAATCATGGACTACCCCCTTGTCACTTTTTTTCAACTTTTAAAAAATGTTTCCAAATCCCATCGAACTACACATCAAAAGACAGGTTTTTTCAAACTCTATCCGGACGTCTAAACCAAAAGCGTGTGGAAGGTCTGGTCCTCGAAATATTTTCATCCAAAGTGATTGCTCGATTTACTGCATTTCTGTGCAAAACATGCAAAAGCGTTTGTGTTTGGATAGCGATATTTCCGTAATCGAGCCTCGAAATCGGGAACGGTTTTAAAAATCCATTTTTAAATTTTTAAGAGCTTTCTAAAACTGAAAACGAAAATACTCTGCGAGGTTTGGTTCTCGAAACATTCGCATCCAAAGTCAAATTACTGTATTTCGATGCAACCCTAAAAAGGGCTTTGGATAACGATATTTCCGCAACCAAGCCTTGTAAGAGGTTGTAGTTTTCAGTTTCGTATAGAAAATTAACAGGCCTTTCCGCCGATATGAATAAAAAAATTTTGCAAGCTTCGGTTCTCGAAATATTCACATCAGAAATGATATTTCTTTGTTTTTTTCGGTCCAACCTTAAAAAGTGTCGATGGCGATATTTCCACAACAAAGCCTCGTAAGGGGTTGCAGTTTGCAGTGGCGAATAGCAAATTCCCAGAGCTTTCCAGCGATGTAAAAATTTTGACAAAAATTTTTTCAATGATTTTTGAAAAAAATCATGGACTACCCCCTTGTCACTTTTTTTCAACTTTTAAAAAATGTTTCCAAATCCCATCGAGCTATACATCAAAAGACAGGTTTTTTCAAACTCTATCCGGACGTCTAAACCAAAAGCGTGTGGAAGGTCTGGTTCTCGAAATATTTTCATCCAAAGTGATTGCTCGATTTACTGCATTTCTGTGCAAAACATGCAAAAGCGTTTGTGTTTGGATAGCGATATTTCCGTAATCGAGCCTCGAAATCGGAAACGGTTTTAAAAATCCATTTTTAAATTTTTAAGAGCTTTCTAAAACTGAAAACGAAAATACTCTGCGAGGTTTGGTTCTCGAAATATTCGCATCCAAAGTCAAATTACTGTATTTCGATGCAACCCTAAAAAGGGCTTTGGATAACGATATTTCCGCAACCAAGCCTTGTAAGAGGTTGCAGTTTTCAGTTTCGTATAGAAAATTAACAGGGCTTTCCGCCGATATGAATAAAAAAATTTTGCAAGCTTCGGTTCTCGAAATATTCACATCAGAAATGATATTTCTTTGTTTTTTTCGGTCCAACCTTAAAAAGTGTCGATGGCGATATTTCCACAACAAAGCCTCGTAAGGGGTTGCGGTTTGCAGTGGCGAATAGCAAATTCCCAGAGCTTTCCAGCGATGTAAAAATTTTGACAAAAATGTTTTCAATGATTTTTGAAAAAAATCATGGACTACCCCCTTGTCACTTTTTTTCAACTTTTAAAAAATGTTTCCAAATCCCATCGAACTACACATCAAAAGACAGGTTTTTTCAAACTCTATCCGGACGTCTAAACCAAAAGCGTGTGGAAGGTCTGGTCCTCGAAATATTTTCATCCAAAGTGATTGCTCGATTTACTGCATTTCTGTGCAAAACATGCAAAAGCGTTTGTGTTTGGATAGCGATATTTCCGTAATCGAGCCTCGAAATCGGGAACGGTTTTAAAAATCCATTTTTAAATTTTTAAGAGCTTTCTAAAACTGAAAACGAAAATACTCTGCGAGGTTTGGTTCTCGAAATATTCGCATCCAAAGTCAAATTACTGTATTTCGATGCAACCCTAAAAAGGGCTTTGGATAACGATATTTCCGCAACCAAGCCTTGTAAGAGGTTGCAGTTTTCAGTTTCGTATAGAAAATTAACAGGCCTTTCCGCCGATATGAATAAAAAAATTTTGCAAGCTTCGGTTCTCGAAATATTCACATCAGAAATGATATTTCTTTGTTTTTTTCGGTCCAACCTTAAAAAGTGTCGATGGCGATATTTCCACAACAAAGCCTCGTAAGGGGTTGCAGTTTGCAGTGGCGAATAGCAAATTCCCAGAGCTTTCCAGCGATGTAAGAATTTTGACAAAAATTTTTTCAATGATTTTTGAAAAAAATCATGGACTACCCCCTTGTCACTTTTTTTCAACTTTTAAAAAATGTTTCCAAATCCCATCGAGCTATACATCAAAAGACAGGTTTTTTCAAACTCTATCCGGACGTCTAAACCAAAAGCGTGTGGAAGGTCTGGTTCTCGAAATATTTTCATCCAAAGTGATTGCTCGATTTACTGCATTTCTGTGCAAAACATGCAAAAGCGTTTGTGTTTGGATAGCGATATTCGAGCCTCGAAATCGGAAACGGTTTTAAAAACCCATTGTTAAATTTTTAAGAGCTTTCTAAAACTGAAAACGAAAATACTCTGCGAGGTTTGGTTCTCGAAATATTCGCATCCAAAGTCAAATTACTGTATTTCGATGCAACTCTAAAAAGGGCTTTGGATAACGATATTTCCGCAACCAAGCCTTGTAAGAGGTTGTAGTTTTCAGTTTCGTATAGAAAATTAACAGGCCTTTCCGCCGATATGAATAAAAAAATTTTGCAAGCTTCGGTTCTCGAAATATTCACATCAGAAATGATATTTCTTTGTTTTTTTCGGTCCAACCTTAAAAATTGTCGATGGCGATATTTCCACAAGAAAGCCTCGTAAGGGGTTGCAGTTTGCAGTGGCGAATAGCAAATTCCCAGAGCTTTCCAGCGATGTAAAAATTTTGACAAAAATTTTTTCAATGATTTTTGAAAAAAATCATGGACTACCCCCTTGTCACTTTTTTTCAACTTTTAAAAAATGTTTCCAAATCCCATCGAGCTATACATCAAAAGACAGGTTTTTTCAAACTCTATCCGGACGTCTAAACCAAAAGCGTGTGGAAGGTCTGGTTCTCGAAATATTTTCATCCAAAGTGATTGCTCGATTTACTGCATTTCTGTGCAAAACATGCAAAAGCGTTTGTGTTTGGACAGCGATATTTCCGTAATCGAGCCTCGAAATCGGAAACGGTTTTTAAAATCCATTGTTAAATTTTTAAGAGCTTTCTAAAACTGAAAACGAAAATACTCTGCGAGGTTTGGTTCTCGAAATATTCGCATCCAAAGTCAAATTACTGTATTTCGATGCAACCCTAAAAAGGACTTTGGATAACGATATTTCCGCAACCAAGCCTTGTAAGAGGTTGCAGTTTTCAGTTTCGTATAGAAAATTAACAGGCCTTTCCGCCGATATGAATAAAAAAATTTTGCAAGCTTCGGTTCTCGAAATATTCACATCAGAAATGATATTTCTTTGTTTTTTTCGGTCCAACCTTAAAAAGTGTCGATGGCGATATTTCCACAACAAAGCCTCGTAAGAGGTTGCAGTTTGCAGTGGCGAATAGCAAATTCCCAGAGCTTTCCAGCGATGTAAAAATTTTGACAAAAATTTTTTCAATGATTTTTGAAAAAAATCATGGACTACCCCCTTGTCACTTTTTTTCAACTTTTAAAAAATGTTTCCAAATCCCATCGAGCTATACATCAAAAGACAGGTTTTTTCAAACTCTATCCGGACGTCTAAACCAGAGGCGTGTGGAAGGTCTGGTTCTCGAAATATTTTCATCCAAAGTGATTGCTCGATTTACTGCATTTCTGTGCAAAACATGCAAAAGCGTTTGTGTTTGGATAGCGATATTTCCGTAATCGAGCCTCGAAATCGGAAACGGTTTTAAAAACCCATTGTTAAATTTTTAAGAGCTTTCTAAAACTGAAAACGAAAATACTCTGCGAGGTTTGGTTCTCGAAATATTCGCATCCAAAGTCAAATTACTGTATTTCGATGCAACCCTAAAAAGGGCTTTGGATAACGATATTCCCGCAACCAAGCCTTGTAAGAGGTTGTAGTTTTCAGTTTCGTATAGAAAATTAACAGGCCTTTCCGCCGATATGAATAAAAAAATTTTGCAAGCTTCGGTTCTCGAAATATTCACATCAGAAATGATATTTCTTTGTTTTTTTCGGTCCAACCTTTAAAAGTGTCGATGGCGATATTTCCACAACAAAGCCTCGTAAGGGGTTGCAGTTTGCAGTGGCGAATAGCAAATTCCCAGAGCTTTCCAGCGATGTAAAAATTTTGACAAAAATTTTTTCAATGATTTTTGAAAAAAATCATGGACTACCCCCTTGTCACTTTTTTTCAACTTTTAAAAAATGTTTCCAAATCCCATCGAGCTATACATCAAAAGACAGGTTTTTTCAAACTCTATCCGGACGTCTAAACCAGAGGCGTGTGGAAGGCCTGGTTCTCGAAATATTTTCATCCAAAGTGATTGCTCGATTTACTGCATTTCTGTGCAAAACATGCAAAAGCGTTTGTGTTTGGATAGCGATATTTCCGTAATCGAGCCTCGAAATCGGAAACGGTTTTAAAAACCCATTGTTAAATTTTTAAGAGCTTTCTAAAACTGAAAACGAAAATACTCTGCGAGGTTTGGTTCTCGAAATATTCGCATCCAAAGTCAAATTACTGTATTTCGATGCAACCCTAAAAAGGGCTTTGGATAACGATATTTCCGCAACCAAGCCTTGCAAGAGGTTGCAGTTTTCAGTTTCGTATAGAAAATTAACAGGCCTTTCCGCCGATATGAATAAAAAAATTTTGCAAGCTTCGGTTCTCGAAATATTCACATCAGAAATGATATTTCTTTGTTTTTTTCGGTCCAACCTTAAAAAGTGTCGATGGCGATATTTCCACAACAAAGCCTCGTAAGGGGTTGCGGTTTGCAGTGGCGAATAGCAAATTCCCAGAGCTTTCCAGCGATGTAAAAATTTTGACAAAAATTTTTTCAATGATTTTTGAAAAAAATCATGGACTACCCCCTTGTCACTTTTTTTCAACTTTTAAAAAATGTTTCCAAATCCCATCGAACTATACATCAAAAGACAGGTTTTTTCAAACTCTATCCGGACGTCTAAACCAAAAGCGTGTGGAAGGTCTGGTTCTCGAAATATTTTCATCCAAAGTGATTGCTCGATTTACTGCATTTCTGTGCAAAACATGCAAAAGCGTTTGTGTTTGGACAGCGATATTTCCGTAATCGAGCCTCGAAATCGGAAACGGTTTTAAAATCCATTGTTAAATTTTTAAGAGCTTTCTAAAACTGAAAACGAAAATACTCTGCGAGGTTTGGTTCTCGAAATATTCGCATCCAAAGTCAAATTACTGTATTTCGATGCAACCCTAAAAAGGGCTTTGGATAACGATATTTCCGCAACCAAGCCTTGTAAGAGGTTGTAGTTTTCAGTTTCGTATAGAAAATTAACAGGCCTTTCCGCCGATTTGAATAAAAAAATTTTGCTAGCTTCGGTTCTCGAAATATTCACATCAGAAATGATATTTCTTTGTTTTTTTCGGTCCAACCTTAAAAATTGTCGATGGCGATATTTCCACAACAAAGCCTCATAAGGGGTTGCAGTTTGCAGTGGCGAATAGCTAATTCCCAGAGCTTTCCAGCGATGTAAAAATTTTGACAAAAATTTTTTCAATGATTTTTGAAAAAAATCATGGACTACCCCCTTGTCACTTTTTTTCAACTTTTAAAAAATGTTTCCAAATCCCATCGAGCTAAACATCAAAAGACAGGTTTTTTCAAACTCTTTCCGGACGTCTAAACCAAAAGCGTGTGGAAGGTCTGGTTCTCGAAATATTTTCATCCAAAGTGATTGCTCGATTTACTGCATTTCTGTGCAAAACATGCAAAAGCGTTTGTGTTTGGATAGCGATATTTCCGTAATCGAGCCTCGAAATCGGAAACGGTATTAAAAATCCAGTGTTAAATTTTTAAGAGCTTTCTAAAACTGAAAACGAAAATACTCTGCGAGGTTTGGTTCTCGAAATATTCGCATCCAAAGTCAAATTACTGTATTTCGATGCAACCCTAAAAAGGGCTTTGGATAACGATATTTCCGCAACCAAGCCTTGCAAGAGGTTGCAGTTTTCAGTTTCGTATAGAAAATTAACAGGCCTTTCCGCCGATATGAATAAAAAAATTTTGCAAGCTTCGGTTCTCGAAATATTCACATCAGAAATGATATTTCTTTGTTTTTTTCGGTCCAACCTTAAAAAGTGTCGATGGCGATATTTCCACAACAAAGCCTCGTAAGGGGTTGCAGTTTGCAGTGGCGAATAGCAAATTCCCAGAGCTTTCCAGCGATGTAAGAATTTTGACAAAAATTTTTTCAATGATTTTTGAAAAAAATCATGGACTACCCCCTTGTCACTTTTTTTCAACTTTTAAAAAATGTTTCCAAATCCCATCGAGCTATACATCAAAAGACAGGTTTTTTCAAACTCTATCCGGACGTCTAAACCAAAAGCGTGTGGAAGGTCTGGTTCTCGAAATATTTTCATCCAAAGTGATTGCTCGATTTACTGCATTTCTGTGCAAAACATGCAAAAGCGTTTGTGTTTGGATAGCGATATTTCCGTAATCGAGCCTCGAAATCGGAAACGGTTTTAAAAATCCATTGTTAAATTTTTAAGAGCTTTCTAAAACTGAAAACGAAAATACTCTGCGAGGTTTGGTTCTCGAAATATTCGCATCCAAAGTCAAATTACTGTATTTCGATGCAACCCTAAAAAGGGCTTTGGATAACGATATTTCCGCAACCAAGCCTTGTAAGAGGTTGCAGTTTTCAGTTTCGTATAGAAAATTAACAGGCCTTTCCGCCGATATGAATAAAACAATTTTGCAAGCTTCGGTTCTCGAAATATTCACATCAGAAATGATATTTCTTTGTTTTTTTCGGTCCAACCTTAAAAAGTGTCGATGGCGATATTTCCACAACAAAGCCTCGTAAGGGGTTGCAGTTTGCAGTGGCGAATAGCAAATTCCCAGAGCTTTCCAGCGATGTAAGAATTTTGACAAAAATTTTTTCAATGATTTTTGAAAAAAATCATGGACTACCCCCTTGTCACTTTTTTTCAACTTTTAAAAAATGTTTCCAAATCCCATCGAGCTATACATCAAAAGACAGGTTTTTTCAAACTCTATCCGGACGTCTAAACCAAAAGCGTGTGGAAGGTCTGGTTCTCGAAATATTTTCATCCAAAGTGATTGCTCGATTTACTGCATTTCTGTGCAAAACATGCAAAAGCGTTTGTGTTTGGATAGCGATATTTCCGTAATCGAGCCTCGAAATCGGAAACGGTTTTAAAAATCCATTGTTAAATTTTTAAGAGCTTTCTAAAACTGAAAACGAAAATACTCTGCGAGGTTTGGTTCTCGAAATATTCGCATCCAAAGTCAAATTACTGTATTTCGATGCAACCCTAAAAAGGGCTTTGGATAACGATATTTCCGCAACCAAGCCTTGTAAGAGGTTGCAGTTTTCAGTTTCGTATAGAAAATTAACAGGCCTTTCCGCCGATATGAATAAAACAATTTTGCAAGCTTCGGTTCTCGAAATATTCACATCAGAAATGATATTTCTTTGTTTTTTTCGGTCCAACCTTAAAAAGTGTCGATGGCGATATTTCCACAACAAAGCCTCGTAAGGGGTTGCAGTTTGCAGTGGCGAATAGCAAATTCCCAGAGCTTTCCAGCGATGTAAGAATTTTGACAAAATTTTTTTCAATGATTTTTGAAAAAAATCATGGACTACCCCCTTGTCACTTTTTTTCAACTTTTAAAAAATGTTTCCAAATCCCATCGAGCTATACATCAAAAGACAGGTTTTTTCAAACTCTATCCGGACGTCTAAACCAAAAGCGTGTGGAAGGTCTGGTTCTCGAAATATTTTCATCCAAAGTGATTGCTCGATTTACTGCATTTCTGTGCAAAACATGCAAAAGCGTTTGTGTTTGGATAGCGATATTTCCGTAATCGAGCCTCGAAATCGGAAACGGTTTTAAAAACCCATTGTTAAATTTTTAAGAGCTTTCTAAAACTGAAAACGAAAATACTCTGCGAGGTTTGGTTCTCGAAATATTCGCATCCAAAGTCAAATTACTGTATTTCGATGCAACCCTAAAAAGGGCTTTGGATAACGATATTTCCGCAACCAAGCCTTGTAAGAGATTGCAGTTTTCAGTTTCGTATAGAAAATTAACAGGCCTTTCCGCCGATATGAATAAAAAAATTTTGCAAGCTTCGGTTCTCGAAATATTCACATCAGAAATGATATTTCTTTGTTTTTTTCGGTCCAACCTTAAAAAGTGTCGATGGCGATATTTCCACAACAAAGCCTCGTAAGGGGTTGCAGTTTGCAGTGGCGAATAGCAAATTCCCAGAGCTTTCCAGCGATGTAAGAATTTTGACAAAAATTTTTTCAATGATTTTTGAAAAAAATCATGGACTACCCCCTTGTCACTTTTTTTCAACTTTTAAAAAATGTTTCCAAATCCCATCGAGCTATACATCAAAAGACAGGTTTTTTCAAACTCTATCCGGACGTCTAAACCAAAAGCGTGTGGAAGGTCTGGTTCTCGAAATATTTTCATCCAAAGTGATTGCTCGATTTACTGCATTTCTGTGCAAAACATGCAAAAGCGTTTGTGTTTGGATAGCGATATTTCCGTAATCGAGCCTCGAAATCGGAAACGGTTTTAAAAATCCATTGTTAAATTTTTAAGAGCTTTCTAAAACTGAAAACGAAAATACTCTGCGAGGTTTGGTTCTCGAAATATTCGCATCCAAAGTCAAATTACTGTATTTCGATGCAACCCTAAAAAGGGCTTTGGATAACGATATTTCCGCAACCAAGCCTTGTAAGAGGTTGCAGTTTTCAGTTTCGTATAGAAAATTAACAGGCCTTTCCGCCGATATGAATAAAACAATTTTGCAAGCTTCGGTTCTCGAAATATTCACATCAGAAATGATATTTCTTTGTTTTTTTCGGTCCAACCTTAAAAAGTGTCGATGGCGATATTTCCACAACAAAGCCTCGTAAGGGGTTGCAGTTTGCAGTGGCGAATAGCAAATTCCCAGAGCTTTCCAGCGATGTAAGAATTTTGACAAAATTTTTTTCAATGATTTTTGAAAAAAATCATGGACTACCCCCTTGTCACTTTTTTTCAACTTTTAAAAAATGTTTCCAAATCCCATCGAGCTATACATCAAAAGACAGGTTTTTTCAAACTCTATCCGGACGTCTAAACCAAAAGCGTGTGGAAGGTCTGGTTCTCGAAATATTTTCATCCAAAGTGATTGCTCGATTTACTGCATTTCTGTGCAAAACATGCAAAAGCGTTTGTGTTTGGATAGCGATATTTCCGTAATCGAGCCTCGAAATCGGAAACGGTTTTAAAAACCCATTGTTAAATTTTTAAGAGCTTTCTAAAACTGAAAACGAAAATACTCTGCGAGGTTTGGTTCTCGAAATATTCGCATCCAAAGTCAAATTACTGTATTTCGATGCAACCCTAAAAAGGGCTTTGGATAACGATATTTCCGCAACCAAGCCTTGTAAGAGATTGCAGTTTTCAGTTTCGTATAGAAAATTAACAGGCCTTTCCGCCGATATGAATACAAAAATTTTGCAAGCTTCGGTTCTCGAAATATTCACATCAGAAATGATATTTCTTTGTTTTTTTCGGTCCAAAGCCTCGTAAGGGGTTGTGGTTTGCAGTGGCGAATAGCAAATTCCCAGAGCTTTCCAGCGATGTAAAAATTTTGACAAAAATTTTTTCAATGATTTTTGAAAAAAATCATGGACTACCCCCTTGCCACTTTTTTCAACTTTTAAAAAATGTTTCCAAATCCCATCGAGCTATACATCAAAAGTTTAAACTTACTTTTACCTCGTATTTTCCGATTTGACTTTAAATAAAACACAACAGATTCCGACAATACTTTTATTTACGTCTTCACGTCTTGCTCGTTTCACAATCCTGCCTCAACTGACTTAATGTAATGTGTTTCTTATAAAATAACTATAGTTTCCAGCAGCCCTTTACAGTGGTATTTGTTCTCTTATGTTACATTTAAGAGTATTTTTCTTTTTCGCTTACAATTCGGCCCTCCTGATTTACAATCGTCCCGATTGCTTTCAATTTCCTTAATTTCATTTATATATGGTTTTAAATTATCTACCTCCCAAATTCCACTATAAGGTATTTGGCTAATCTGAAATCCTTCTACATCACCTATAACGTACCTATCATTTGGCAAAACTTTCCTTATCTCATAAGGTCCTTTGAATTTTGGAATTATTTTCTTGCACACATTCGGCTGACTAACAAAATTCTTGACCATTACGTAATCCCCTAATTTATATTCTTTACACACCCTCCTTTGATCTTTCTTTTGTTTATTATAATTTTGCATTTTTTCTATCCGTTCGGAAGCTTCCTTTCGTATTTTTTCTAAATCCCTTTCATTTTCTTTTTCATTTAATTCTTCTAATCTCTCCTTCAGTGGATCTACACAATCTCCTCGTTGACTAACACCGAAAAGTAATTGACTTGGATGAGCTCCTATTCCCTTATGCATAGTATTATTCATAACAAACTCGATCTTGGCTAGAGCTTTATCTAATGAGAATTCCAATCCACCATTCGTAATTTTCGCTAGCATGGGCGCTAAACTTCTATTTACACGCTCAACTTGACCATTGGCCTGAGGTGATGCTGTAGCGATTTTTACATGTCGAACACTATTTTCTTTCAAAAATTCCCCAAACGCCTCAGACGTAAACGCACTCCCTCGATCAGACACTAATATCTTCGGCCTGCTATAGGCACTAAAATAAGATTTCAAGCAAGTGATCACTTCGTTAGTACCTGTGGAGCGTGTTGCATATAGTCTGGTAAATTTTGAAAATGCGTCTATTACTAAGAAGACATACTTCTTCTTACAAGTCTTCAACGCCACTGGGCCAAAATGGTCAATATGTATAGTATCGAATGGTACATCACCTTTCGGTATATTGTGTAAGAGGCCTTCATGCTTACCCATCTTTGTAGCAAATACTATACATTTTAAGCAATTACTTATGTGAGCCTTAACTTTTCTGTTCATTTCCGAAAACCAATATGATTTCAGGATATTGTCTATAACTTTTTCAGCTCCTACATGTCCCATCTCGTCGTGATATTTTTGCAAAATATTCCGTTGCATATTTTTCGGTATCACAAACAATATATACTTTCCCATCTTTTTATATACCAACCCATTCCTTAACTCATACACACTATCTTCTCTCATTTGTAATCTCTCCTTAATCTTTTGTATACACTCATCTTTATTTTGGCTAATTGATAACGTTTGCTCAAACGTGTTATCCTCAAGAACTAATATATTAGAAATGCGGCTCAATGCATCTACATGCTGCATTTTACTTCCACCCCTATGCTCCAAAACGTAATCATAGTCCTGCAATTCAAGAGCCCATCTTGCAATCCTGGGATTTATTTCTTTTTTATTTAATGTTAATGTTAAAGAATTGCAGTCCGTGACTATTTTAAACTTCAACCCATGTAGATAAATCCTAAATCGTTTGAGAGCATTAACTATCGCTAGAGTTTCCAACTCGAAACTATGGTACCTTGACTCGCAATCTGTCGTTCGCTTTGAATAATAAAAGATTGGATGGAAAATCTTATCCTTTTTCCTTTGTAAAAGAATCGCTCCAAAGCCCAGCGCACTCGCGTCGCAATGGAGCTCGGTTTCATCGTGTGGATTGTAAATTGCTAAGATCGGGGATTCTAATAATTTTTGTTGAAGAACTCGAAAAGTTTCAACTTCTCTTTCTTCAAATTTAAATACAGCATCTTTCTTTATTAATCTGTATAGTGGCTCAGCTAACAATGAAAATCCCTTTATAAACCTTCTAAAATACGAACATAGTCCTAAGAAACTATGGACTTCTTTGGCATTTTTCGGAGTAGGGAAATTCTTTACAGATTCTAATCCCTTTTCATCAGGTCTTATCCCCTCTCCCGTAATAACATATCCTAAATATTGAATTTCTGACTCCATAAACTTACATTTGTCTTCCCTCAGTTCCAGCTTATTTGCAATTAATTTCCTAAAAACTTCCCTCAGAATTTCCAAATGTTCTTCTACTGCCTCCGTCGCTATCATAATATCGTCTAGGTAGATAGCTATTTTACCTGCTCGAATCAGGTCTTCAAACACCTCATTAATAAATCGTTGGAACACTGAAGGCGCATTTCTTAAACCAAACGGCATTTTTGTGAATTCGTATTGACCCAATGGAGTCACAAAAGAAGTTAATTTGATTGACTCCTCTTCCATCTTTACGTGGTAAAAAGCACTCTTTAGACCTAAGAGTGAAAATATTCGTTTATTCACCAACCTGTCTAATAAATCGTCAATTAAAGGAAGAGGATAATTGTCCTTCAGTGTTTTCTTATTTAATGTACGGTAATCGACACATAATCTGATGTCACCTGTCTTTTTCCTTACGAGAACTATAGGAGACGCATACTCCGATTTGCTCGGCCTAATTATTCCTGACTCCAACAATTCGTCTAAAATTGTCTGCACTTTTGCTTTTTCTAAATATGATAATCTCCTAGGCGCACAACTAAACGGTTTATCATCAGATATTCTAAGCTTCATCTGAAAATCAGTCTCAGGACAATCGGGACGTTTGCATATCAAGAAATCCCTGTACATTTCATGAAATATTTTTTTCGTTTCATATGTTTGCTTACAATTGTTTTCTAAATCAATTTTATTTTCATTATCTTCTAATGTAATGTTCATTAATTTATTACATTCTTTTTCATAGTCACTTTCATTTTTACTTGTTACTATGCATTTTACCCTAAGTGTATTTTCATTTATACTTTCATTTTTTGTATTAACTTCATCTATTTTTAATGTACTCTCATTATTTATAAGGCCATCATTTTTTCTTATATTTCCTTCTTTTGATTTACTTTCTTTTAATAATTTTAATTTCGCTAATTTTAAGAAGTCTCTTCCGAGTAGAACTGAATATTGCATTGTACTATTTTCTACAACATACAGTTTTAATTCAATTTGTTCGAATTCAAAATAAATACAAGAGTTAACGTAACCAATTATTTTTAACTGACTTTTATTTATACCATAAATTGGTTTAATACATTCTGTATTTAATACTAGAAAATAAGTTGGTACGTGTTGTTGTTTAATAATAGAAATAGGGCTGCCGGTATCTAATAATGTTCCTAAAAATAATTTATATGATAAGAAATTTATTTTTAAAATATAATATAATTGCCTTACAAAATAATCTTCATCATCGTCTTCAAAGGTATGAAGAATTACTGCTTTTCTGTTGGGGCACTCAGCTGCTAGATGCCCTAACTGGGCACAAACATGACAAGCTCCAAATTGTCTTTTCTGCTTCCGGCACTCAGACGCATAATGTCCAACTGAATTGCAGTTGTAGCACCTGATTTGCTTGGCTTCCAATTTCTCAGGTGCTGCTACTCGTCGAGATGTTGATGGAATAGGGCCAGGAACCGCAGGACACTTTGGTGTTGATACCACAGGGGTAGGCATTTTAATGATGGATTTAATTTTAGGCAACTCGATTTGCCTGAACGCCTCCATCAACTGTTGCTTCGTTGTGAAACACTGCATGCGTGCCTGTGTTCGCAACCTCACATCCGGTATTCCATCGATGAGACACTCAAGGACCTCCTCCTTGTCCAAGTCCAATTTATTTGCCATGATAGTCTCCTCATGGGCATATGTTTGGAATGTCTCCGTTGTCTGCCAAACTCTTTTTTCGAACTCTCGTTTTAAAGACAGGCGGCTCTCGTTTGAAATAAACATCTCACTCATTTCTTTCATCAGCTGGTCTGTTGATATTTGGGCTAAATCAACTTTCGAGTGAAACCACTTTAAGGCATTTCCACCCAATCGGCACGAAATTAGAATACGTGCATTGTTGTCATCTAAATTGTATGCTTCTACCAAATTCCGGAACTGTGTCTCCCAATGTGAAAAACACTCACCCCGAAATTCTGGTATTAACTCCTTTAGTACTGCTACTGCAACGCCGCCGCCACTGTTGTTATTTTGCTTCTTCAATAACTCAATCTCTTTTTCCATTAAATGTTTTTCTTTTGCTTGTATTTCGATTTCCCTCTTTAGTAGTCGTATCTCTCTTTCCATTTGTTCCATCCTGTGCCTGTCATTTGTGTTGTCTTCCAGTTGTCGCTCATTTTGTTTATTTCCTTCGTTAGTTTTTTTATTTTTTCCCTCGTTTGCGCTCTTTTGGTTTCCTTCATTCTCGTCCGCTCTTTTGTCTGCAGTCATCTCATTCATTTGTCGCTCGTTATGTGTACTCTCTGCCCCTCTAGCTATCATGTCTTCTACCATTACATTTGCACTGTCGGTAAATACATCAGAGTCATCTGAGAGTGCGTCGTCGTTGTTGGTTTCTTCTTGGTATTCTCCTCGTTGTGCAGCTGGTAGAGATAGCAACCGCAGAATTAGTTCTGCCTTTGTGCCTGTGGTTTTCTGTTTTACCCTCTCCAACCACGACTCGCGACTCGTTATTTTCCATTTTTTCCGCAATGGGTTTGTGTGTGTTTTTTTTTTTCTCGCGATGCACGTCGCGACCGGTTCGTCTTTTCGTTTTTTTTTTCGGCTTTGCAATAAAATGTAATTAACACTCGCGAGGGGCTTTTATTTTATTCGTTCTTTTCTTTATGTAGGTTTTTTTTATCCCACTTCTGAATTTTAAACTTACTTTTACCTCGTATTTTCCGATTTGACTTTAAATAAAACACAACAGATTCCGACAATACTTTTATTTACGTCTTCACGTCTTGCTCGTTTCACAATCCTGCCTCGACTAACTTAATGTAATGTGTTTCTTATAAAATAACTATAGTTTCCAGCAGCCCTTTACAGTGGTATTTGTTCTCTTATGTTACATTTAAGAGTATTTTTCTTTTTCGCTTACAAAAGACAGGTTTTTTCAAACTCTATCCGGACGTCTAAACCAAAAGCGTGTAGAAGGTCTGGTTCTCGAAATATTTTCATCCTAAGTGATTGCTCGATTTACTGCATTTCTGTGCAAAACATGCAAAAGCGTTTGTGTTTGGATAGCGATATTTCCGTAATCGAGCCTCGAAATCGGAAACGGTTTTAAAAATCCATTGTTAAATTTTTAAGAGCTTTCTAAAACTGAAAACGAAAATACTCTGCGAGGCTTGGTTCTCGAAATATTCGCATCCAAAGTCAAATTACTGTATTTCGATGCAACCCTAAAAAGGGCTTTGGATAACGATATTTCCGCAACCAAGCCTTGTAAGAGATTGCAGTTTTCAGTTTCGTATAGAAAATTAACAGGCCTTTCCGCCGATATGAATAAAAAAATGTTGCAAGCTTCGGTTCTCGAAATATTCACATCAGAAATGATATTTCTTTGTTTTTTTCGGTCCAAAGCCTCGTAAGGGGTTGTGGTTTGCAGTGGCGAATAGCAAATTCCCAGAGCTTTCCAGCGATGTAAAAATTTTGACAAAAATTTTTTCAATGATTTTTGAAAAAAATCATGGACTACCCCCTTGCCACTTTTTTTCAACTTTTAAAAAATGTTTCCAAATCCCATCGAGCTATACATCAAAAGACAGGTTTTTTCAAACTCTATCCGGACGTCTAAACCAAAAGCGTGTAGAAGGTCTGATTCTCGAAATATTTTCATCCAAAGTGATTGCTCGATTTACTGCATTTCTGTGCAAAACATGCAAAAGCGTTTGTGTTTGGATAGCGATATTTCCGTAATCGAGCCTCGAAATCGGAAACGGTTTTAAAAATCCATTGTTAAATTTTTAAGAGCTTTCTAAAACTGAAAACGAAAATACTCTGCGAGGTTTGGTTCTCGAAATATTCGCATCCAAAGTCAAATTACTGTATTTCGATGCAACCCTAAAAAGGGCTTTGGATAACGATATTTCCGCAACCAAGCCTTGTAAGAGATTGCAGTTTTCAGTTTCGTATAGAAAATTAACAGGCCTTCCGTTCGGAAGCTTCCTTTCGTATTTTTTCTAAATCCCTTTCATTTTCTTTTTCATTTAATTCTTCTAATCTCTCCTTCAGTGGATCTACACAATCTCCTCGTTGACTAACACCGAAAAGTAATTGACTTGGATGAGCTCCTATTCCCTTATGCATAGTATTATTCATAACAAACTCGATCTTGGCTAGAGCTTTATCTAATGAGAATTCCAATCCACCATTCGTAATTTTCGCTAGCATCGGCGCTAAACTTCTATTTACACGCTCAACTTGACCATTGGCCTGAGGTGATGCTGTAGCGATTTTTACATGTCGAACACTATTTTCTTTCAAAAATTCCCCAAACGCCTCAGACGTAAACGCACTCCCTCGATCAGACACTAATATCTTCGGCCTGCTATAGGCACTAAAATAAGATTTCAAGCAAGTGATCACTTCGTTAGTACCTGTGGAGCGTGTTGCATATAGTCTGGTAAATTTTGAAAATGCGTCTATTACTAAGAAGACATACTTCTTCTTACAAGTCTTCAACGCCACTGGGCCAAAATGGTCAATGTTTTGATAGAACAAATTAATTAATAAAAACGAATTAGGTAAATCCCGTTTACTTTATTATCTTAATTTATTTTATTTTTTCTTTATTTCGTTCTAAGTTATAAATTCATGCAGAGAAGCTGCCTTCCGACCTTTGTCAAGATGAGTTAAAAAGAAAAGAGAACTAACTTAATAAAAATGGTCGACACATCCGCCGAGGCCGACAGGTCCACCCCGCGAAGTTGGTTGTGGTGGAGTAAGCATCTCTCGACCCAGCACAGATATGTGCTTGAGGGAGTGATACTTACTCCACACATAGATGGCGTGAACATTACCGGCCCCCTTGGCATATGTTGCCAAAAGAAATTTACATTGATTTTGATTTTGTTTATAGTTTCAAAAATGTTTAATTTTACAGTTAAAATCTATATAATTAAAAAAAAACAAACTTATTAGAAGTATATAAGGATCACGTGGCATTCAAGAATAATATAGCTAATTTAAAGAAAATATGGTAGTACAACGTAGCTTTGATTTCATTTTTTTTTTTTTTTTTTTGTGTATATTTATATATTCAACGAAAATTTATTTTATGTGTGTGCACCTTAATACGCAAAGAAAAAGAAAAAGTTTAGATAATATATAATTCTAGATAGTTCATTTAAAATCGAAGTTTATAGATACTTCATCTAAAAAAAAGGTTTTAAGAAATTTAACGAAAAATTTCTCTGTTCGTTGGTTCAATCATTTATAGGCAACCGACAAAGCTTGACTATAGGACGGGTAAGTTCACCAAATCGCGTTTTTACGGTTGCCACCCGAACTCTACCGTCTGGGCCAGGGGACACCTTTACAATACGTCCCATACACCAATCGCTCGATGGTAGATTTTCCTTTTTAATTATGACGAAGTCACCGATTTTAAAATTTTCAGTAGAGTAATGCCATTTCGTTCTTTTATGCAATTCTTTGATGTACTCTTCTTTCCAACGTTTGCTAAATTGGTGCTGAAGTGATTTGATTTTTTCCCAGCGGTTAAGAATGGAAAGAGATTTTTCTTCTGGATGCTGTTCCGGAAAGGTAAGAAGTGGGTTTCCGGTCAGGAAATGTCCGGGAGTCAGTGCTAACAAGTCAGTTGGTTCGTTTGACATGGGCGATATGGGTCTAGAGTTTAAACACGCCTCTATGCGAGCTAATAATGTAGCGAATTCTTCAAAGGTAAAATGATGGTGAAGGCCGATCTTTCTAAAATGGGTTTTAAAGCTTTTTACCCCAGCTTCCCAAAGACCGCCCATGTGGGGGGCCCCTGGGGGGATGAAATTCCATTCCAAACCTTGCACACCGTATTTCGCTAGAGTTATTTCCGGAAGTGATGAAAGAAGCCTTTTGAATTCTCTTTTTAATAGTGCGTCTGCACCCACAAAATTGGTCCCATGATCTGAATACATGGCACGCGGAAGACCCCTTCTTGCAACAAATCTCGCAAGGGCAGCTACGAAGACGGCAGAAGAAAGATCGCTTGCAGCTTCAAGGTGTATGGCTTTTGTCGAAAAGCATACGAAGAGGCATGCATAGCCTTTTGTCAAGCGACAGTTTCTACCAGTAAAGCTTTTAATAGTGAAAGGTCCCGCGAAATCTATACCCGTATGGGTGAAAGGAGGAGAAAAATTACAACGCTCGTCAGGAAGGGCTGCCATCAATTGCTGACCTAAATGCCTTTTGTGTATTGTACACGTTTTGCACTTATGAATATGAGATTTAACAAGAACTTTAAGTTTAGGTATCCAATAAACTTGGCGGATCATCCTTATCATCAGAGCGTTTCCACCATGCAGTGTTAGCTCATGAATGAAATCACCTACAAGTTGGGTGAATTTTGCGCCGTAAGGCAAGATGATAGGATGGCGCTCACTAAATGAAAGTTTTGCATATGACAATCGGCCGTGAACTCGTAAAATTTGATTGGAGTCTAAAGTAGGATTCAAAGATAAAATAGAACTTTTTGGGCTTATATTCCGGTTAGCCGATAACGATTGGAATTCATTACTGAAAAACGATTGCTGACAAAGAGAAATAAGGCGACGTTGAACGAATTGCATTTCAGGTTGAGTGATACGGCAGGAATCATACAAAATGGGTTCGAATTTCCGTGGAAATTTTGTACGAAGTAGGCGGTAGACATAGGATAGAACTCTTAAAGCCCGAGGTAAGGATGAAAATCTCGATAGAATATCCTCGGAAGTGGTAAGAGTTGCAAAACTTGAAACAGGTTTCTCCTCTAAGTCTTCGGATTGCGGTTCAATAGGAAGGCTTGATGGCCACTGAGATTGCGGTTCACTCAGCCAGGAAGGGCCCTTCCACCAAAGATCACTATCCTTTAAAATCGCTGGAGTGAGACCTCTCGTAGCGAGGTCGGCTGGATTGTCACAAGATTTTACATGATTCCAGTTCCTGTTGCCTACATTTTCGATTATTTCACAAGTTCGGTTTGCTATGAAAGTCTTCCAAGTGCCTGGATGTTTCTTAAGCCAAGCTAGAACAACCGAAGAGTCGGTCCAGAAAAAGATTTGATAAGATTCCACCGGTATTTGAGGAAGATAAGTTTTTACCAGTCTTGAAAGAAGAAGTGCCCCACAAAGTTCGAGACGAGGTAGTGAAACAGATTTTATTGGAGAGACTTTGGACTTTGCGCAGACAAGGTGCGAACATAAATTCCCATCTGGTTGATGCACACGTACATAAAGAGTAGCAGCGTACGCCTGTTCGGAAGAATCGCAAAAGGCATGGAATTGTACTTTCGAGGACGGTGTGAATTCAGTCCATCTGGGTATTTTAATCAGTTGGATTTGATTAAAAGTTTCGACAAAGGTTTTCCATTTGATGAAAGTGGTAGGCTCGATGAGTTCATCCCACTTAGTTTCTTCTATCCAGATTTTTTGCATAAGAATTTTCGCTGTAACAATAATGGGGGCTAACCAGCCCGCAGGGTCAAATAGTTTAGATATTTCAGAGAATACTTCACGTTTGGTAGGAGTAGTAGAGAATTTTAGCGGTTGAGTGGTAAAGTAGAAAAAATCTTCTTTAGCGTTCCAACGAATACCCAACGTCTTCGTGGTGCTGTCAGAATCGATTTTTAAAAAATTTTCGCTTAGAACGTGCTGCGAGGGTAGATGGTCTAATAAATATGAGGAATTTGAAGTCCACTTTCGGAGCGGAAAGCCTGCTGAGTTGAGAGCTTCAATAACTTCAAGTTGTACCCTTTTTGCCGTTTGAAGATCGTGTGCACCAGAAAGGAGGTCATCCACGTAAAAATCTGATTCTATTACTTTAGATGCAAGGGGGTATATAAACTGAACATCTTTTGAGAGTTGCTTAAGTGTTCTAATGGCTAAGTATGGTGCGCAGTTCACTCCAAAAGTAACGGTGAGAAGTTCAAAATCCTCAATATTTTCTACTTGTGAAGTTTTAAATAGGATGCGTTGAAATTTGGTTTGATCAGGATGTACTAAAATTTGGCGGTACATCTTTTCGATGTCTGCGTTGAAAGCATATTTGAAAAATCTCCACTTAATAATAAGTGATGGAAGATCACTTTGGAGTGTAGGTCCAGCATACAGACAGTCGTTGAGACTCATTCCGCTGGAAGTGGGGTTTGAAGCGTTAAATACTACCCGCACTTTAGTAGAGTGGCTCTCTGGCTTAATTACTGCGTGATGAGGTAAGTAGTATGGTATTATCTCGTTAATGTTATGTCTCTCATACGCATGTATTTTACGCATATGGTTAAGCGTGAGGTACTCGTGGAGTACCTGAGCGTATTTCACTTGGAGATCAGCTTTTTTATGAAGGTTGCGTTCTGTTCGCAGAAACTGCTGCATTGCATTATTTCGTGAGTGCCCAAGATGAGAAAATTCGAAATCAGGTTTAAACGGAAGGCTGACTACATATCTCCCATCTGAAAGTCTATAGGTAGTTTTTTCGTAAAGTTCTTCACAAAACTTATCTGATTCAGATGCGTAGTGTTTTCGGTCTGAAAGTTCTTCCAACTCCCAAAACTTTTTTATTCTATCATCAAGGGATTCATTTTCTACAATGCGTGTTGTATAAGCTTGTACTGTGTTAGGAATCGGCCCTGAAAGAATCCAACCGAACACTGTTTGTTGGGCTACAAGTGAATTCGAAATTTGTTTCACTCCATTGCGTATGATGCTTGGGTATAGATCAGCTCCGATGAGCAAATCGATCTGCGAGGAGCTATTGAAAGTCGGGTCAGCTAAACGAAGGCCTTCTAACTCCCGGGCATCAATTAAAGAGAATGACATACTAGGTAAATTATTCGAAAGTTTTTTGAGGACTATTGCATTCGCAGAAATAAACTCGTTTGGATTTTCATTATTTAGTATAGAAATAAGACACTTTTTAGTTGATCTAGCTGCTTGAGCACCACTTACGGCTAGAATTGAAATGTCTGAAGGTTTAGTAGGCAATTTTAAACGCTGTTGAATCGCTTCTGTGATAATCGAAGATTCTGAACCGGGGTCAATTAAGGCTCTTATTCTATGATTACCTTCTCGACCACGAATATTTACTAAAGTCGTTGCCAGTAACACTCTTCTTTGGGCATTAACAAAAAAGTTCTGCTGAATTTCGTTTGGTATAGCGGGTGATGCAGTGGACTGTATTTGCGACGTTGGGTTGTAGTTGCTCGTATTGGGTTCTGATGAATTGTGATTTACATTAAGGAGATGAGAGTGTGAGGTATTCGGTTGGTTACCTTGTGGTACAAATGGTTTTGGATAAGAATTCAGATTACTAGCATTGGGTTGTGAAGTTTTTGGTAAGTGAAGCAGAGAATGGTGTCTTCGGTTGCATGTACTACAAGTATATTTGCTAGGACATTGAGTAAGCATATGATTCAATGATAAGCAGTTGACACACATATTGCTTTTCCTTATAAGGTCTATTCTTGCAATCACGGGCAATTTCAAAAATTGTGAACATTGCCGGATATAATGTTTTCCGGAACAAGCTTTGCATTTAAATTCTTGGGACTTAGTATGAAAAAGATTGATGGATTTTTCATTTCGGGTTTGAGCTACAGCGGTGGGAGAAATATTTTGCTTTGTTGTCATTCGAGATTTGCTCGATATAGTTTGTGAAGATGTAGTGTCCGAAATGGATTCCAAAACCTGGAAACGGTTGTTTAAGAACTTGTCCATTTCTTCCCATTTGGGAATTTCGGTTGGTTTGGAAAGAGATTGTTCCCACAGCGCGAGCGTGGTGGGCGGTAACCGATGAGAACAAGCAAATAAAAGGATTGGGTCCCAATTTTCGGTACTTATACCTTGCGCTTGAAGTGCTGACCTACAGTCGTTAATACTTCTCTGAAGAGTTCTTATGGCCGAAGAAGCTTCATCTTTAAAACTGGGAAGATTGAATAAGATTTTAATTTGGTTGTTAACCAGAATCCTTTTGTTTTCATACTGGGTACGCAGTGCTTCCCATGCTAACTCAAAACTGGCATTGGTCAATGGAAATTTACGAACAATATTATGAGCTTCTCCACTAGTTTTAGCTCGTAAATGGAACAGTTTTTCTACGGCTCCAAGCTTTGGGTGATTATGATAAACGGCTTGAAACATATCCCGAAAGGAAGGCCATGATACGTAATCTCCCTTGAATACCTCAGTATCACAAGGCGGTAGCTTTAAGCACTGAGAACCAGATGGTTTTGCTAAGGTTGGATCATTTGACTGCCGAGAAAATGGCATAATTGGTTTGGACTCTTCGCTTTGTAGTTTAGCTTGCAGTTCCAAAAAATATCCTAAGCACGCTATATAAGTTTCATTAGAGCTTGCATATTTTTTGTCAACATTCTCAGCGTCTTCTGCAACTTCTGACTGTGACTTAGAGCGAATGCATTTCATATAACTTGCTTTCGTATCAGACCATAAGCTTCTTAACTCCTCCTTGCGAGCTTCCAATGTAGCCAGTGTATGGTTTTTTTCTGGTACCTCCTTTGCTGCAGCAAAATATTTAACGAGCTGATCAGCAGCGAGGATGAAGTTGTCTAATAATCGAGACATTGCGAGTTAGCAATATGAAATTTGAAACCGAAAAATTGTTTAATTTTGAGTCAAGCAAACCAACTTGATATTGTTATCCAGAACTCTTTACTGAGATAACAACGTAGCACCGAAATCGAAAAAAAGTATAATTTGAAACTCGAACTATCCCGATAGGTAGCAGGGAAGTGAGTTATATTACTATCCAGAGACCGTATCTGAAATAGTAATGTCAAATTTGAAACCGAAAAATTGTTTAATTTTGAATCAAGCAAACCAACTTGATATTGTTATCCAGAACTCTTTACTGAGATAACAATGTAGAACCGAAATCGAAAAAAAGTTTAATTTGAAACTCGAACTATCCCGATAGGTAGCAGGGAAGTGAGTTATATTACTATCCAGAGACCGTATCTGAAATAGTAATGTCAAATTTGAAACCGAAAAATTGTTTAATTTTGAATCAAGCAAACCAACTTGATATTGTTATCCAGAACTCTTTACTGAGATAACAATGTAGAACCGAAATCGAAAAAAAAAGTTTAAGTTGAAACTCGAACTATCCCGATAGGTAGCAGGGAAGTGAGTTATATTACTATCCAGAGACCGTATCTGAAATAGTAATGTCAAATTTGAAACCGAAAAATTGTTTAATTTTGAATCAAGCGAACCAACTTGATATTGTTATCCAGAACTCTTTACTGAGATAACAATGTAGAACCGAAATCGAAAAAAAGTTTAATTTGAAACTCGAACTATCCCGATAGGTAGCAGGGAAGTGAGTTATATTACTATCCAGAGACCGTATCTGAAATAGTAATGTCAAGTTTGAAACCGAAAAATTGTTTAATTTTGAATCAAGCAAACCAACTTGATATTGTTATCCAGAACTCTTTACTGAGATAACAATGCAGAACCGAAATCGAAAAAAAAGTCTAAGTTGAAACTCGAACTATCCCGATAGGTAGCAGGGAAGTGAGTTATATTACTATCCAGAGACCGTATCTGAAATAGTAATGTCAAATTTGAAACCGAAAAATTGTTTAATTTTGAATCAAGCGAACCAACTTGATATTGTTATCCAGAACTCTTTACTGAGATAACAATGTAGAACCGAAATCGAAAAAAAGTTTAATTTGAAACTCGAACTATCCCGATAGGTAGCAGGGAAGTGAGTTATATTACTATCCAGAGACCGTATCTGAAATAGTAATGTCAAATTTGAAACCGAAAAATTGTTTAATTTTGAATCAAGCGAACCAACTTGATATTGTTATCCAGAACTCTTTACTGAGATAACAATGTAGAACCGAAATCGAAAAAAAGTTTAATTTGAAACTCGAACTATCCCGATAGGTAGCAGGGAAGTGAGTTATATTACTATCCAGAGACCGTATCTGAAATAGTAATGTCAAGTTTGAAACCGAAAAATTGTTTAATTTTGAATCAAGCAAACCAACTTGATATTGTTATCCAGAACTCTTTACTGAGATAACAATGCAGAACCGAAATCGAAAAAAAAAGTCTAAGTTGAAACTCGAACTATCCCGATAGGTAGCAGGGAAGTGAGTTATATTACTATCCAGAGACCGTATCTGAAATAGTAATGTCAAATTTGAAACCGAAAAATTGTTTAATTTTGAATCAAGCAAACCAACTTGATATTGTTATCCAGAACTCTTTACTGAGATAACAATGTAGAACCGAAATCGAAAAAAAGTTTAATTTGAAACACGAACTATCCCGATAGGTAGCAGGGAAGTGAGTTATATTACTATCCAGAGACCGTATCTGAAATAGTAATGTCAAATTTGAAACCGAAAAATTGTTTAATTTTGAATCAAGCGAACCAACTTGATATTGTTATCCAGAACTCTTTACTGAGATAACAATGTAGAACCGAAATCGAAAAAAAGTTTAATTTGAAACTCGAACTATCCCGATAGGTAGCAGGGAAGTGAGTTATATTACTATCCAGAGACCGTATCTGAAATAGTAATGTCAAATTTGAAACCGAAAAATTGTTTAATTTTGAATCAAGCGAACCAACTTGATATTGTTATCCAGAACTCTTTACTGAGATAACAATGTAGAACCGAAATCGAAAAAAAGTTTAATTTGAAACTCGAACTATCCCGATAGGTAGCAGGGAAGTGAGTTATATTACTATCCAGAGACCGTATCTGAAATAGTAATGTCAAGTTTGAAACCGAAAAATTGTTTAATTTTGAATCAAGCAAACCAACTTGATATTGTTATCCAGAACTCTTTACTGAGATAACAATGCAGAACCGAAATCGAAAAAAAAAGTCTAAGTTGAAACTCGAACTATCCCGATAGGTAGCAGGGAAGTGAGTTATATTACTATCCAGAGACCGTATCTGAAATAGTAATGTCAAATTTGAAACCGAAAAATTGTTTAATTTTGAATCAAGCAAACCAACTTGATATTGTTATCCAGAACTCTTTACTGAGATAACAATGTAGAACCGAAATCGAAAAAAAGTTTAATTTGAAACTCGAACTATCCCGATAGGTAGCAGGGAAGTGAGTTATATTACTATCCAGAGACCGTATCTGAAATAGTAATGTCAAATTTGAAACCGAAAAATTGTTTAATTTTGAATCAAGCAAACCAACTTGATATTGTTATCCAGAACTCTTTACTGAGATAACAATGTAGAACCGAAATCGAAAAAAAGTTTAATTTGAAACTCGAACTATCCCGATAGGTAGCAGGGAAGTGAGTTATATTACTATCCAGAGACCGTATCTGAAATAGTAATGTCAAATTTGAAACCGAAAAATTGTTTAATTTTGAATCAAGCAAACCAACTTGATATTGTTATCCAGAACTCTTTACTGAGATAACAATGTAGAACCGAAATCGAAAAAAAGTTTAATTTGAAACTCGAACTATCCCGATAGGTAGCAGGGAAGTGAGTTATATTACTATCCAGAGACCGTATCTGAAATAGTAATGTCAAATTTGAAACCGAAAAATTGTTTAATTTTGAATCAAGCAAACCAACTTGATATTGTTATCCAGAACTCTTTACTGAGATAACAATGTAGAACCGAAATCGAAAAAAAGTTTAATTTGAAACTCGAACTATCCCGATAGGTAGCAGGGACGTGAGTTATATTACTATCCAGAGACCGTATCTGAAATAGTAATGTCAAATTTGAAACCGAAAAATTGTTTAATTTTGAATCAAGCAAACCAACTTGATATTGTTATCCAGAACTCTTTACTGAGATAACAATGTAGAACCGAAATCGAAAAAAAGTTTAATTTGAAACTCGAACTATCCCTATAGGTCGATCTATCTATTATGTCTCTAAGAATTAGTAGGTAGGTATGTGGCAATACGCTATGATTCAATTTAATTTTATCTTTATAAATGATCTTATGCGAAAAAATCAAAATTCAAAATTAAAGTTGTTCCCTGCTCCGACCACAATAGAAGGCAGTGGCAACAACAATTAAAAAAAACAAAAAACACGAATTGAAATTCAATCGTTTAACCAACAAATCTCAAACCAACCAACAAACGATTACACTAATACAACTGCGTAGTGCCGCACTTTATCTCTGAATTTGGATATAAACGCGAACGTAATTTAAGTCGTGAAATTAAGAGATATCTTTCTATCTTTCTTTCTTTTCCTTTTTTACGAAATCAACAAAGGGCACACAACAAAATTATATTTATAAATGTATTTATATAGTATCTAGTGAAAAAAAATGAAATCATAAAAGCTGGTACATACCATTTACATGAAACAATTTTTGTTTTTAATAATTGCTCAAATATTAATGATGACTTTGGCGTGGTGGTAGTTTCTGCTTGCTGCTGATGACAATAACGATGATGTTGTTGCTGCTTTTTGTTGGTTGTGTAGCTCACGACAGTTACTATAGTATTGGTGCTGCTGTTGTCGTCGGTGTATGGCACACGACAATGACGTTGGTGTTGGTGCTGCTGCTGTCGTCGGTGTATAGCACACGACAATGACGTTGGTGTTGGTGCTAAAGGCACCAAATGTGGTAGCGCGTCTTGGTAGATGTGCTTTGGAAGGTTTCGCTCACGTGGATGGCGATGGCGACGTCAGATGGTGCACCAAATATGGTGGTGCGTCTTGGTAGACGTGCTTTCGAAGGTTTCGCTCACGTGGATGGCGATGGCGACGTCAGATGGTGCACCAAATATGGTGGTGCGTCTTGGTAGACGTGCTTTCGAAGGTTTCGCTCACGTGGATGGCGATGGCGACGTCAGATGGTGCACCAAATATGGTGGTGCGTCTTTGGCAGCTGCACTTGTTAGACGTGCTGCAGCTGGTGTTGCTCCCGCTGATGACGAAGATAAGGATGGTGGTGGCGACTAGCTTCCAATAGGATGGCGGTCGTGGGGCCGCTATAATCTGGCGCGGCACGTGGTAGACGTGCTGCGGCTGGTGTCGCTCCTGTTGATGACGACGATAAATATGGTGGTGGCGGCTAGCTTCTAATAGGATGGCGGTCGTGCGGCCGCTACAATCTGGCGTGGCACGTGGTAGACGTGCTGCTGCCGTTGTGATGACGATGGTGGCAGTGGCTCAGTGAACAAAAAAAATGCATACGCGGCACGTGGTAGACGTGCTGCGTCTGTGGAGATGGTGATGATGGTGAGCGGGCGATGGACGATGAAGTGGTGTGCGAAGCGATGTCTTCTGCTTCAACTCTATGACGACGATGATGGTGATCGCTGATTCCACTGATCCGGCTCGATGTGACCAAATGTTTTGATAGAACAAATTAATTAATAAAAACGAATTAGGTAAATCCCGTTTACTTTATTATCTTAATTTATTTTATTTTTTCTTTATTTCGTTCTAAGTTATAAATTCATGCGGAGAAGCTGCTTTCGTTCTAAGTTATAAATTCATGCAGAGAAGCTGCCTTCCGACCTTTGTCAAGATGAGTTAAAAAGAAAAGAGAACTAACTTAATAAAAATGGTCGACACATCCGCCGAGGCCGACAGGTCCACCCCGCGAAGTTGGTTGTGGTGGAGTAAGCATCTCTCGACCCAGCACAGATATGTGCTTGAGGGAGTGATACTTACTCCACACATAGATGGCGTGAACAGTCAATATGTATAGTATCGAATGGTACATCACCTTTCGGTATATTGTGTAAGAGGCCTTCATGCTTACCCATCTTTGTAGCAAATACTATACATTTTAAGCAATTACTTATGTGAGCCTTAACTTTTCTGTTCATTTCCGAAAACCAATATGATTTCAGGATATTGTCTATAACTTTTTCAGCTCCTACATGTCCCATCTCGTCGTGATATTTTTGCAAAATATTCCGTTGCATATTTTTCGGTATCACAAACAATATATCCTTTCCCATCTTTTTATATACCAACCCATTCCTTAACTCATACACACTATCTTCTCTCATTTGTAATCTCTCCTTAATCTTTTGTATACACTCATCTTTATTTTGGCTAATTGATAACGTTTGCTCAAACGTGTTATCCTCAAGAACTAATATATTAGAAATGCGGCTCAATGCATCTACATGCTGCATTTTACTTCCACCCCTATGCTCCAAAACGTAATCATAGTCCTGCAATTCAAGAGCCCATCTTGCAATCCTGGGATTTATTTCTTTTTTATTTAATGTTAATGTTAAAGAATTGCAGTCCGTGACTATTTTAAACTTCAACCCATGTAGATAAATCCTAAATCGTTTGAGAGCATTAACTATCGCTAGAGTTTCCAACTCGAAACTATGGTACCTTGACTCGCAATCTGTCGTTCGCTTTGAATAATAAAAGATTGGATGGAAAATCTTATCCTTTTTCCTTTGTAAAAGAATCGCTCCAAAGCCCAGCGCACTCGCGTCGCAATGGAGCTCGGTTTCATCGTGTGGATTGTAAATTGCTAAGATCGGGGATTCTAATAATTTTTGTTGAAGAACTCGAAAAGTTTCAACTTCTCTTTCTTCAAATTTAAATACAGCATCTTTCTTTATTAATCTGTATAGTGGCTCAGCTAACAATGAAAATCCCTTTATAAACCTTCTAAAATACGAACATAGTCCTAAGAAACTATGGACTTCTTTGGCATTTTTCGGAGTAGGGAAATTCTTTACAGATTCTAATCCCTTTTCATCAGGTCTTATCCCCTCTCCCGTAATAACATATCCTAAATATTGAATTTCTGACTCCATAAACTTACATTTGTCTTCCCTCAGTTCCAGCTTATTTGCAATTAATTTCCTAAAAACTTCCCTCAGAATTTCCAAATGTTCTTCTACTGCCTCCGTCGCTATCATAATATCGTCTAGGTAGATAGCTATTTTACCTGCTCGAATCAGGTCTTCAAACACCTCATTAATAAATCGTTGGAACACTGAAGGCGCATTTCTTAAACCAAACGGCATTTTTGTGAATTCGTATTGACCCAATGGAGTCACAAAAGAAGTTAATTTGATTGACTCCTCTTCCATCTTTACGTGGTAAAAAGCACTCTTTAGACCTAAGAGTGAAAATATTCGTTTATTCACCAACCTGTCTAATAAATCGTCAATTAAAGGAAGAGGATAATTGTCCTTCAGTGTTTTCTTATTTAATGTACGGTAATCGACACATAATCTGATGTCACCTGTCTTTTTCCTTACGAGAACTATAGGAGACGCATACTCCGATTTGCTCGGCCTAATTATTCCTGACTCCAACAATTCGTCTAAAATTGTCTGCACTTTTGCTTTTTCTAAATATGATAATCTCCTAGGCGCACAACTAAACGGTTTATCATCAGATATTCTAAGCTTCATCTGAAAATCAGTCTCAGGACAATCGGGACGTTTGCATATCAAGAAATCCCTGTACATTTCATGAAATATTTTTTTCGTTTCATATGTTTGCTTACAATTGTTTTCTAAATCAATTTTATTTTCATTATCTTCTAATGTAATGTTCATTAATTTATTACATTCTTTTTCATAGTCACTTTCATTTTTACTTGTTACTATGCATTTTACCCTAAGTGTATTTTCATTTATACTTTCATTTTTTGTATTAACTTCATCTATTTTTAATGTACTCTCATTATTTATAAGGCCATCATTTTTTCTTATATTTCCTTCTTTTGATTTACTTTCTTTTAATAATTTTAATTTCGCTAATTTTAAGAAGTCTCTTCCGAGTAGAACTGAATATTGCATTGTACTATTTTCTACAACATACAGTTTTAATTCAATTTGTTCGAATTCAAAATAAATACAAGAGTTAACGTAACCAATTATTTTTAACTGACTTTTATTTATACCATAAATTGGTTTAATACATTCTGTATTTAATACTAGAAAATAAGTTGGTACGTGTTGTTGTTTAATAATAGAAATAGGGCTGCCGGTATCTAATAATGTTCCTAAAAATAATTTATATGATAAGAAATTTATTTTTAAAATATAATATAATTGCCTTACAAAATAATCTTCATCATCGTCTTCAAAGGTATGAAGAATTACTGCTTTTCTGTTGGGGCACTCAGCTGCTAGATGCCCTAACTGGGCACAAACATGACAAGCTCCAAATTGTCTTTTCTGCTTCCGGCACTCAGACGCATAATGTCCAACTGAATTGCAGTTGTAGCACCTGATTTGCTTGGCTTCCAATTTCTCAGGTGCTGCTACTCGTCGAGATGTTGATGGAATAGGGCCAGGAACCGCAGGACACTTTGGTGTTGATACCACAGGGGTAGGCATTTTAATGATGGATTTAATTTTAGGCAACTCGATTTGCCTGAACGCCTCCATCAACTGTTGCTTCGTTGTGAAACACTGCATGCGTGCCTGTGTTCGCAACCTCACATCCGGTATTCCATCGATGAGACACTCAAGGACCTCCTCCTTGTCCAAGTCCAATTTATTTGCCATGATAGTCTTCTCATGGGCATATGTTTGGAATGTCTCCGTTGTCTGCCAAACTCTTTTTTCGAACTCTCGTTTTAAAGACAGGCGGCTCTCGTTTGAAATAAACATCTCACTCATTTCTTTCATCAGCTGGTCTGTTGATATTTGGGCTAAATCAACTTTCGAGTGAAACCACTTTAAGGCATTTCCACCCAATCGGCACGAAATTAGAATACGTGCATTGTTGTCATCTAAATTGTATGCTTCTACCAAATTCCGGAACTGTGTCTCCCAATGTGAAAAACACTCACCCCGAAATTCTGGTATCAACTCCTTTAGTACTGCTACTGCAACGCCGCCGCCACTGTTGTTATTTTGCTTCTTCAATAACTCAATCTCTTTTTCCATTAAATGTTTTTCTTTTGCTTGTATTTCGATTTCCCTCTTTAGTAGTCGTATCTCTCTTTCCATTTGTTCCATCCTGTGCCTGTCATTTGTGTTGTCTTCCAGTTGTCGCTCATTTTGTTTATTTCCTTCGTTAGTTTTTTTATTTTTTCCCTCGTTTGCGCTCTTTTGGTTTCCTTCATTCTCGTCCGCTCTTTTGTCTGCAGTCATCTCATTCATTTGTCGCTCGTTATGTGTACTCTCTGCCCCTCTAGCTATCATGTCTTCTACCATTACATTTGCACTGTCGGTAAATACATCAGAGTCATCTGAGAGTGCGTCGTCGTTGTTGGTTTCTTCTTGGTATTCTCCTCGTTGTGCAGCTGGTAGAGATAGCAACCGCAGAATTAGTTCTGCCTTTGTGCCTGTGGTTTTCTGTTTTACCCTCTCCAACCACGACCGCAACTGCACAGCCGTATACTTTTTGTATATTTCCACTCGCGACTCGTTATTTTCCATTTTTTCCGCAATGGGTTTGTGTGTGTTTTTTTTTTTCTCGCGATGCACGTCGCGACCGGTTCGTCTTTTCGTTTTTTTTTTCGGCTTTGCAATAAAATGTAATTAACACTCGCGAGGGGCTTTTATTTTATTCGTTCTTTTCTTTATGTAGGTTTTTTTTATCCCGCTTCTGAATTTTAAACTTACTTTTACCTCGTATTTTCCGATTTGACTTTAAATAAAACACAACAGATTCCGACAATACTTTTATATACGTCTTCACGTCTTGCTCGTTTCACAATCCTGCCTCGACTGACTTAATGTAATGTGTTTCTTATAAAATAACTATAGTTTCCAGCAGCCCTTTACAGTGGTATTTGTTCTCTTATGTTACATTTAAGAGTATTTTTCTTTTTCGCTTACACAACTTTTAAAAAATGTTTCCAAATCCCATCGAGCTATACATCAAAAGACAGGTTTTTTCAAACTCTATCCGGACGTCTAAACCAAAAGCGTGTGGAAGGTCTGGTTCTCGAAATATTTTCATCCAAAGTGATTGCTCGATTTACTGCATTTCTGTGCAAAACATGCAAAAGCGTTTGTGTTTGGATAGCGATATTTCCGTAATCGAGCCTCGAAATTTTAAAAATCCATTGTTAAATTTTTAAGAGCTTTCTAAAACTGAAAACGAAAATACTCTGCGAGGTTTGGTTCTCGAAATATTCGCATCCAAAGTCAAATTACTGTATTTCGATGCAACCCTAAAAAGGGCTTTGGATAACGATATTTCCGCAACCAAGCCTTGTAAGAGATTGCAGTTTTCAGTTTCGTATAGAAAATTAACAGGCCTTTCCGCCGATATGAATACAAAAATTTTGCAAGCTTCGGTTCTCGAAATATTCACATCAGAAATGATATTTCTTTGTTTTTTTCGGTCCAACCTTAAAAAGTGTCGATGGCGATATTTCCACAACAAAGCCTCGTAAGGGGTTGTGGTTTGCAGTGGCGAATAGCAAATTCCCAGAGCTTTCCAGCGATGTAAAAATTTTGACAAAAATTTTTTCAATGATTTTTGAAAAAAATCATGGACTACCCCCTTGCCACTTTTTTTCAACTTTTAAAAAATGTTTCCAAATCCCATCGAGCTATACATCAAAAGACAGGTTTTTTCAAACTCTATCCGGACGTCTAAACCAAAAGCGTGTAGAAGGTCTGATTCTCGAAATATTTTCATCCAAAGTGATTGCTCGATTTACTGCATTTCTGTGCAAAACATGCAAAAGCGTTTGTGTTTGGATAGCGATATTTCCGTAATCGAGCCTCGAAATCGGAAACGGTTTTAAAAATCCATTGTTAAATTTTTAAGAGCTTTCTAAAACTGAAAACGAAAATACTCTGCGAGGTTTGGTTCTCGAAATATTCGCATCCAAAGTCAAATTACTGTATTTCGATGCAACCCTAAAAAGGGCTTTGGATAACGATATTTCCGCAACCAAGCCTTGTAAGAGATTGCAGTTTTCAGTTTCGTATAGAAAATTAACAGGTCTTTCCGCCGATATGAATAAAAAAATTTTGCAAGCTTCGGTTCTCGAAATATTCACATCAGAAATGATATTTCTTTGTTTTTTTCGGTCCCACCTTAAAAAGTGTCGATGGCGATATTTCCACAACAAAGCCTCGTAAGGGGTTGCGGTTTGCAGTGGCGAATAGCAAATTCCCAGAGCTTTCCAGCGATGTAAAAATTTTGACAAAAATTTTTTCAATGATTTTTGAAAAAAATCATGGACTACCCCCTTGCCACTTTTTTTCAACTTTTAAAAAATGTTTCCAAATCCCATCGAGCTATACATCAAAAGACAGGTTTTTTCAAACTCTATCCGGACGTCTAAACCAAAAGCGTGTAGAAGGTCTGGTTCTCGAAATATTTTCATCCAAAGTGATTGCTCGATTTACTGCATTTCTGTGCAAAACATGCAAAAGCGTTTGTGTTTGGATAGCGATATTTCCGTAATCGAGCCTCGAAATCGGAAACGGTTTTAAAAATCCATTGTTAAGTTTTTAAGAGCTTTCTAAAACTGAAAACGAAAATACTCTGCGAGGTTTGGTTCTCGAAATATTCGCATCCAAAGTCAAATTACTGTATTTCGATGCAACCCTAAAAAGGGCTTTGGATAACGATATTTCCGCAACCAAGCCTTGTAAGAGATTGCAGTTTTCAGTTTCGTATAGAAAATTAACAGGCCTTTCCGCCGATATAAATACAAAAATTTTGCAAGCTTCGGTTCTCGAAATATTCACATCAGAAATGATATTTCTTTGTTTTTTTCTGTCCAACCTTAAAAAGTGTCGATGGCGATATTTCCACAACAAAGCCTCGTAAGGGGTTGCGGTTTGCAGTGGCGAATAGCAAATTCCCAGAGCTTTCCAGCGATGTAAAAATTTTGACAAAAATTTTTTCAATGATTTTTGAAAAAAATCATGGACTACCCCCTTGCCACTTTTTTTCAACTTTTAAAAAATGTTTCCAAATCCCATCGAGCTATACATCAAAAGACAGGTTTTTTCAAACTCTATCCGGACGTCTAAACCAAAAGCGTGTAGAAGGTCTGGTTCTCGAAATATTTTCATCCAAAGTGATTGCTCGATTTACTGCATTTCTGTGCAAAACATGCAAAAGCGTTTGTGTTTGGATAGCGATATTTCCGTAATCGAGCCTCGAAATCGGAAACGGTTTTAAAAATCCATTGTTAAATTTTTAAGAGCTTTCTAAAACTGAAAACGAAAATACTCTGCGAGGTTTGGTTCTCGAAATATTCGCATCCAAAGTCAAATTACTGTATTTCGATGCAACCCTAAAAAGGGCTTTGGATAACGATATTTCCGCAACCAAGCCTTGTAAGAGATTGCAGTTTTCAGTTTCGTATAGAAAATTAACAGGCCTTTCCGCCGATATAAATACAAAAATTTTGCAAGCTTCGGTTCTCGAAATATTCACATCAGAAATGATATTTCTTTGTTTTTTTCTGTCCAACCTTAAAAAGTGTCGATGGCGATATTTCCACAACAAAGCCTCGTAAGGGGTTGCGGTTTGCAGTGGCGAATAGCAAATTCCCAGAGCTTTCCAGCGATGTAAAAATTTTGACAAAAATTTTTTCAATGATTTTTGAAAAAAATCATGGACTACCCCCTTGCCACTTTTTTTCAACTTTTAAAAAATGTTTCCAAATCCCATCGAGCTATACATCAAAAGACAGGTTTTTTCAAACGCTATCCGGACGTCTAAACCAAAAGCGTGTGGAAGGTCTGGTTCTCGAAATATTTTCATCCAAAGTGATTGCTCGATTTACTGCATTTCTGTGCAAAACATGCAAAAGCGTTTGTGTTTGGATAGCGATATTTCCGTAATCGAGCCTCGAAATCGGAAACGGTTTTAAAAATCCATTGTTAAATTTTTAAGAGCTTTCTAAAACTGAAAACGAAAATACTCTGCGAGGTTTGGTTCTCGAAATATTCGCATCCAAAGTCAAATTACTGTATTTCGATGCAACCCTAAAAAGGGCTTTGGATAACGATATTTCCGCAACCAAGCCTTGTAAGAGATTGCAGTTTTCAGTTTCGTATAGAAAATTAACAGGCCTTTCCGCCGATATAAATACAAAAATTTTGCAAGCTTCGGTTCTCGAAATATTCACATCAGAAATGATATTTCTTTGTTTTTTTCTGTCCAACCTTAAAAAGTGTCGATGGCGATATTTCCACAACAAAGCCTCGTAAGGGGTTGCGGTTTGCAGTGGCGAATAGCAAATTCCCAGAGCTTTCCAGCGATGTAAAAATTTTGACAAAAATTTTTTCAATGATTTTTGAAAAAAATCATGGACTACCCCCTTGCCACTTTTTTTCAACTTTTAAAAAATGTTTCCAAATCCCATCGAGCTATACATCAAAAGACAGGTTTTTTCAAACTCTATCCGGACGTCTAAACCAAAAGCGTGTAGAAGGTCTGGTTCTCGAAATATTTTCATCCAAAGTGATTGCTCGATTTACTGCATTTCTGTGCAAAACATGCAAAAGCGTTTGTGTTTGGATAGCGATATTTCCGTAATCGAGCCTCGAAATCGGAAACGGTTTTAAAAATCCATTGTTAAGTTTTTAAGAGCTTTCTAAAACTGAAAACGAAAATACTCTGCGAGGTTTGGTTCTCGAAATATTCGCATCCAAAGTCAAATTACTGTATTTCGATGCAACCCTAAAAAGGGCTTTGGATAACGATATTTCCGCAACCAAGCCTTGTAAGAGATTGCAGTTTTCAGTTTCGTATAGAAAATTAACAGGCCTTTCCGCCGATATAAATACAAAAATTTTGCAAGCTTCGGTTCTCGAAATATTCACATCAGAAATGATATTTCTTTGTTTTTTTCTGTCCAACCTTAAAAAGTGTCGATGGCGATATTTCCACAACAAAGCCTCGTAAGGGGTTGCGGTTTGCAGTGGCGAATAGCAAATTCCCAGAGCTTTCCAGCGATGTAAAAATTTTGACAAAAATTTTTTCAATGATTTTTGAAAAAAATCATGGACTACCCCCTTGCCACTTTTTTTCAACTTTTAAAAAATGTTTCCAAATCCCATCGAGCTATACATCAAAAGACAGGTTTTTTCAAACGCTATCCGGACGTCTAAACCAAAAGCGTGTGGAAGGTCTGGTTCTCGAAATATTTTCATCCAAAGTGATTGCTCGATTTACTGCATTTCTGTGCAAAACATGCAAAAGCGTTTGTGTTTGGATAGCGATATTTCCGTAATCGAGCCTCGAAATCGGAAACGGTTTTAAAAATCCATTGTTAAATTTTTAAGAGCTTTCTAAAAGTGAAAACGAAAATACTCTGCGAGGTTTGGTTCTCGAAATATTCGCATCCAAAGTCAAATTACTGTATTTCGATGCAACCCTAAAAAGGGCTTTGGATAACGATATTTCCGCAACCAAGCCTTGTAAGAGATTGCAGTTTTCAGTTTCGTATAGAAAATTAACAGGCCTTTCCGCCGATATGAATACAAAAATTTTGCAAGCTTCGGTTCTCGAAATATTCACATCAGAAATGATATTTCTTTGTTTTTTTCGGTCCAACCTTAAAAAGTGTCGATGGCGATATTTCCACAACAAAGCCTCGTAAGGGGTTGCGGTTTGCAGTGGCGAATAGCAAATTCCCAGAGCTTTCCAGCGATTTAAAAATTTTGACAAAAATTTTTTCAATGATTTTTGAAAAAAATCATGGACTACCCCCTTGCCACTTTTTTTCAACTTTTAAAAAATGTTTCCAAATCCCATCGAGCTATACATCAAAAGACAGGTTTTTTCAAACTCTATCCGGACGTCTAAACCAAAAGCGTGTAGAAGGTCTGGTTCTCGAAATATTTTCATCCAAAGTGATTGCTCGATTTACTGCATTTCTGTGCAAAACATGCAAAAGCGTTTGTGTTTGGATAGCGATATTTCCGTAATCGAGCCTCGAAATCGGAAACGGTTTTAAAAATCCATTGTTAAATTTTTAAGAGCTTTCTAAAACTGAAAACGAAAATACTCTGCGAGGTTTGGTTCTCGAAATATTCGCATCCAAAGTCAAATTACTGTATTTCGATGCAACCCTAAAAAGGGCTTTGGATAACGATATTTCCGCAACCAAGCCTTGTAAGAGATTGCAGTTTTCAGTTTCGTATAGAAAATTAACAGGCCTTTCCGCCGATATAAATACAAAAATTTTGCAAGCTTCGGTTCTCGAAATATTCACATCAGAAATGATATTTCTTTGTTTTTTTCTGTCCAACCTTAAAAAGTGTCGATGGCGATATTTCCACAACAAAGCCTCGTAAGGGGTTGCGGTTTGCAGTGGCGAATAGCAAATTCCCAGAGCTTTCCAGCGATGTAAAAATTTTTTCAAAAATTTTTTCAATGATTTTTGAAAAAAATCATGGACTACCCCCTTGCCACTTTTTTTCAACTTTTAAAAAATGTTTCCAAATCCCATCGAGCTATACATCAAAAGACAGGTTTTTTCAAACTCTATCCGGACGTCTAAACCAAAAGCGTGTGGAAGGTCTGGTTCTCGAAATATTTTCATCCAAAGTGATTGCTCGATTTACTGCATTTCTGTGCAAAACATGCAAAAGCGTTTGTGTTTGGATAGCGATATTTCCGTAATCGAGCCTCGAAATCGGAAACGGTTTTAAAAATCCATTGTTAAATTTTTAAGAGCTTTCTAAAACTGAAAACGAAAATACTCTGCGAGGTTTGGTTCTCGAAATATTCGCATCCAAAGTCAAATTACTGTATTTCGATGCAACCCTAAAAAGGGCTTTGGATAACGATATTTCCGCAACCAAGCCTTGTAAGAGATTGCAGTTTTCAGTTTCGTATAGAAAATTAACAGGCCTTTCCGCCGATATGAATACAAAAATTTTGCAAGCTTCGGTTCTCGAAATATTCACATCAGAAATGATATTTCTTTGTTTTTTTCGGTCAAACTTAAAAAGTGTCGATGGCGATATTTCCACAACAAAGCCTCGTATGGGGTTGCGGTTTGCAGTGGCGAATAGCGAATTCCCAGAGCTTTCCAGCGATGTAAAAATTTTGACAAAAATTTTTTCAATGATTTTTGAAAAAAATCATGGACTACCCCCTTGCCACTTTTTTTCAACTTTTAAAAAATGTTTCCAAATCCCATCGAGCTATACATCAAAAGACAGGTTTTTTCAAACTCTATCCGGACGTCTAAACCAAAAGCGTGTAGAAGGTCTGGTTCTCGAAATATTTTCATCCAAAGTGATTGCTCGATTTACTGCATTTCTGTGCAAAACATGCAAAAGCGTTTGTGTTTGGATAGCGATATTTCCGTAATCGAGCCTCGAAATCGGAAACGGTTTTAAAAATCCATTGTTAAATTTTTAAGAGCTTTCTAAAACTGAAAACGAAAATACTCTGCGAGGTTTGGTTCTCGAAATATTCGCATCCAAAGTCAAATTACTGTATTTCGATGCAACCCTAAAAAGGTCTTTGGATAACGATATTTCCGCAACCAAGCCTTGTAAGAGGTTGCAGTTTTCAGTTTCGTATAGAAAATTAACAGGCCTTTCCGCCGATATGAATAAAAAAAATTTGCAAGCTTCGGTTCTCGAAATATTCACATCAGAAATGATATTTCTTTGTTTTTTTCGGTCCAACCTTAAAAAGTGTCGATGGCGATATTTCCACAACAAAGCCTCGTAAGGGGTTGTAGTTTGCAGTGGCGAATAGCAAATTCCCAGAGCTTTCCAGCGATGTAAAAATTTTGACAAAAATTTTTTCAATGATTTTTGAAAAAAAAAATTTTGGATTAAAAAATGTTTCCAAATCCCATCGAGCTATACATCAAAAGACAGGTTTTTTCAAACTCTATCCGGACGTCTAAACCAAAAGCGTGTGGAAGGTCTGGTTCTCGAAATATTTTCATCCAAAGTGATTGCTCGATTTACTGCATTTCTGTGCAAAACATGCAAAAGCGTTTGTGTTTGGATAGCGATAATTCCGTAATCGAGCCTCGAAATCGGAAACGGTTTTAAAAACCCATTGTTAAATTTAAGAGCTTTCTAAAACTGAAAACGAAAATACTCTGCGAGGTTTGGTTCTCGAAATATTCGCATCCAAAGTCAAATTACTGTATTTCGATGCAACCCTAAAAAGGGCTTTGGATAACGATATTTCCGCAACCAAGCCTTGTAAGAGATTGCAGTTTTCAGTTTCGTATAGAAAATTAACAGGCCTTTCCGCCGATATGAATACAAAAATTTTGCAAGCTTCGGTTCTCGAAATATTCACATCAGAAATGATATTTCTTTGTTTTTTTCGGTCAAACTTAAAAAGTGTCGATGGCGATATTTCCACAACAAAGCCTCGTATGGGGTTGCGGTTTGCAGTGGCGAATAGCGAATTCCCAGAGCTTTCCAGCGATGTAAAAATTTTGACAAAAATTTTTTCAATGATTTTTGAAAAAAATCATGGACTACCCCCTTGCCACTTTTTTTCAACTTTTAAAAAATGTTTCCAAATCCCATCGAGCTATACATCAAAAGACAGGTTTTTTCAAACTCTATCCGGACGTCTAAACCAAAAGCGTGTAGAAGGTCTGGTTCTCGAAATATTTTCATCCAAAGTGATTGCTCGATTTACTGCATTTCTGTGCAAAACATGCAAAAGCGTTTGTGTTTGGATAGCGATATTTCCGTAATCGAGCCTCGAAATCGGAAACGGTTTTAAAAATCCATTGTTAAATTTTTAAGAGCTTTCTAAAACTGAAACGAAAATACTCTGCGAGGTTTGGTTCTCGAAATATTCGCATCCAAAGTCAAATTACTGTATTTCGATGCAACCCTAAAAAGGTCTTTGGATAACGATATTTCCGAAACCAAGCCTTGTAAGAGGTTGCAGTTTTCAGTTTCGTATAGAAAATTAACAGGCCTTTCCGCCGATATGAATAAAAAAAATTTGCAAGCTTCGGTTCTCGAAATATTCACATCAGAAATGATATTTCTTTGTTTTTTTCGGTCCAACCTTAAAAAGTGTCGATGGCGATATTTCCACAACAAAGCCTCGTAAGGGGTTGTAGTTTGCAGTGGCGAATAGCAAATTCCCAGAGCTTTCCAGCGATGTAAAAATTTTGACAAAAATTTTTTCAATGATTTTTGAAAAAAAAAATTTTGGATTAAAAAATGTTTCCAAATCCCATCGAGCTATACATCAAAAGACAGGTTTTTTCAAACTCTATCCGGACGTCTAAACCAAAAGCGTGTGGAAGGTCTGGTTCTCGAAATATTTTCATCCAAAGTGATTGCTCGATTTACTGCATTTCTGTGCAAAACATGCAAAAGCGTTTGTGTTTGGATAGCGATAATTCCGTAATCGAGCCTCGAAATCGGAAACGGTTTTAAAAACCCATTGTTAAATTTAAGAGCTTTCTAAAACTGAAAACGAAAATACTCTGCGAGGTTTGGTTCTCGAAATATTCGCATCCAAAGTCAAATTACTGTATTTCGATGCAACCCTAAAAAGGGCTTTGGATAACGATATTTCCGCAACCAAGCCTTATAAGAGGTTGCAGTTTTCAGTTTCGTATAGAAAATTAACAGGCCTTTCCGCCGATATGAATACAAAAATTTTGCAAGCTTCGGTTCTCGAAATATTCACATCAGAAATGATATTTCTTTGTTTTTTTCGGTCCAACCTTAAAAAGTGTCGATGGCGATATTTCCACAACAAAGCCTCGTAAGGGGTTGTGGTTTGCAGTGGCGAATAGCAAATTCCCAGAGCTTTCCAGCGATGTAAAAATTTTGACAAAAATTTTTTCAATGATTTTTGAAAAAAATCATGGACTACCCCCTTGCCACTTTTTTTCAACTTTTAAAAAATGTTTCCAAATCCCATCGAGCTATACATCAAAAGACAGGTTTTTTCAAACTCTATCCGGACGTCTAAACCAAAAGCGTGTGGAAGGTCTGGTTCTCGAAATATTTTCATCCAAAGTGATTGCTCGATTTACTGCATTTCTGTGCAAAACATGCAAAAGCGTTTGTGTTTGGATAGCGATATTTCCGTAATCGAGCCTCGAAATCGGAAACGGTTTTAAAAATCCATTGTTAAATTTTTAAGAGCTTTCTAAAACTGAAAACGAAAATACTCTGCGAGGTTTGGTTCTCGAAATATTCGCATCCAAAGTCAAATTACTGTATTTCGATGCAACCCTAAAAAGGGCTTTGGATAACGATATTTCCGCAACCAAGCCTTGTAAGAGATTGCAGTTTTCAGTTTCGTATAGAAAATTAACAGGCCTTTCCGCCGATATGAATAAAAAAATTTTGCAAGCTTCGGTTCTCGAAATATTCACATCAGAAATGATATTTCTTTGTTTTTTTCGGTCCAACCTTAAAAAGTGTCGATGGCGATATTTCCACAACAAAGCCTCGTAAGGGGTTGTGGTTTGCAGTGGCGAATAGCAAATTCCCAGAGCTTTCCAGCGATTTAAAAATTTTGACAAAAATTTTTTCAATGATTTTTGAAAAAAATCATGGACTACCCCCTTGCCACTTTTTTTCAACTTTTAAGAAATGTTTCCAAATCCCATCGAGCTATACATCAAAAGACAGGTTTTTTCAAACTCTATCCAGACGTCTAAACCAAAAGCGTGTAGAAGGTCTGGTTCTCGAAATATTTTCATCCAAAGTGATTGCTCGATTTACTGCATTTCTGTGCAAAACATGCAAAAGCGTTTGTGTTTGGATAGCGATATTTCCGTAATCGAGCCTCGAAATCGGAAACGGTTTTAAAAATCCATTGTTAAATTTTTAAGAGCTTTCTAAAACTGAAAACGAAAATACTCTGCGAGGTTTGGTTCTCGAAATATTCGCATCCAAAATCAAATTACTGTATTTCGATGCAACCCTAAAAAGGGCTTTGGATAACGATATTTCCGCAACCAAGCCATGTAAGAGGTTGCAGTTTTCACTTTCGTATAGAAAATTAACAGGCCTTTCCGCCGATATGAATAAAAAAATTTTGCAAGCTTCGGTTCTCGAAATATTCACATCAGAAATGATATTTCTTTGTTTTTTTCGGTCCAACCTTAAAAAGTGTCGATGGCGATATTTCCACAACAAAGCCACGTAAGGGCTTGCGGTTTGCAGTGGCGAATAGCAAATTCCCAGAGCTTTCCAGCGATGTAAAAATTTTGACAAAAATTTTTTCAATGATTTTTGAAAAAAATCATGGACTACCCCCTTGCCACTTTTTTTCAACTTTTAAAAAATGTTTCCAAATCCCATCGAGCTATACATCAAAAGACAGGTTTTTTCAAACTCTATCCGGACGTCTAAACCAAAAGCGTGTGGAAGGTCTGGTTCTCGAAATATTTTCATCCAAAGTGATTGCTCGATTTACTGCATTTCTGTGCAAAACATGCAAAAGCGTTTGTGTTTGGATAGCGATATTTCCGTAATCGAGCCTCGAAATCGGAAACGGTTTTAAAAATCCATTGTTAAATTTTTAAGAGCTTTCTAAAACTGAAAACGAAAATACTCTGCGAGGTTTGGTTCTCGAAATATTCGCATCCAAAGTCAAATTACTGTATTTCGATGCAACCCTAAAAAGGGCTTTGGATAACGATATTTCCGCAACCAAGCCTTGTAAGAGGTTGCAGTTTTCAGTTTCGTATAGAAAATTAACAGGCCTTTCCGCCGATATGAATAAAAAAATTTTGCAAGCTTCGGTTCTCGAAATATTCACATCAGAAATGATATTTCTTTGTTTTTTTCGGTCCAACCTTAAAAAGTGTCGATGGCGGATATTTCCACAACAAAGCCTCGTAAGGGGTTGCGGTTTGCAGTGGCGAATAGCAAATTCCCAGAGCTTTCCAGCGATGTAAAAATTTTGACAAAAATTTTTTCAATGATTTTTGAAAAAAATCATGGACTACCCCCTTGTCACTTTTTTTCAACTTTTAAAAAATGTTTCCAAATCCCATCGAACTATACATCAAAAGACAGGTTTTTTCAAACTCTATCCGGACGTCTAAACCAAAAGCGTGTGGAAGGTCTGGTTCTCGAAATATTTTCATCCAAAGTGATTGCTCGATTTACTGCATTTCTGTGCAAAACATGCAAAAGCGTTTGTGTTTGGATAGCGATATTTCCGTAATCGAGCCTCGAAATCGGAAACGGTTTTAAAAACCCAGTGTTAAATTTTTAAGAGCTTTCTAAAACTGAAAACGAAAATACTCTGCGAGGTTTGGTTCTCGAAATATCCGCATCCAAAGTCAAATTACTGTATTTCGATGCAACCCTAAAAAGGGCTTTGGATAACGATATTTCCGCAACCAAGCCTTGTAAGAGGTTGCAGTTTTCAGTTTCGTATAGAAAATTAACAGGCCTTTCCGCCGATATGAATACAAAAATTTTGCAAGCTTCGGTTCTCGAAATATTCACATCAGAAATGATATTTCTTTGTTTTTTTCGGTCCAACCTTAAAAAGTGTCGATGGCGATATTTCCACAACAAAGAATCGTAAGGGGTTGCGGTTTGCAGTGACGAATAGCAAATTCCCAGAGCTTTCCAGCGATGTAAAAATTTTGCAAAAAATTTTTTCAATGATTTTTGAAAAAAATCATGGACTACCCCCTTGTCACTTTTTTTCAACTTTTAAAAAATGTTTCCAAATCCCATCGAGCTATACATCAAAAGACAGGTTTTTTCAAACTCTATCCGGACGTCTAAACCAAAAGCGTGTGGAAGGTCTGGTTCTCGAAATATTTTCATCCAAAGTGATTGCTCGATTTACTGCATTTCTGTGCAAAACATGCAAAAGCGTTTGTGTTTGGATAGCGATATTTCCGTAATCGAGCCTCGAAATCGGAAACGGTTTTAAAATCCATTGTTAGATTTTTAAGAGCTTTCTAAAACTGAAAACGAAAATACTCTGCGAGGTTTGGTTCTCGAAATATTCGCATCCAAAGTCAAATTACTGTATTTCGATGCAACCCTAAAAAGGGCTTTGGATAACGATATTTCCGCAACCAAGCCTTGTAAGAGGTTGCAGTTTTCAGTTTCGTATAGAAAATTAACAGGCCTTTCCGCCGATATGAATAAAAAAATTTTGCAAGCTTCGGTTCTCGAAATATTCACATCAGAAATGATATTTCTTTGTTTTTTTCGGTCCAACCTTAAAAAGTGTCGATGGCGATATTTCCACAACAAAGCCTCGTAAGGGGTTGCGGTTTGCAGTGGCGAATAGCAAATTCCCAGAGCTTTCCAGCGATGTAAAAATTTTGACAAAAATTTTTTCAATGATTTTTGAAAAAAATCATGGACTACCCCCTTGTCACTTTTTTTCAACTTTTAAAAAATGTTTCCAAATCCCATCGAGCTATACATCAAAAGACAGGTTTTTTCAAACTCTATCCGGACGTCTTAACCAAAAGCGTGTGGAAGGTCTGGTTCTCGAAATATTTGCATCCAAAGTGATTGCTCGATTTACTGCATTTCTGTGCAAAACATGCAAAAGCGTTTGTGTTTGGATAGCGATATTTCCGTAATCGAGCCTCGAAATCGGAAACGGTTTTAAAAACCCATTGTTAAATTTTTAAGAGCTTTCTAAAACTGAAAACGAAAATACTCTGCGAGGTTTGGTTCTCGAAATATTCGCATCCAAAGTCAAATTACTGTATTTCGATGCAACCCTAAAAAGGGCTTTGGATAACGATATTTCCGCAACCAAGCCTTGTAAGAGGTTGCAGTTTTCAGTTTCGTATAGAAAATTAACAGGCCTTTCCGCCGATATGAATAAAAAAATTTTGCAAGCTTCGGTTCTCGAAATATTCACATCAGAAATGATATTTCTTTGTTTTTTTCGGTCCAACCTTTAAAAGTGTCGATGGCGATATTTCCACAACAAAGCCTCGTAAGGGGTTGCGGTTTGCAGTGGCGAATAGCAAATTCCCAGAGCTTTCCAGCGATGTAAAAATTTTGACAAAAATTTTTTCAATGATTTTTGAAAAAAATCATGGACTACCCCCTTGTCACTTTTTTTCAACTTTTAAAAAATGTTTCCAAATCCCATCGAACTATACATCAAAAGACAGGTTTTTTCAAACTCTATCCGGACGTCTAAACCAAAAGCGTGTGGAAGGTCTGGTTCTCGAAATATTTTCATCCAAAGTGATTGCTCGATTTACTGCATTTCTGTGCAAAACATGCAAAAGCGTTTGTGTTTGGATAGCGATATTTCCGTAATCGAGCCTCGAAATCGGAAACGGTTTTAAAAATCCAGTGTTAAATTTTTAAGAGCTTTCTAAAACTGAAAACGAAAATACTCTGCGAGGTTTGGTTCTCGAAATATCCGCATCCAAAGTCAAATTACTGTATTTCGATGCAACCCTAAAAAGGGCTTTGGATAACGATATTTCCGCAACCAAGCCTTGTAAGAGGTTGCAGTTTTCAGTTTCGTATAGAAAATTAACAGGCCTTTCCGCCGATATGAATAAAAAAATTTTGCAAGCTTCGGTTCTCGAAATATTCACATCAGAAATGATATTTCTTTGTTTTTTTCGGTCCAACCTTAAAAAGTGTCGATGGCGATATTTCCACAACAAAGAATCGTAAGGGGTTGCGGTTTGCAGTGGCGAATAGCAAATTCCCAGAGCTTTCCAGCGATGTAAAAATTTTGCAAAAAATTTTTTCAATGATTTTTGAAAAAAATCATGGACTACCCCCTTGTCACTTTTTTTCAACTTTTAAAAAATGTTTCCAAATCCCATCGAGCTATACATCAAAAGACAGGTTTTTTCAAACTCTATCCGGACGTCTAAACCAAAAGCGTGTGGAAGGTCTGGTTCTCGAAATATTTGCATCCAAAGTGATTGCTCGATTTACTGCATTTCTGTGCAAAACATGCAAAAGCGTTTGTGTTTGGATAGCGATATTTCCGTAATCGAGCCTCGAAATCGGAAACGGTTTTAAAAATCCAGTGTTAAATTTTTAAGAGCTTTCTAAAACTGAAAACGAAAATACTCTGCGAGGTTTGGTTCTCGAAATATTCGCATCCAAAGTCAAATTACTGTATTTCGATGCAACCCTAAAAAGGGCTTTGGATAACGATATTTCCGCAACCAAGCCTTGTAAGAGGTTGCAGTTTTCAGTTTCGTATAGAAAATTAACAGGCCTTTCCGCCGATATGAATAAAAAAATTTTGCAAGCTTCGGTTCTCGAAATATTCACATCAGAAATGATATTTCTTTGTTTTTTTCGGTCCAACCTTAAAAAGTGTCGATGGCGATATTTCCACAACAAAGCCTCGTAAGGGGTTGAGGTTTGCAGTGGCGAATAGCAAATTCCCAGAGCTTTCCAGCGATGTAAAAATTTTGACAAAAATTTTTTCAATGATTTTTGAAAAAAATCATGGACTACCCCCTTGTCACTTTTTTTCAACTTTTAAAAAATGTTTCCAAATCCCATCGAGCTATACATCAAAAGACAGGTTTTTTCAAACTCTATCCGGACGTCTAAACCAAAAGCGTGTGGAAGGTCTGGTTCTCGAAATATTTTCATCCAAAGTGATTGCTCGATTTACTGCATTTCTGTGCAAAACATGCAAAAGCGTTTGTGTTTGGATAGCGATATTTCCGTAATCGAGCCTCGAAATCGGAAACGGTTTTAAAAATCCATTGTTAAATTTTTAAGAGCTTTCTAAAACTGAAAACGAAAATACTCTGCGAGGTTTGGTTCTCGAAATATTCGCATCCAAAGTCAAATTACTGTATTTCGATGCAACCCTAAAAAGGGCTTTGGATAACGATATTTCCGCAACCAAGCCTTGTAAGAGGTTGCAGTTTTCAGTGTCGTATAGAAAATTAACAGGCCTTTCCGCCGATATGAATAAAAAAAATTTGCAAGCTTTGGTTCTCGAAATATTCGCATCAGAAATGATATTTCTTTGTTTTTTTCGGTCCAACCTTAAAAAGTGTCGATGGCGATATTTCCACAACAAAGCCTCGTAAGGGGTTGCGGTTTGCAGTGGCGAATAGCAAATTCCCAGAGCTTTCCAGCGATGTAAAAATTTTGACAAAAATTTTTTCAATGATTTTTGAAAAAAATCATGGACTACCCCCTTGCCACTTTTTTTCAACTTTTAAAAAATGTTTCCAAATCCCATCGAGCTTTACATCAAAACACAGGTTTTTTCAAACTCTATCCGGACGTCTTAACTAAAAGCGTGTGGAAGGTCTGGTTCTCGAAATATTTTCATCCAAAGTGATTGCTCGATTTACTGCATTTCTGTGCAAAACATGCAAAAGCGTTTGTGTTTGGATAGCGATATTTCCGTAATCGAGCCTCGAAATCGGAAACGGTTTTAAAAATCCAGTGTTAAATTTTTAAGAGCTTTCTAAAACTGAAAACGAAAATACTCTGCGAGGTTTGGTTCTCGAAATATTCGCATCCAAAGTCAAATTACTGTATTTCGATGCAACCCTAAAAAGGGCTTTGGATAACGATATTTCCGCAACCAAGCCTTGTAAGAGGTTGCAGTTTTCAGTTTCGTATAGAAAATTAACAGGCCTTTCCGCCGATATGAATAAAAAAATTTTGCAAGCTTCGGTTCTCGAAATATTCACATCAGAAATGATATTTCTTTGTTTTTTTCGGTCCAACCTTAAAAAGTGTCGATGGCGATATTTCCACAACAAAGCCTCGTAAGGGGTTGAGGTTTGCAGTGGCGAATAGCAAATTCCCAGAGCTGTCCAGCGATGTAAAAATTTTGACAAAAATTTTTTCAATGATTTTTGAAAAAAATCATGGACTACCGCCTTGTCACTTTTTTTCAACTTTTAAAAAATGTTTCCAAATCCCATCGAGCTATACATCAAAAGACAGGTTTTTTCAAACTCTATCCGGACGTCTAAACCAAAAGCGTGTGGAAGGTCTGGTTCTCGAAATATTTTCATCCAAAGTGATTGCTCGATTTACTGCATTTCTGTGCAAAACATGCAAAAGCGTTTGTGTTTGGATAGCGATATTTCCGTAATCGAGCCTCGAAATCGGAAACGGTTTTAAAATCCATTGTTAGATTTTTAAGAGCTTTCTAAAACTGAAAACGAAAATACTCTGCGAGGTTTGGTTCTCGAAATATTCGCATCCAAAGTCAAATTACTGTATTTCGATGCAACCCTAAAAAGGGCTTTGGATAACGATATTTCCGCAACCAAGCCTTGTAAGAGGTTGCAGTTTTCAGTTTCGTATAGAAAATTAACAGGCCTTTCCGCCGATATGAATAAAAAAATTTTGCAAGCTTCGGTTCTCGAAATATTCACATCAGAAATGATATTTCTTTGTTTTTTTCGGTCCAACCTTAAAAAGTGTCGATGGCGATATTTCCACAACAAAGCCTCGTAAGGGGTTGCGGTTTGCAGTGGCGAATAGCAAATTCCCAGAGCTTTCCAGCGATGTAAAAATTTTGACAAAAATTTTTTCAATGATTTTTGAAAAAAATCATGGACTACCCCCTTGTCACTTTTTTTCAACTTTTAAAAAATGTTTCCAAATCCCATCGAACTATACATCAAAAGACAGGTTTTTTCAAACTCTATCCGGACGTCTAAACCAAAAGCGTGTGGAAGGTCTGGTTCTCGAAATATTTTCATCCAAAGTGATTGCTCGATTTACTGCATTTCTGTGCAAAACATGCAAAAGCGTTTGTGTTTGGATAGCGATATTTCCGTAATCGAGCCTCGAAATCGGAAACGGTTTTAAAATCCATTGTTAAATTTTTAAGAGCTTTCTAAAACTGAAAACGAAAATACTCTGCGAGGTTTGGTTCTCGAAATATTCGCATCCAAAGTCAAATTACTGTATTTCGATGCAACCCTAAAAAGGGCTTTGGATAACGATATTTCCGCAACCAAGCCTTGTAAGAGGTTGTAGTTTTCAGTTTCGTATAGAAAATTAACAGGCCTTTCCGCCGATATGAATAAAAAAATTTTGCAAGCTTCGGTTCTCGAAATATTCACATCAGAAATGATATTTCTTTGTTTTTTTCGGTCCAACCTTAAAAAGTGTCGATGGCGATATTTCCACAACAAAGCCTCGTAAGGGGTTGCGGTTTGCAGTGGCGAATAGCAAATTCCCAGAGCTTTCCAGCGATGTAAAAATTTTGACAATAATTTTTTCAATGATTTTTGAAAAAAATCATGGACTACCGCCTTGTCACTTTTTTTCAACTTTTAAAAAATGTTTCCAAATCCCATCGAACTATACATCAAAAGACAGGTTTTTTCAAACTCTATCCGGACGTCTAAACCAAAAGCGTGTGGAAGGTCTGGTTCTCGAAATATTTGCATCCAAAGTGATTGCTCGATTTACTGCATTTCTGTGCAAAACATGCAAAAGCGTTTTTGTTTGGATAGCGATATTTCCGTAATCGAGCCTCGAAATCGGAAACGGTTTTAAAAACCCATTGTTAAATTTTTAAGAGCTTTCTAAAACTGAAAACGAAAATACTCTGCGAGGTTTGGTTCTCGAAATATTCGCATCCAAAGTCAAATTACTGTATTTCGATGCAACCCTAAAAAGGGCTTTGGATAACGATATTTCCGCAACCAAGCCTTGTAATCGAGCCTCGAAATCGGAAACGGTTTTAAAAATCCAGTGTTAAATTTTTAAGAGCTTTCTAAAACTGAAAACGAAAATACTCTGCGAGGTTTGGTTCTCGAAATATTCGCATCCAAAGTCAAATTACTGTATTTCGATGCAACCCTAAAAAGGGCTTTGGATAACGATATTTCCGCAACCAAGCCTTGTAAGAGGTTGCAGTTTTCAGTTTCGTATAGAAAATTAACAGGCCTTTCCGCCGATATGAATAAAAAAATTTTGCAAGCTTCGGTTCTCGAAATATTCACATCAGAAATGATATTTCTTTGTTTTTTTCGGTCCAACCTTAAAAAGTGTCGATGGCGATATTTCCACAACAAAGCCTCGCAAGGGGTTGAGGTTTGCAGTGGCGAATAGCAAATTCCCAGAGCTTTCCAGCGATGTAAAAATTTTGACAAAAATTTTTTCAATGATTTTTGAAAAAAATCATGGACTACCCCCTTGTCACTTTTTTTCAACTTTTAAAAAATGTTTCCAAATCCCATCGAGCTATACATCAAAAGACAGGTTTTTTCAAACTCTATCCGGACGTCTAAACCAAAAGCGTGTGGAAGGTCTGGTTCTCGAAATATTTGCATCCAAAGTGATTGCTCGATTTACTGCATTTCTGTGCAAAACATGCAAAAGCGTTTGTGTTTGGATAGCGATATTTCCGTAATCGAGCCTCGAAATCGGAAACGGTTTTAAAAATCCAGTGTTAAATTTTTAAGAGCTTTCTAAAACTGAAAACGAAAATACTCTGCGAGGTTTGGTTCTCGAAATATTCGCATCCAAAGTCAAATTACTGTATTTCGATGCAACCCTAAAAAGGGCTTTGGATAACGATATTTCCGCAACCAAGCCTTGTAATCGAGCCTCGAAATCGAAAACGGTTTTAAAAATCCAGTGTTAAATTTTTAAGAGCTTTCTAAAACTGAAAACGAAAATACTCTGCGAGGTTTGGTTCTCGAAATATTCGCATCCAAAGTCAAATTACTGTATTTCGATGCAACCCTAAAAAGGGCTTTGGATAACGATATTTCCGCAACCAAGCCTTGTAAGAGGTTGCAGTTTTCAGTTTCGTATAGAAAATTAACAGGCCTTTCCGCCGATATGAATAAAAAAATTTTGCAAGCTTCGGTTCTCGAAATATTCACATCAGAAATGATATTTCTTTGTTTTTTTCGGTCCAACCTTAAAAAGTGTCGATGGCGATATTTCCACAACAAAGCCTCGCAAGGGGTTGAGGTTTGCAGTGGCGAATAGCAAATTCCCAGAGCTTTCCAGCGATGTAAAAATTTTGACAAAAATTTTTTCAATGATTTTTGAAAAAAATCATGGACTACCCCCTTGTCACTTTTTTTCAACTTTTAAAAAATGTTTCCAAATCCCATCGAGCTATACATCAAAAGACAGGTTTTTTCAAACTCTATCCGGACGTCTTAACCAAAAGCGTGTGGAAGGTCTGGTTCTCGAAATATTTGCATCCAAAGTGATTGCTCGATTTACTGCATTTCTGTGCAAAACATGCAAAAGCGTTTGTGTTTGGATAGCGATATTTCCGTAATCGAGCCTCGAAATCGGAAACGGTTTTAAAAATCCAGTGTTAAATTTTTAAGAGCTTTCTAAAACTGAAAACGAAAATACTCTGCGAGGTTTGGTTCTCGAAATATTCGCATCCAAAGTCAAATTACTGTATTTCGATGCAACCCTAAAAAGGGCTTTGGATAACGATATTTCCGCAACCAAGCCTTGTAATCGAGCCTCGAAATCGGAAACGGTTTTAAAAATCAAGTGTTAAATTTTTAAGAGCTTTCTAAAACTGAAAACGAAAATACTCTGCGAGGTTTGGTTCTCGAAATATTCGCATCCAAAGTCAAATTACTGTATTTCGATGCAACCCTAAAAAGGGCTTTGGATAACGATATTTCCGTAATCGAGCCTCGAAATCGGAAACGGTTTTAAAAATCCAGTGTTAAATTTTTAAGAGCTTTCTAAAACTGACAACGAAAATACTCTGCGAGGTTTGGTTCTCGAAATATTCGCATCCAAAGTCAAATTACTGTATTTCGATGCAACCCTAAAAAGGGCTTTGGATAACGATATTTCCGCAACCAAGCCTTGTAAGAGGTTGCAGTTTTCAGTTTCGTATAGAAAATTAACAGGCCTTTCCGCCGATATGAATAAAAAAATTTTGCAAGCTTCGGTTCTCGAAATATTCACATCAGAAATGATATTTCTTTGTTTTTTTCGGTCCAACCTTAAAAAGTGTCGATGGCGATATTTCCACAACAAAGCCTCGCAAGGGGTTGAGGTTTGCAGTGGCGAATAGCAAATTCCCAGAGCTTTCCAGCGATGTAAAAATTTTGACAAAAATTTTTTCAATGATTTTTGAAAAAAATCATGGACTACCCCCTTGTCACTTTTTTTCAACTTTTAAAAAATGTTTCCAAATCCCATCGAGCTATACATCAAAAGACAGGTTTTTTCAAACTCTATCCGGACGTCTAAACCAAAAGCGTGTGGAAGGTCTGGTTCTCGAAATATTTGCATCCAAAGTGATTGCTCGATTTACTGCATTTCTGTGCAAAACATGCAAAAGCGTTTGTGTTTGGATAGCGATATTTCCGTAATCGAGCCTCGAAATCGGAAACGGTTTTAAAAACCCATTGTTAAATTTTTAAGAGCTTTCTAAAACTGAAAACGAAAATACTCTGCGAGGTTTGGTTCTCGAAATATTCGCATCCAAAGTCAAATTACTGTATTTCGATGCAACCGTAAAAAGGGCTTTGGATAACGATATTTCCGCAACCAAGCCTTGTAAGAGGTTGTAGTTTTCAGTTTCGTATAGAAAATTAACAGGCCTTTCCGCCGATATGAATAAAAAAATTTTGCAAGCTTCGGTTCTCGAAATATTCACATCAGAAATGATATTTCTTTGTTTTTTTCGGTCCAACCTTAAAAAGTGTCGATGGCGATATTTCCACAACAAAGCCTCGTAAGGGGTTGCAGTTTGCAGTGGCGAATAGCAAATTCCCAGAGCTTTCCAGCGATGTAAAAATTTTGACAAAAATTTTTTCAATGATTTTTGAAAAAAATCATGGACTACACCCTTGTCACTTTTTTTCAACTTTTAAAAAATGTTTCCAAATCCCATCGAGCTATACATCAAAAGACAGGTTTTTTCAAACTCTATCCGGACGTCTAAACCAAAAGCGTGTGGAAGGTCTGGTTCTCGAAATATGTTCATCCAAAGTGATTGCTCGATTTACTGCATTTCTGTGCAAAACATGCAAAAGCGTTTTTGTTTGGATAGCGATATTTCCGTAATCGAGCCTCGAAATCGGAAACGGTTTTAAAAACCCTTTGTTAAATTTTTAAGAGCTTTCTAAAACTGAAAACGAAAATACTCTGCGAGGTTTGGTTCTCGAAATATTCGCATCCAAAGTCAAATTACTGTATTTCGATGCAACCCTAAAAAGGGCTTTGGATAACGATATTTCCGCAACCAAGCCTTGTAATCGAGCCTCGAAATCGGAAACGGTTTTAAAAATCCAGTGTTAAATTTTTAAGAGCTTTCTAAAACTGAAAACGAAAATACTCTGCGAGGTTTGGTTCTCGAAATATTCGCATCCAAAGTCAAATTACTGTATTTCGATGCAACCCTAAAAAGGGCTTTGGATAACGATATTTCCGCAACCAAGCCTTGTAAGAGGTTGTAGTTTTCAGTTTCGTATAGAAAATTAACAGGCCTTTCCGCCGATATGAATAAAAAAATTTTGCAAGCTTCGGTTCTCGAAATATTCACATCAGAAATGATATTTCTTTGTTTTTTTCGGTCCAACCTTAAAAAGTGTCGATGGCGATATTTCCACAACAAAGCCTCGTAAGGGGTTGCAGTTTGCAGTGGCGAATAGCAAATTCCCAGAGCTTTCCAGCGATGTAAAAATTTTGACAAAAATTTTTTCAATGATTTTTGAAAAAAATCATGGACTACCCCCTTGTCACTTTTTTTCAACTTTTAAAAAATGTTTCCAAATCCCATCAAACTATTCATCAAAAGACAGGTTTTTTCAAACTCTATCCGGACGTCTAAACCAAAAGCGTGTGGAAGGTCTGGTTCTCGAAATATTTTCATCCAAAGTGATTGCTCGATTTACTGCATTTCTGTGCAAAACATGCAAAAGCGTTTGTGTTTGGATAGCGATATTTCCGTAATCGAGCCTCGAAATCGGAAACGGTTTTAAAATCCATTGTTAAATTTTTAAGAGCTTTCTAAAACTGAAAACGAAAATACTCTGCGAGGTTTGGTTCTCGAAATATTCGCATCCAAAGTCAAATTACTGTATTTCGATGCAACCCTAAAAAGGGCTTTGGATAACGATATTTCCGCAACCAAGCCTTGTAAGAGGTTGCAGTTTTCAGTTTCGTATAGAAAATTAACAGGCCTTTCCGCCGATATGAATAAAAAAATTTTGCAAGCTTCGGTTCTCGAAATATTCACATCAGAAATGATATTTCTTTGTTTTTTTCGGTCCAACCTTAAAAAGTGTCGATGGCGATATTTCCACAACAAAGCCTCGTAAGGGGTTGCGGTTTGCAGTGGCGAATAGCAAATTCCCAGAGCTTTCCAGCGATGTAAAAATTTTGACAAAAATTTTTTCAATGATTTTTGAAAAAAATCATGGACTACCCCCTTGTCACTTTTTTTCAACTTTTAAAAAATGTTTCCAAATCCCATCGAGCTATACATCAAAAGACAGGTTTTTTCAAACTCTATCCGGACGTCTAAACCAAAAGCGTGTGGAAGGTCTGGTTCTCGAAATATTTGCATCCAAAGTGATTGCTCGATTTACTGCATTTCTGTGCAAAACATGCAAAAGCGTTTGTGTTTGGATAGCGATATTTCCGTAATCGAGCCTCGAAATCGGAAACGGTTTTAAAAATCCAGTGTTAAATTTTTAAGAGCTTTCTAAAACTGAAAACGAAAATACTCTGCGAGGTTTGGTTCTCGAAATATTCGCATCCAAAGTCAAATTACTGTATTTCGATGCAACCCTAAAAAGGGCTTTGGATAACGATATTTCCGCAACCAAGCCTTGTAAGAGGTTGTAGTTTTCAGTTTCGTATAGAAAATTAACAGGCCTTTCCGCCGATATGAATAAAAAAATTTTGCAAGCTTCGGTTCTCGAAATATTCACATCAGAAATGATATTTCTTTGTTTTTTTCGGTCCAACCTTAAAAAGTGTCGATGGTGATATTTCCACAACAAAGCCTCGTAAGGGATTGCAGTTTGCAGTGGCGAATAGCAAATTCCCAGAGCTTTCCAGCGATGTAAAAATTTTGACAAAAATTTTTTCAATGATTTTTGAAAAAAATCATGGACTACCCCCTTGTCACTTTTTTTCAACTTTTAAAAAATGTTTCCAAATCCCATCGAGCTATACATCAAAAGACAGGTTTTTTCAAACTCTATCCGGACGTCTAAACCAAAAGCGTGTGGAAGGTCTGGTTCTCGAAATATTTGCATCCAAAGTGATTGCTCGATTTACTGCATTTCTGTGCAAAACATGCAAAAGCGTTTTTGTTTGGATAGCGATATTTCCGTAATCGAGCCTCGAAATCGGAAACGGTTTTAAAAACCCATTGTTAAATTTTTAAGAGCTTTCTAAAACTGAAAACGAAAATACTCTGCGAGGTTTGGTTCTCGAAATATTCGCATCCAAAGTCAAATTACTGTATTTCGATGCAACCCTAAAAAGGGCTTTGGATAACGATATTTCCGCAACCAAGCCTTGTAAGAGGTTGTAGTTTTCAGTTTCGTATAGAAAATTAACAGGCCTTTCCGCCGATATGAATAAAAAAATTTTGCAAGCTTCGGTTCTCGAAATATTCACATCAGAAATGATATTTCTTTGTTTTTTTCGGTCCAACCTTAAAAAGTGTCGATGGCGATATTTCCACAACAAAGCCTCGTAAGGGATTGCAGTTTGCAGTGGCGAATAGCAAATTCCCAGAGCTTTCCAGCGATGTAAAAATTTTGACAAAAATTTTTTCAATGATTTTTGAAAAAAATCATGGACTACCCCCTTGTCACTTTTTTTCAACTTTTAAAAAATGTTTCCAAATCCCATCGAGCTATACATCAAAAGACAGGTTTTTTCAAACTCTATCCGGACGTCTAAACCAAAAGCGTGTGGAAGGTCTGGTTCTCGAAATATTTGCATCCAAAGTGATTGCTCGATTTACTGCATTTCTGTGCAAAACATGGAAAAGCGTTTTTGTTTGGATAGCGATATTTCCGTAATCGAGGCTCGAAATCGGAAACGGTTTTAAAAACCCATTGTTAAATTTTTAAGAGCTTTCTAAAACTGAAAACGAAAATACTCTGCGAGGTTTGGTTCTCGAAATATTCGCATCCAAAGTCAAATTACTGTATTTCGATGCAACCCTAAAAAGGGCTTTGGATAACGATATTTCCGCAACCAAGCCTTGTAAGAGGTTGTAGTTTTCAGTTTCGTATAGAAAATTAACAGGCCTTTCCGCCGATATGAATAAAAAAATTTTGCAAGCTTCGGTTCTCGAAATATTCACATCAGAAATGATATTTCTTTGTTTTTTTCGGTCCAACCTTAAAAAGTGTCGATGGCGATATTTCCACAACAAAGCCTCGTAAGGGATTGCAGTTTGCAGTGGCGAATAGCAAATTCCCAGAGCTTTCCAGCGATGTAAAAATTTTGACAAAAATTTTTTCAATGATTTTTGAAAAAAATCATGGACTACCCCCTTGTCACTTTTTTTCAACTTTTAAAAAATGTTTCCAAATCCCATCGAGCTATACATCAAAAGACAGGTTTTTTCAAACACTATCCGGACGTCTAAACCAAAAGCGTGTGGAAGGTCTGGTTCTCGAAATATGTTCATCCAAAGTGATTGCTCGATTTACTGCATTTCTGTGCAAAACATGCAAAAGCGTTTTTGTTTGGATAGCGATATTTCCGTAATCGAGCCTCGAAATCGGAAACGGTTTTAAAAACCCTTTGTTAAATTTTTAAGAGCTTTCTAAAACTGAAAACGAAAATACTCTGCGAGGTTTGGTTCTCGAAATATTCGCATCCAAAGTCAAATTACTGTATTTCGATGCAACCCTAAAAAGGGCTTTGAATAACGATATTTCCGCAACCAAGCCTTGTAATCGAGCCTCGAAATCGGAAACGGTTTTAAAAATCCAGTGTTAAATTTTTAAGAGCTTTCTAAAACTGAAAACGAAAATACTCTGCGAGGTTTGGTTCTCGAAATATTCGCATCCAAAGTCAAATTACTGTATTTCGATGCAACCCTAAAAAGGGCTTTGGATAACGATATTTCCGCAACCAAGCCTTGTAAGAGGTTGTAGTTTTCAGTTTCGTATAGAAAATTAACAGGCCTTTCCGCCGATATGAATAAAAAAATTTTGCAAGCTTCGGTTCTCGAAATATTCACATCAGAAATGATATTTCTTTGTTTTTTTCGGTCCAACCTTAAAAAGTGTCGATGGCGATATTTCCACAACAAAGCCTCGTAAGGGGTTGCAGTTTGCAGTGGCGAATAGCAAATTCCCAGAGCTTTCCAGCGATGTAAAAATTTTGACAAAAATTTTTTCAATGATTTTTGAAAAAAATCATGGACTACCCCCTTGTCACTTTTTTTCAACTTTTAAAAAATGTTTCCAAATCCCATCAAACTATTCATCAAAAGACAGGTTTTTTCAAACTCTATCCGGACGTCTAAACCAAAAGCGTGTGGAAGGTCTGGTTCTCGAAATATTTTCATCCAAAGTGATTGCTCGATTTACTGCATTTCTGTGCAAAACATGCAAAAGCGTTTGTGTTTGGATAGCGATATTTCCGTAATCGAGCCTCGAAATCGGAAACGGTTTTAAAATCCATTGTTAAATTTTTAAGAGCTTTCTTAAACTGAAAACGAAAATACTCTGCGAGGTTTGGTTCTCGAAATATTCGCATCCAAAGTCAAATTACTGTATTTCGATGCAACCCTAAAAAGGGCTTTGGATAACGATATTTCCGCAACCAAGCCTTGTAAGAGGTTGTAGTTTTCAGTTTCGTATAGAAAATTAACAGGCCTTTCCGCCGATATGAATAAAAAAATTTTGCAAGCTTCGGTTCTCGAAATATTCACATCAGAAATGATATTTCTTTGTTTTTTTCGGTCCAACCTTAAAAAGTGTCGATGGCGATATTTCCACAACAAAGCCTCGTAAGGGATTGCAGTTTGCAGTGGCGAATAGCAAATTCCCAGAGCTTTCCAGCGATGTAAAAATTTTGACAAAAATTTTTTCAATGATTTTTGAAAAAAATCATGGACTACCCCCTTGTCACTTTTTTTCAACTTTTAAAAAATGTTTCCAAATCCCATCGAGCTATACATCAAAAGACAGGTTTTTTCAAACTCTATCCGGACGTCTAAACCAAAAGCGTGTGGAAGGTCTGGTTCTCGAAATATTTGCATCCAAAGTGATTGCTCGATTTACTGCATTTCTGTGCAAAACATGCAAAAGCGTTTTTGTTTGGATAGCGATATTTCCGTAATCGAGGCTCGAAATCGGAAACGGTTTTAAAAACCCATTGTTAAATTTTTAAGAGCTTTCTAAAACTGAAAACGAAAATACTCTGCGAGGTTTGGTTCTCGAAATATTCGCATCCAAAGTCAAATTACTGTATTTCGATGCAACCCTAAAAAGGGCTTTGGATAACGATATTTCCGCAACCAAGCCTTGTAAGAGGTTGTAGTTTTCAGTTTCGTATAGAAAATTAACAGGCCTTTCCGCCGATATGAATAAAAAAATTTTGCAAGCTTCGGTTCTCGAAATATTCACATCAGAAATGATATTTCTTTGTTTTTTTCGGTCCAACCTTAAAAAGTGTCGATGGCGATATTTCCACAACAAAGCCTCGTAAGGGATTGCAGTTTGCAGTGGCGAATAGCAAATTCCCAGAGCTTTCCAGCGATGTAAAAATTTTGACAAAAATTTTTTCAATGATTTTTGAAAAAAATCATGGACTACCCCCTTGTCACTTTTTTTCAACTTTTAAAAAATGTTTCCAAATCCCATCGAACTATACATCAAAAGACAGGTTTTTTCAAACTCTATCCGGACGTCTAAACCAAAAGCGTGTGGAAGGTCTGGTTCTCGAAATATGTTCATCCAAAGTGATTGCTCGATTTACTGCATTTCTGTGCAAAACATGCAAAAGCGTTTTTGTTTGGATAGCGATATTTCCGTAATCGAGCCTCGAAATCGGAAACGGTTTTAAAAATCCAGTGTTAAATTTTTAAGAGCTTTCTAAAACTGAAAACGAAAATACTCTGCGAGGTTTGGTTCTCGAAATATTCGCATCCAAAGTCAAATTACTGTATTTCGATGCAACCCTAAAAAGGGCTTTGGATAACGATATTTCCGCAACCAAGCCTTGTAATCGAGCCTCGAAATCGGAAACGGTTTTAAAAATCCAGTGTTAAATTTTTAAGAGCTTTCTAAAACTGACAACGAAAATACTCTGCGAGGTTTGGTTCTCGAAATATTCGCATCCAAAGTCAAATTACTGTATTTCGATGCAACCCTAAAAAGGGCTTTGGATAACGATATTTCCGCAACCAAGCCTTGTAAGAGGTTGCAGTTTTCAGTTTCGTATAGAAAATTAACAGGCCTTTCCGCCGATATGAATAAAAAAATTTTGCAAGCTTCGGTTCTCGAAATATTCACATCAGAAATGATATTTCTTTGTTTTTTTCGGTCCAACCTTAAAAAGTGTCGATGGCGATATTTCCACAACAAAGCCTCGCAAGGGGTTGAGGTTTGCAGTGGCGAATAGCAAATTCCCAGAGCTTTCCAGCGATGTAAAAATTTTGACAAAAATTTTTTCAATGATTTTTGAAAAAAATCATGGACTACCCCCTTGTCACTTTTTTTCAACTTTTAAAAAATGTTTCCAAATCCCATCGAGCTATACATCAAAAGACAGGTTTTTTCAAACTCTATCCGGACGTCTAAACCAAAAGCGTGTGGAAGGTCTGGTTCTCGAAATATTTGCATCCAAAGTGATTGCTCGATTTACTGCATTTCTGTGCAAAACATGCAAAAGCGTTTGTGTTTGGATAGCGATATTTCCGTAATCGAGCCTCGAAATCGGAAACGGTTTTAAAAACCCATTGTTAAATTTTTAAGAGCTTTCTAAAACTGAAAACGAAAATACTCTGCGAGGTTTGGTTCTCGAAATATTCGCATCCAAAGTCAAATTACTGTATTTCGATGCAACCCTAAAAAGGGCTTTGGATAACGATATTTCCGCAACCAAGCCTTGTAATCGAGCCTCGAAATCGGAAACGGTTTTAAAAATCCAGTGTTAAATTTTTAAGAGCTTTCTAAAACTGAAAACGAAAATACTCTGCGAGGTTTGGTTCTCGAAATATTCGCATCCAAAGTCAAATTACTGTATTTCGATGCAACCCTAAAAAGGGCTTTGGATAACGATATTTCCGCAACCAAGCCTTGTAAGAGGTTGTAGTTTTCAGTTTCGTATAGAAAATTAACAGGCCTTTCCGCCGATATGAATAAAAAAATTTTGCAAGCTTCGGTTCTCGAAATATTCACATCAGAAATGATATTTCTTTGTTTTTTTCGGTCCAACCTTAAAAAGTGTCGATGGCGATATTTCCACAACAAAGCCTCGTAAGGGGTTGCAGTTTGCAGTGGCGAATAGCAAATTCCCAGAGCTTTCCAGCGATGTAAAAATTTTGACAAACATTTTTTCAATGATTTTTGAAAAAAATCATGGACTACCCCCTTGTCACTTTTTTTCAACTTTTAAAAAATGTTTCCAAATCCCATCAAACTATACATCAAAAGACAGGTTTTTTCAAACTCTATCCGGACGTCTAAACCAAAAGCGTGTGGAAGGTCTGGTTCTCGAAATATTTTCATCCAAAGTGATTGCTCGATTTACTGCATTTCTGTGCAAAACATGCAAAAGCGTTTGTGTTTGGATAGCGATATTTCCGTAATCGAGCCTCGAAATCGGAAACGGTTTTAAAATCCATTGTTAAATTTTTAAGAGCTTTCTAAAACTGAAAACGAAAATACTCTGCGAGGTTTGGTTCTCGAAATATTCGCATCCAAAGTCAAATTACTGTATTTCGATGCAACCCTAAAAAGGGCTTTGGATAACGATATTTCCGCAACCAAGCCTTGTAAGAGGTTGTAGTTTTCAGTTTCGTATAGAAAATTAACAGGCCTTTCCGCCGATATGAATAAAAAAATTTTGCAAGCTTCGGTTCTCGAAATATTCACATCAGAAATGATATTTCTTTGTTTTTTTCGGTCCAACCTTAAAAAGTGTCGATGGCGATATTTCCACAACAAAGCCTCGTAAGGGGTTGCGGTTTGCAGTGGCGAATAGCAAATTCCCAGAGCTTTCCAGCGATGTAAAAATTTTGACAAAAATTTTTTCAATGATTTTTGAAAAAAATCATGGACTACCCCCTTGTCACTTTTTTTCAACTTTTAAAAAATGTTTCCAAATCCCATCGAGCTATACATCAAAAGACAGGTTTTTTCAAACTCTATCCGGACGTCTAAACCAAAAGCGTGTGGAAGGTCTGGTTCTCGAAATATTTGCATCCAAAGTGATTGCTCGATTTACTGCATTTCTGTGCAAAACATGCAAAAGCGTTTGTGTTTGGATAGCGATATTTCCGTAATCGAGCCTCGAAATAGGAAACGGTTTTAAAAATCCAGTGTTAAATTTTTAAGAGCTTTCTAAAACTGAAAACGAAAATACTCTGCGAGGTTTGGTTCTCGAAATATTCGCATCCAAAGTCAAATTACTGTATTTCGATGCAACCCTAAAAAGGGCTTTGGATAACGATATTTCCGCAACCAAGCCTTGTAAGAGGTTGCAGTTTTCAGTTTCGTATAGAAAATTAACAGGCCTTTCCGCCGATATGAATAAAAAAATTTTGCAAGCTTCGGTTCTCGAAATATTCACATCAGAAATGATATTTCTTTGTTTTTTTCGGTCCAACCTTAAAAAGTGTCGATGGCGATATTTCCACAACAAAGCCTCGCAAGGGGTTGAGGTTTGCAGTGGCGAATAGCAAATTCCCAGAGCTTTCCAGCGATGTAAAAATTTTGACAAAAATTTTTTCAATGATTTTTGAAAAAAATCATGGACTACCCCCTTGTCACTTTTTTTCAACTTTTAAAAAATGTTTCCAAATCCCATCGAGCTATACATCAAAAGACAGGTTTTTTCAAACTCTATCCGGACGTCTAAACCAAAAGCGTGTGGAAGGTCTGGTTCTCGAAATATTTGCATCCAAAGTGATTGCTCGATTTACTGCATTTCTGTGCAAAACATGCAAAAGCGTTTGTGTTTGGATAGCGATATTTCCGTAATCGAGCCTCGAAATCGGAAACGGTTTTAAAAACCCATTGTTAAATTTTTAAGAGCTTTCTAAAACTGAAAACGAAAATACTCTGCGAGGTTTGGTTCTCGAAATATTCGCATCCAAAGTCAAATTACTGTATTTCGATGCAACCCTAAAAAGGGCTTTGGATAACGATATTTCCGCAACCAAGCCTTGTAAGAGGTTGTAGTTTTCAGTTTCGTATAGAAAATTAACAGGCCTTTCCGCCGATATGAATACAAAAATTTTGCAAGCTTCGGTTCTCGAAATATTCACATCAGAAATGATATTTCTTTGTTTTTTTCGGTCCAACCTTAAAAAGTGTCGATGGCGATATTTCCACAACAAAGCCTCGTAAGGGGTTGCAGTTTGCAGTGGCGAATAGCAAATTCCCAGAGCTTTCCAGCGATGTAAAAATTTTGACAAAAATTTTTTCAATGATTTTTGAAAAAAATCATGGACTACACCCTTGTCACTTTTTTTCAACTTTTAAAAAATGTTTCCAAATCCCATCGAGCTATACATCAAAAGACAGGTTTTTTCAAACTCTATCCGGACGTCTAAACCAAAAGCGTGTGGAAGGTCTGGTTCTCGAAATATGTTCATCCAAAGTGATTGCTCGATTTACTGCATTTCTGTGCAAAACATGCAAAAGCGTTTTTGTTTGGATAGCGATATTTCCGTAATCGAGCCTCGAAATCGGAAACGGTTTTAAAAACCAGTAGGTAATGCGGTACCACCGCGTGGGAACTTTTTTTACGACCTTTTTAATGGTTTTTTGGTGGCTGTTTGTTAATTGCTTTTTTATTGCGTTTTAATTGTTTTGTTTTCCTTTGACGGCACGAGGCGGCTGGTTTTTGACGATTTTTTTCGGGGGTGGGTGAAAAAAAATATATTGACGTTGGTTGTGGTGTAATTTGAGATGGGATTATGGGATGTTGATCATGAATGTGAGAGGGATCTTTTGTGGGGGTTCTTATGTGTTCGTATATTGAGGATCGGTATTAGATGATATATATGTCAAGTGGATTTCTTGCACTGCTGTCGGTTGATGTCTTTCAAGTGTTGTTGTAGTTAGATACATATTTTTGTGTATATTCCTGTTTGTCATCACCAGATATGCTGACTTGTTAGATGAGGGCATCGACCTAGTCCGATAGTCCAGCATTTAGGTTGAGGGTTGAATATTGAAGTTGATATTGTGTGCGGAGTGTACTTGTGAGAAGTGTGTGTAGTTTGTTCGCTATTAGAGTTTTGATTTTTATGATAAGGTTGCTGGGTGACAATGAGGTGTGAGTATAGTTATGGTGTTTGTTTCTATATTTGTATTTTATGGTGTGTGCTGGGGTTATGTGGTGTTTGATGTTTAAAATAGGAGGTTGGGGGTTGCTTGTACGCTGACGCGCGCGCGTAGGTGTGCTGCCTGTGTATTTGGAGTGAAAGGTTGCTATTTTTTGAATAGAATGAGTACGAATATTTCTTAAATAAAAGAAAAGTGAAATCATTTTAATAAAATAAAGTTTTTTATTTTGAAAATATACAGAAAATATGGTTTTTATTTATTTTCTTTTGAAACAGGTATCCATGAATTGTGATCGGATGCAAAACCAAGCCATTTTACAAGTAATCGATCTTTTTTCCTTCGAAGCACTTTTTCGATGAGATATGTATCGGGAAACTTTGTTTTTTGTAATTCCAGCTCATAAAACCCTCCTTTGATAGGGCGCCCCTGATAGTCTTCTAATAGATATGTAACTGGATTTGTATGTTGAACTTTGGCTATTTTGAAGATCTCTGTTGTCCAATTCGGTGTGTATCCCTTATCAAATACATGTTTGTATTTACTTATTCTGACAAATTCTCCCACCTTGAACTTTGGAGCAATATGAATTTTGATGTGATCATATATTGTTGATAGTATTTGCTTTTCATTTGCAGCATTGACTTTGGACGGCTTCATTTTAATAGTACGATGTTTTGAATTGTTGTACTTTTTAGTTAGTGTATCTATTATATCAATCCAGCAATATGAACCATTAGCACTGAACTCTTTCCACATAAGGGTTTTCAAAGTGCGATTAAATCGTTCGACAATCGAAGCTTTAAGAGATGTAAATGTCGAATAATGATTGATTTGATGTTTTTTCATAAGATTTTGAAAAGTAGTGTTGAAAAATTCTTTCCCGTCATCTGTTTGTAAATTGTTTGGAATGCGACCCTTTTTTAATATGTTTTTCATAGCTTCAGTGACACTCGATCCGGTTTTATTTTTAATGGGAGCTGTCCAAGCAAATTTAGAAAATGCATCAATTACAGTTAGAAGATATCGATTATTTTTATTATCTGCTGAATACGCCCCCATTTCGACAAGGTCAGCCTGCCATAAATCATCAAGTCCCTTGATAATGACTCGCCTCTTTTTGAAATTTCTCCTTGCTGACTTATGTAGTTCTTGGACAACGTCTCTTTTACTCATCATTGTACAGAATGATTAAAACAACAAAACATTTTGCCTTCTTATTAGTTTATTCATTTAAAATGTTCTTATAAAAATTCACAATTCTCTTAATTTTATAAATTTTAACCTTAATTTGATAACATGCGCAAGTATCTGGTCCTTCACTGCACAAATTTGGTGAAGAGTTTGAAGGGCAGCTCAGGAAATGAAACCCCTTCTGGGACATAGTATAATCATTTTCTTTAAATCTCTTTACAAAAGAAATACACTGCATAGCTTCGGAAAAGTGTGCCTCATGTATGATGTGTTGATTGGATTTTAAAAATGATAGAAATTCATCAGCGACTAAATTAATTTTTGAAGGAGACATGTTTTTCATTTGAATTGTGAATGCAAACTGAATTTAACAAACAGAATGTTAAAGACATTGTTTTTAAAATATTTATTTTAGTCTTTTATACAACGCCATCAATTTGTTAATTCTTATCAACCTATTTTCAACCATGTAGCACGCACATGTATCTGGTCCTTCTTTGCATAAATTTGAAGACCAAGGACAGTTAACAAAATGACAGCCATAATCAGTCATTGTCGAGGATACATTAATAAATCGTTTCAAGAAGACTATACAGTTCAAAAGCTCCTCATGATGTTCGTCTAGTAAGATGTTCTTATTTTCTTTAACGAACTTTAAGATTTCATCGAATATCAATGTAGGCTTTATTTTGGACATCACGAATTAATGACTGATCACATCGGTATTTAGGTAAAGACTAAATTATGTTTAAGTAGATATGACATGTTTATCTTTATTTAAGTATTTTTCAATTTCAATTTGAAAGTATTGTCTAACTTGTTCAATTTTTTCGTCTACATAATTTTTAGTAGTGGCGTCTCCTTTTTCTTGTGGTTCTTGAATGTTTTGTAAACGTTTCCCGTTTAAGTTATAATTGCCGTTTTTCGTAATAAGAAATCCCTCGCCAGGAGCCCCAGACAATCCTCGTTCACCCTGTGCACCCGGTGGTCCTTGCTCGCCTTTTTCCCCTTTTGCCCCCATTCGGGGGAATGATCTATTCGAAAAACGTCCAAATTTATCAATACTCATGTTTTTTTTAATTTTTATACAATAATATTTGATTCTTTCAGCTCTTCAATGATTGAAACAATTTCGTTAGAGTGATTATTATGCCCGGATTGATGTGAAGCAATTAGAAGTCTCATTCGATCTACAAGCTCATTGGGATCATCCCAGAATATATAGTCTTTTTTCATTTTTGATAACTGCATCAATCCACTTCCTATAGTTGTAGGTGACAAATTAGGGCTATTATGTGTGCTATTTCCAAATAATTTACGTATTATATTTTTGTATTTATAACCACGATTGCCACGAACTTGTTTTTTCGAGTCATAAGAAACCCTATGTGCATTGGTATCATATAATATCGTCTTGTAATTTTGTAAATCTTCATCATTGTAGATGGATTTATCAGGTATTTTCTTAAATATTAGCTCATATAATCCATTTGTTCCTTCAAAGTTCTTATTTTTAATTTGTAAATCTTTTCCTTGAACATTAAATTCGGCATTTCCAATGAAAAACTTTCCTTTTTTTAAATGTATGCCATATACGTTATCAATTAAGTTGGAATTATTTACAAATAAATCTAAATACGTTTTTGGCAAATCTTGAAATTCTTCTTGAAATAATAACTGTTTTGCAAAGTCACGGTATCTGAGATTTTGATTTGAAGTTTTTGGTGTTTCTTTGTGATGTTTTTGAGTAACAGCTCCTGTAGAAGTAATGAAAGAACTAACGGAAGTGTTAGGAGGAGTGATAAATTCTTCGTTCAAAATGTGCTTTATTTTCTTTATTGGACTTTCAAATACATTTTGTTCGTATGCTTCGTCCTGTTTAATTTTTGATTTTTTCACTAGTTCGTTTAGAGGTTTAGTAATTGGTTTAAGGGTTTCTTCTATTTGAGTTTCGTAAGCTTCTCTCCCATTTCTCAGAGCTTTGTATTTATTTCTTAGATCATTGGTGGTTTTGATAAGCTGTTTTGTTAATTTCACATCAGTGTTCATCATATTGATGACGTTTTTTACAGAGACAATCGGTTAATAAGTGTCGTATTCCTTGAACAAATCTTTCTAGAGGATTTAAATCTAGTTTGATATTGATCTTCTTTGATGAAGAATGATGGTCTCCAAACTGTACAGAATCAGTTTTTAAAACTATTTTGTGGTCACTTAACTTTTCTGAACTGCTCTCATAGAACATTTCTATACATATGACAGAATATAGTTACGTGATCAGTTTTTAAGGCAGATGCAAAGTATTGCTCCTGAACTGGTTTGAACCGTTTCTAATCTGTTTCCTAACTGGTTTAAACCGCTTTTAAATGCCTCCATATCGTTCTTAACTGCTTCCGCAACTGGTTTGAACAGTTTATTAACTGGTTTGAACCATTTATTAACTGGTTTGAACCGTTTATTAACTGGTTTGAACCGTTTATTAACTGGTTTGAACCGCTTTTAAATGCCTCCGTATCGTTCTTAACTGCTTCCTGAACTGATTTGAACTGTTTTATTCCCACCAAACTGCTCTAAACTGAATGAATGATAATGCAATCTGCTTATAGCTTTAGAAAACAATCAAATCCTCTTCTATAACGTCCTTCATTGAAGGGACTATCCTTGTTAATTACCAAAAACCCGTAGTTGGTGTTCCAACATTCTGCACATACTTTTTGAAAGGTATTAAAGGTCATATCCGTATTGACATGATCATTATAAATGTGTTTCAAATTCATATCATCCTGTTTGAAGACTATGAGAAAATTAGCATTGTCTCGAATTAAATGTTTTGGTATTCTTGTATATGTTTGACACAAATAAAAACTGTCGATATGATGATGCCGACCCATACTAAAGTAAGTCCGGATAGTGTCTTGCTTTTCGCAGGCAATATCATCAAATATAAATATAGAATTTGGCTTAGCCTTTTCAGGGGGAATAACATCACTGTTGTTGGAAAAAGTAAAGAATCCCATGTTTTTTATTGGTTTGATGGCACTTCGAAGAAACTCATACTTTGGTTGGTGTAGAGATTTAGAATAAATGTAAATATTTTCGAATCTCAATCCATTCGAATGTTGTAGCAAACTCATCATAACATTTGTTTTACCACAATTTGAGGGGCCTGTGATTATTCCTCTTATACTATTTGGTAAAAGTTTACTATGCTTTGTTGTTACAACTCTTTTACCCACATCCATGTTTTTTATTGGTAACTGGTGTAGTTGTTTAATGAACCGCATGGTGATAAGAACTAAACAATTTCATATATATACAAAGTTTATATTTGAAACGCCGTCATTGCATTACCAACCACCGTAAAATAATGTACACATTATCTGTATAAAATGATTGATTTTTCAAAAAAGTTACACAGTCGACGAGCTTACGCTAAAGGAAAAGGTTTGATAAATTCTGTTATTAACAAACTACCTCTTGAGCTACATCTTCCTGGTTATCAGTACTGTGGACCTGGAACAAAACTTCAAAAACGTTTAGCTAGAGGTGATCCTGGAATCAATTTGCTTGATCAAGCATGCAAAGAACACGATATATCTTATTCTAAAATAAAAAATACCTCTGATCGACACCACGTAGATAAGATTTTATATGAAAAAGCCTGGCAGCGAGCGAAATCAAAAGACGCAAATATAGCTGAGCGAGCAAACGCACTACTAGTTACTAATCTTATGAAAGCAAAAGTAAAATTAGGTATGGGTTGTTCAAAAAGTAAACGAAAAACATTTAAAAGTGGAAGAGGAGTAGGAGAGGAGCAACTAAAAAACTTTCCTTTAGAGGAGTAATAAAAGATATTGGAGAAGTTATTCAACGCAATTTTGGAAAAGTTCTCCCCTCGTTCCAGCTGAAGAAAGCTATTCGAATAGCATTATCATCTGCTAAGAAAATATTTAAGAAGAACGCCAATAGCATAAAGACACCTAGAGTTATTTCTGTACCAAAAACCGGTGGAGCAATTCCATTTCTTCTTCCTATATTTGCTGGACTTTCAGCTCTTGGAGCTTTATCAGGGGGAGCTGCAGGTGTTTATAATGCTGTAAATAATGTTGTTGTTGCTAAAAAAGATCTAGAGGAAAAAAAGCGTCATAATAAAAAAATGGAATCGATTGCAGTTGGACATGGCTTACATATAAAACCATATAGAAAGGGACTTGGACTATATTTGCAACCAGAGGCAAAAAACTTTTAAATTCGCTACCCGATCGTGCATTGAACGAATTGGATTTGAGAAATTTCGCAAATACTTTTATTCCACATTTTCGAGGAGTTTTTATGCGTGATAAATTACCAATAGGTAAACCCTTAAGAAACGAGTGTGGAATTGTTAATCTTGATTCTGCAAATGGTCCTGGAACACATTGGGTAGCGTATTACAAAAAAGGGCGTCAAATTGAATATTTTGACAGCTTCGGAAATCTTCAACCACCAGTTGATGTAATTAATTATTTAGGAAAAAATATTAAATATAATTATACAAAGTATCAAGATTATGACTCTGTTAATTGTGGTCATTTATGTTTGAGATTCTTATACGATTCTTATTTTGAATAAATAAAAGGTTTTATTTAAAAATTATTTCATTGGCATTCTTATCTTCATGGCGTTGACACTAACATTAAGTGGGAATACTTCCCATCTAACAGCAGAATATTTTCCACCTTTGAACTTGGATCAGGACTATGTTTGTGGATTAATTGATTTCCAAACATACAACTCCATACCAAATGTTGACGAACGAAACAATATGTTTCATGTAGGAAATCTTGACATTGAAATTCCTGTAGGATCGTATGAAATAGACGATATTGCTTCATATATTACCGATCAAATATTATTACTAAATTCCACCACTACAGTTAGAATAAAAGCAAATAATAATTTATTAAAAGCAACAGTTGAAAGTAATGAGGAAATATTTTTTGATAGGCCTAGAACTATCGGAAAATTACTGGGTTTTACTAAACGAGTTCTTAAACCGGGTGTATCACATTTCTCAGATTTACCTGTTGATATAAACAAAGTAAATGTGATACGCATCGAATGTAATATCATTGTTGGTTCGTATTTAAACAATAATCCGGTGCATACAATTCACGAATTTTCACCAGAAGCTGCAGCTGGGTATAAAATCATAGAAGTTCCAAAAAATGTTATCTATTTACCAGTGAATGTCAAACGTATAACTTCTCTGACGTTAAAGTTCGTAGACCAGGAAGGTGACTTGATAAATTTTAGAGGGGAAACAATAACTGTACGATTGCATTTAACCCCAAAATCTTCATAATGTTGGTCTATAATAATTATATATCCGAAGCTAAGCACGGCCATTCGATTAGTTCTGCTCGAACCCCAAACCTGACAAGACCAAAACTCTCCCCCGAAAATAAAGCTTATTTACTAACACTTGGATTTGCCCTAAAGTAAAAAACGAAATATGAGTGAAATATTAAATATTTACAACCGACCTAGCCATGATAACAGTATCACGAAATTCGAGTATCATAGTTACTCACCTTTTCTTCAATCCTTCAATCAAAGCGATGAAATACGTATCCCCATACAACAGCAAGACTTGTGCATTTTACCCAGTGAAAGCTTCATTTACATAGAAGGAGGTCTTACAAAATCCGATGGATCACCCTCATCTACAGTTAAATTATGTAATAATGCAATGGCATTTCTGTTCGAAGAAATACATTATGAACTTAATGGAATGAATATCGAGAGCAATAAAAATGTCGGGATCACAACAACACTAAAAAATTTTATATCATTGAATGAGAATGAAAGCAAGTGTTTGGAAAATGCTTCATGGTCTGGATGTGACAACATTGCCCTTTCATCGGGTACGTTTAACTTTTGCGTTCCATTAAAAAGTCTATTAGGATTTGCGGAAGATTACAAACAGATCATAACAAATGCTAGACATGAATTGATTTTAATTCGAACTCGATCAAATGAGAATGCTTACTATTCTACAGAAAATGAAGACTTAAAGCTTTCAATTTTTAAAATGCAGTGGAGAGTACCTCACATTACCGTAGCTGATTCAGATAAGCTAATATTATTAAAACAAATCCAATCAAAACCAATTCAAATTCACTTTCGAAACTGGGAATTATACGAATACCCCTCACTTCCTACAGTCACTGACCATATATGGACAGTTAAAACTTCAAGTCAACTAGAGAAGCCTAGATATATTATTATTGCTCTACAAACTGGACGGAAAAATCAAAAAAATAAAGACGTAAGCAAATTTGATCATTGTGATGTCAGTAATGTCAAGGTGCATTTGAACTCGGAGTCATACCCTCGTGAAGATTTAAATTTAAAATTTAAGCTGGATCGTTATGCAATTTTATATGATATGTACACCAAATTTCAACAATCCTATTACCAAAAGCAATCACTACCACTTTTAACTAGGGAAGAATTTAAGGATATCGCTCCAATCACAGTAATTGATTGTTCCCGTCAAAATGAAACAATTAAAACCGGACCTGTTGACGTAAAAATTACACTCAAAACTTCAACCCCTATTCCACCTTCAACATCAATGTATTGCTTAATTTTACATGATCGAGTAATTGAATATAATGCATTAACTGGAGAAGTTCACAAAATCATTTAATTACATGCCACCATAATATAAAACAATCATTTGGAAAAGTAAAGAAGATATAACCACATCACAAAATGGATAATAGCTATATTGTGGACTTTCAAGGCTTCAAAGGGTTAAACAACGTATTCATCTTGAAGGAGATAGCCATATTCCATGATGGACACAATCATCATTTCATTGTTTCACCTCCATATGACTTTAGTTTACTACTCACTTCACTTAAAAAACAAGCTCATTGGTTATTTTTTAACCATCACGGATTAACATGGAATGGAGGGTTTACGGATTTTCATCAAGTAAAGACATTTCTTCGAGACAAAATTAAAATTGGAACTGTTTACGTCAAAGGGACTGAAAAAACAATGTGGCTAAAAAAACTACTTAATAATGATAACGTAGAAGTTATTAACCTTGAAGATGTCTGCAAAACATGCCCCCAAATTTCAAAGCTTAAACAAATTTATTCTGATGCTGATATCATGAAATGTATGTACCATGAAAAATGTTGTGCACTTCAAAATGTTCATCTTTTAAATAAGTTTATAAGTGATTCCAAGCAAATGTAAACTTTTCTTTTTATCAGAAATAAAACCAAAAACATTGTAATTTAAATTATTTTTATTTCATAAGGTAATTTTTGTTTATGTTTTTTAATACAAAAAAAAAACGTTTGTTACATAGTTTTTTATAAGGTAGAAGAAGAATTTGTTGAGTCATAGCGTTGTCTTTTGAATCCATATGGAACAGAACTGTGATCGTCGAGGAAGCGACGTTTTTCCGCTTTCGGATTATAAGTTTTTGATTCTGTTACAGAAACCACTTGATGTTCCCGCGTTCGTCGAATGCTTTTATATTTTAATAGTATACTTTCATTATCTTGAGAACAATGATTTAATACAGCTTGTTTAATAGTATCAAAATTAACTTTTTGGGATGATTCGTAATTTAGAAAGATACCCTTTACTTTACAGACAATGTGTTCAGTATTATCTTTTGTGCTAAAGACTTTAAAGGCATAGTTTTTGGGGCCTCCACTTACAAATTCAGTTATAAAACTTCCATTTCCGTAGCCTTCTAGTTCATCAGTCATATCACCAATAAATTCTCCAGTTGGTGGTTCAAATTCTCCCTGTCGACTTACGTATACCACAGAATCAGTGTCGTAATAAAGAACTCTTTCTTCTAATTTTTCTAAATAACTGTATAATTTAAGACGAGCAAGTGTAGTTGTATAGGCAGCAACACAAACGTTAACCGTTGATAGAGGTTCCATAGCATCTTCTTTTATTTCAAAATTAATCACAACGTTTTCTTCATTAACCGGAAGAATATGCAAAACATCTACAGAAGGATGTGTAAGCAATAGAAACAAATCCGAAGGGTCATTTAAAATACATGTTTGTTGTTGATTTTCACGCTGTCCAAATTTCCCCCAAAATGAATTTAAAATTAATTTTGCTAATGACCTCTTTCCTGGGTTGCTACAAATTTCTGATGATTCCAATTTAATATTTTCTTTATTGAGAAATTCAGAAATGTATTTTTCTTTTTCTTGAGCAGATATACATTTGCTTGGCCACCCCGATGCTTCTTGTTTCATCTTTAAAAATTTATTCATCATCGAAGTGAAAAGACCTTCAGATTTTGTATCTGGATTGTATTCAATTACTTCGTACTCCCATATTTCGTAAACATAAAGTAATTTGTAGCCTTTTTCAATTGCTTTCAAAACTTCATCAACTACCCAGGTTCCTAGTAGGGATCTTTGGTCATCAGAGTGAATGCAAAATTGATTTTGATTTTTTTCGCTACTGCAACTTCTACATAAAGAAAACATAAGCTTGTTATTTTGTTTCATAGGTAGGACTGGATGCAATAGATGTTCTGGGGGTAGAATTTTACATTTAACAAGACCGTTCATATGTTCCAATTTCAAGTCAGAGCAATTAATGTGAACTTTTGGATGTCCGATAGGAAATTTTCCATTTTTACAAACCCATGGATATAAAGAACATACGTCAATATATTGAATTTTTTCCCCTTCTTTACACTTATAGTAATTAACCGAATTCCCCGTTCGACCGCCATAGAAAGAATCACGTGGATTTAAGGGGGAGTTAAGTATCAATGCATGTGTATTTAAAAAAATTAAATCTTCTTTATTGAACGAGTGCAATTGTCTTTGGAATTCGCAGGACCACATTTCAATGACTTCGTAATTGAATTTTCTTAGTCGCTCTGATTTGGCCTGTGTTCTCTCGTATCTGCGATTTAAAGTATCATTGGGGTCTTCGAAGAGAGGATCATCACGTTTGTGTTTCAAACAGAGCGGGTGACCGTGATAGTAGCAACCGTGATATTCAAAGATTTGTCTGGTTTCTTCACAAAATCCGTCAACTCTTACACCGTTGACAACTGCTTCTCTTCCTTTTGATGCATTTTGTATGTCAATATTACGTTTTATTTCCTCCCAAATCAGCCAATTTATTGCATCAGTTGATTGATTATCCACACATCTGTACCCATTTTTAGGTATTAAGCCAATAGTGTTTGGAAGAAGAAAGTTACGTCTAAACACAAGATTACATGCTGACGCTATAGTTGTTGCTTCCAAAAATGGTTCAACATTACTCTGATTGAGAAACAATGTTCTTAATGTCAAACATGCCTCGGTCAAAATTTCAACATCGCTTATGCAATATTCCACAAGTTCACGTTGCATGTCAAAATAATTGTTTTGATGTTCGGCATACCATTTTAAAAAGACATTGCGGTCTTCTACCCTCATTGTATCTGGTGAGTAAAATTCTATTGCGGGCAGTTTTCCAGTATAGTTTTTATTTTCCTTAGTATTGAAGTAGTGAGGAAAATAACCTTTTTTTAAAGCTGGTGGAAGATCAAACGCTTTCGGAAGTTTTGATAATGCCATAGGAAAGTAATTTAATGAGTCTATAAATTTTACATTTCCTATTTGCATTAAAATAATTTTTGTTCCACGCATGATCAATTCAGGAGTCAGTTTTGTTTTTTCCAAAATGTAATTCAAAATGAATTGATGATCATATGCTTGACCATTATGAGCTATGACGATTACTTTTTTAAATTTTTTTCTAATATCTAATATGTAATTTAAAAATTTAGGTACCACATCTTGCTGGTCTTCTTTTTCTCTAATTACATTTAGTGAATATTTGCACTTTTGACAAAAATATAAGTTTGGAATATGTAGGCACTGATCACATTTTTGTTTAAACACACACAAATTTGGTTCATGTAGTTTTGCTTCTCCTACTATCACTTTCTCTTGGCGGCTTTCTAAATCATAAAATATGTACAAACAGTCTTTATAATTGGGTGTTCTCCTGTCCGGAAGAATGTAGCAATGATGGTTTTTGTCTACATGTTTGCTGCACTGCTTGCAAAAGTATTCATTACAAATATGCTGTCGAGTTGCTTCGTGTGTTTTTAGACACAATAGGCATCTTTTCATCTGGTGACATATAGACTTTTTTCCAATAGTACCGCTCATTTGATGATTGTCAAAACATTCTTTTCCTCTGAAGATTCGATTGCAGTCTTCACATAAAATCTCATTTGGGGTTTTGGTGCAACTAGGTGTTTGTTGGCATTGGGGACAGGATCTTACACATTTATGGTGGTTTTTTGCATCATATGGTATATGACACTTTTCGCAATAATAACTGCAACAAAACGCGGATGTCAATGATGTTATTACACAGTAATGTTTATTATGGTACAGCAAATTAATTTTTTTCTCTCCTTCACATTCATCTGCAACAGAAACTCCTTCAAAAATAATGTTCCGACCTTTTGCTCCGTGTTCATAGACTGTTATTTTATAGTCCTTTAAGTGATTTTGAAAAAGTTTTAACTCTGCAACCCCGCAACCTTCAGAAGGTATATTGATCTGAACATCATTGATTAGTTTTAACGCTCTTTGCGTTTGAATCTTTCTGATGTCTTTTCTCAATTTTTGTATGTCATTTTCTTTGTCGGCATATGCTTTAGCTACAACCAACGCTCGAGGCAAACATAAATTATCCACATTATTTATTTGCATGATTCCTTTGCGTTTATTGCACTCTTCCTCGAATGTATTAAACATATGAGAAGGTTTTTTCCCTTCTCCTACTGGCATTTTTACCGAGGTAACTGACATACAGAAATTATCGGTGCTTAAACCTTCCGAGTTACTTTGAAATATTTTGGATATCATATCCCAAACATCTCTAAATTTCAACTCTGAGAGGTTTTTAAAATTAATCCATCCGTGACCTCTTTCGGTAAATCCCTTTCCACAGAAAGTAATTCCAACTTTATCTGTTAAATGAAGTCCTGCTACAGCGAATTTAATCATGTCGTGAATTGCCTCTTTAACCCACGAAGATGGTTCTTCATTCTTTGGTATGGGCTTGATTTTAAATTCAATTTTTCTTCCCTTTATTTTGAATCGCTTGACTCGAGTATCAATATCGCTCAAAACTTCAATTCGCTGAAAATTTAAAAGAAAAGAACAATGTCTTTAACTAAGCGAATACACAGAAAATAAATAAATAAAAACAGTATAATTTGTATTTTATAAAAATATATATATGTATTTATTTTCATTTTTTTTTTTTTTTTTTTTTTTTATTTAAACTCGTTATAGAATAAACGGTTTTGCGAGTTTATAAAATATGAGGGTGAAGAAATTAACCCACTCACATCTGGTTCATCTCCATCCTGATTTTGATGTTCTTGTTGCTGTTCTTGTTGCTCTTGTTGATGCTGTTGTTGTTGTTGTTGTTGTAGTTGTTGTTGTTGATGTTGTTGCTGCTGTTGTTGTGGTTGTTCCTTCTCATGAAAGTCCAGACTAAATGACTGCCCGCGAGGTCCCAACACCTCCAGCGAGCAGTTAGTCAAGTGGTTCACGTCTTCATCATCAAGTTTAGAAACAAGCCGTTTTGGCAGATACACCACACAGTCCTGGAGCTCCACCAAAATTTGCTCCCCAAACCGTGTAGTGCATCTATTGGCGTACATTATTGGGAATTTCTTTTTTAAAGTTAGTTTCGAAATGCTGCAAATCGGCTTCCTCTCTTCGGATTGCTTCAATGCATTTTTAATCTTCTTCAAGAAAGACATTTTGTTTTAATTATTTAAGTAAGAAGTTTGAATGTTCCAGATTCAGTAACACGAACGAACTGTTTTGAAACTGAAAGACCAGCGTGGTTTTATACTCTCGAAAGAATTTTTCTAAAACTATGTATATATCATTCTGGTCATTGTGGGAACGGCTTGTTTTGTTGATGATGACCGCGGTTATAAAAACAAATTGTTAGCTCTCCTTTTTCTTAAGAGATCGTGCCTTTTCTTTTGTCAAGTGTCGAATTCTCCAACTAATGCCTTCGATTTTTTTTTTGATTTTTTTTCATATCGGTAGTAAGTGTCTTCTGAGTTTTATTTACAACATTTTTACAATGATTTTTACGATGGGGATATTTGTAGATGCAATTAAAAAGTGTTGAGAATATCGGTTGACTGCACTTATTTGCTGCTGAATTTGTCTTTTTTTTCATTTGAAAGTGCTCAAATGTACTCCCTTAATTGTTTGCTTTTTTTTTTTTTGTATGTGCTTTCCTTAATAATAATAATGTTAAGATCTTACGATGAAAACAATTATAGATGAAATTAAAAAATTGAGGATATCGATTTACTTGATTTAATTAGATATTTTCTTCTTCATATTAAGATTTGAGGTATTTAGTTTATTAGATAATTTTACTTCGAGTCATTTAAAATATTTTTAATTGGATTTTCATTATGTTAAGTTAGGTATTGATTGTAGTCCTATTTTTGAAAGTGATAAAATATACTCCCCCGATTGATTGCTTCCCTATGGTGTACTTTCCAGAAACTAAAATAGCTCTTTGTGTAGAAGTCTTTGTCTTTGATTTTTTTTTTTTTTTTGGTGTTGCCACGTGCCTTTCACTTATTTAAAATGTTGGTATGGGCATACATATTATGTTCTAAGGATAGATAGTTGAAAAATATATTTCAAATTCCTTATTTAATTTCTTTTCTTTTTTATGATTCTATTTGTACATTAATGGTATATATTCAATCTTTATTAGTTTCAATTAACTATACTACCTCTATTACTACAACCGCACCACCGTCGTTACGAAACCTTACACTCCCAATTACACAGGCAGCACACCTACGCGCGCGCGTCAGCGTACAAGCAACCCCCAACCTCCTATTTTAAACATCAAACACCACATAACCCCAGCACACACCATAAAATACAAATATAGAAACAAACACCATAACTATACTCACACCTCATTGTCACCCAGCAACCTTATCATAAAAATCAAAACTCTAATAGCGAACAAACTACACACACTTCTCACAAGTACACTCCGCACACAATATCAACTTCAATATTCAACCCTCAACCTAAATGCTGGACTATCGGACTAGGTCGATGCCCTCATCTAACAAGTCAGCATATCTGGTGATGACAAACAGGAATATACACAAAAATATGTATCTAACTACAACAACACTTGAAAGACATCAACCGACAGCAGTGCAAGAAATCCACTTGACATATATATCATCTAATACCGATCCTCAATATACGAACACATAAGAACCCCCACAAAAGATCCCTCTCACATTCATGATCAACATCCCATAATCCCATCTCAAATTACACCACAACCAACGTCAATATATTTTTTTTCACCCACCCCCGAAAAAAATCGTCAAAAACCAGCCGCCTCGTGCCGTCAAAGGAAAACAAAACAATTAAAACGCAATAAAAAAGCAATTAACAAACAGCCACCAAAAAACCATTAAAAAGGTCGTAAAAAAAGTTCCCACGCGGTGGTACCGCATTACCTACTAAAACCCTTTGTTAAATTTTTAAGAGCTTTCTAAAACTGAAAACGAAAATACTCTGCGAGGTTTGGTTCTCGAAATATTCGCATCCAAAGTCAAATTACTGTATTTCGATGCAACCCTAAAAAGGGCTTTGGATAACGATATTTCCGCAACCAAGCCTTGTAATCGAGCCTCGAAATCGGAAACGGTTTTAAAAATCCAGTGTTAAATTTTTAAGAGCTTTCTAAAACTGAAAACGAAAATACTCTGCGAGGTTTGGTTCTCGAAATATTCGCATCCAAAGTCAAATTACTGTATTTCGATGCAACCCTAAAAAGGGCTTTGGATAACGATATTTCCGCAACCAAGCCTTGTAAGAGGTTGTAGTTTTCAGTTTCGTATAGAAAACTAACAGGCCTTTCCGCCGATATGAATAAAAAAATTTTGCAAGCTTCGGTTCTCGAAATATTCACATCAGAAATGATATTTCTTTGTTTTTTTCGGTCCAACCTTAAAAAGTGTCGATGGCGATATTTCCACAACAAAGCCTCGTAAGGGGTTGCAGTTTGCAGTGGCGAATAGCAAATTCCCAGAGCTTTCCAGCGATGTAAAAATTTTGACAAAAATTAACAGGCCTTTCCGTCGATATGAATAAAAAAATGTTGCAAGCTTCGGTTCTCGAAATATTCACATCAGAAATGATATTTCTTTGTTTTTTTCGGTCCAACCTTAAAAAGTGTCGATGGCGATATTTCCACAACAAAGCCTCGTAAGGGGTTGCAGTTTGCAGTGGCGAATAGCAAATTCCCAGAGCTTTCCAGCGATGTAAAAATTTTGACAAAAATTTTTTCAATGATTTTTGAAAAAAATCATGGACTACCCCCTTGTCACTTTTTTTCAACTTTTAAAAAATGTTTCCAAATCCCATCGAGCTATACATCAAAAGACAGGTTTTTTCAAACTCTATCCGGACGTCTAAACCAAAAGCGTGTGGAAGGTCTGGTTCTCGAAATATTTGCATCCAAAGTGATTGCTCGATTTACTGCATTTCTGTGCAAAACATGCAAAAGCGTTTGTGTTTGGATAGCGATATTTCCGTAATCGAGCCTCGAAATCGGAAACGGTTTTAAAAACCCATTGTTAAATTTTTAAGAGCTTTCTAAAACTGAAAACGAAAATACTCTGCGAGGTTTGGTTCTCGAAATATTCGCATCCAAAGTCAAATTACTGTATTTCGATGCAACCCTAAAAAGGGCTTTGGATAACGATATTTCCGCAACCAAGCCTTGTAATCGAGCCTCGAAATCGGAAACGGTTTTAAAAATCCAGTGTTAAATTTTTAAGAGCTTTCTAAAACTGAAAACGAAAATACTCTGCGAGGTTTGGTTCTCGAAATATTCGCATCCAAAGTCAAATTACTGTATTTCGATGCAACCCTAAAAAGAGCTTTGGATAACGATATTTCCGCAACCAAGCCTTGTAAGAGGTTGCAGTTTTCAGTTTCGTATAGAAAATTAACAGGCCTTTCCGCCGATATGAATAAAAAAATTTTGCAAGCTTCGGTTCTCGAAATATTCACATCAGAAATGATATTTCTTTGTTTTTTTCGGTCCAACCTTAAAAAGTGTCGATGGCGATATTTCCACAACAAAGCCTTGTAAGGGGTTGCAGTTTGCAGTGGCGAATAGCAAATTCCCAGAGCTTTCCAGCGATGTAAAAATTTTGACAAAAATTTTTTCAATGATTTTTGAAAAAAATCATGGACTACCCCCTTGTCACTTTTTTTCAACTTTTAAAAAATGTTTCCAAATCCCATCGAGCTATACATCAAAAGACAGGTTTTTTCAAACTCTATGCGGACGTCTAAACCAAAAGCGTGTGGAAGGTCTGGTTCTCGAAATATTTGCATCCAAAGTGATTGCTCGATTTACTGCATTTCTGTGCAAAACATGCAAAAGCGTTTGTGTTTGGATAGCGATATTTCCGTAATCGAGCCTCGAAATCGGAAACGGTTTTAAAAACCCATTGTTAAATTTTTAAGAGCTTTCTAAAACTGAAAACGAAAATACTCTGCGAGGTTTGGTTCTCGAAATATTCGCATCCAAAGTCAAATTACTGTATTTCGATGCAACCCTAAAAAGGGCTTTGGATAACGATATTTCCGCAACCAAGCCTTGTAATCGAGCCTCGAAATCGGAAACGGTTTTAAAAATCCAGTGTTAAATTTTTAAGAGCTTTCTAAAACTGAAAACGAAAATACTCTGCGAGGTTTGGTTCTCGAAATATTCGCATCCAAAGTCAAATTACTGTATTTCGATGCAACCCTAAAAAGAGCTTTGGATAACGATATTTCCGCAACCAAGCCTTGTAAGAGGTTGCAGTTTTCAGTTTCGTATAGAAAATTAACAGGCCTTTCCGCCGATATGAATAAAAAAATTTTGCAAGCTTCGGTTCTCGAAATATTCACATCAGAAATGATATTTCTTTGTTTTTTTCGGTCCAACCTTAAAAAGTGTCGATGGCGATATTTCCACAACAAAGCCTCGTAAGGGGTTGCAGTTTGCAGTGGCGAATAGCAAATTCCCAGAGCTTTCCAGCGATGTAAAAATTTTGACAAAAATTTTTTCAATGATTTTTGAAAAAAATCATGGACTACCCCCTTGTCACTTTTTTTCAACTTTTAAAAAATGTTTCCAAATCCCATCGAGCTATACATCAAAAGACAGGTTTTTTCAAACTCTATCCGGACGTCTAAACCAAAAGCGTGTGGAAGGTCTGGTTCTCGAAATATTTGCATCCAAAGTGATTGCTCGATTTACTGCATTTCTGTGCAAAACATGCAAAAGCGTTTTTGTTTGGATAGCGATATTTCCGTAATCGAGCCTCGAAATCGGAAACGGTTTTAAAAACCCATTGTTAAATTTTTAAGAGCTTTCTAAAACTGAAAACGAAAATACTCTGCGAGGTTTGGTTCTCGAAATATTCGCATCCAAAGTCAAATTACTGTATTTCGATGCAACCCTAAAAAGGGCTTTGGATAACGATATTTCCGCAACCAAGCCTTGTAAGAGGTTGCAGTTTTCAGTTTCGTATAGAAAATTAACAGGCCTTTCCGCCGATATGAATAAAAAAATTTTGCAAGCTTCGGTTCTCGAAATATTCACATCAGAAATGATATTTCTTTGTTTTTTTCGGTCCAACCTTAAAAAGTGTCGATGGCGATATTTCCACAACAAAGCCTCGTAAGGGGTTGCAGTTTGCAGTGGCGAATAGCAAATTCCCAGAGCTTTCCAGCGATGTAAAAATTTTGACAAAAATTTTTTCAATGATTTTTGACTTTTTTCACTTTTTTTCAACTTTTAAAAAATGTTTCCAAATCCCATCGAGCTATACATCAAAAGACAGGTTTTTTCAAACTCTATCCGGACGTCTAAACCAAAAGCGTGTGGAAGGTCTGGTTCTCGAAATATTTGCATCCAAAGTGATTGCTCGATTTACTGCATTTCTGTGCAAAACATGCAAAAGCGTTTGTGTTTGGATAGCGATATTTCCGTAATCGAGCCTCGAAATCGGAAACGGTTTTAAAAACCCATTGTTAAATTTTTAAGAGCTTTCTAAAACTGAAAACGAAAATACTCTGCGAGGTTTGGTTCTCGAAATATTCGCATCCAAAGTCAAATTACTGTATTTCGATGCAACCCTAAAAAGGGCTTTGGATAACGATATTTCCGCACATCATTTTTGACTTTTTTCACTTTTTTTCAACTTTTAAAAAATGTTTCCAAATCCCATCGAGCTATACATCAAAAGACAGGTTTTTTCAAACTCTATCCGGACGTCTAAACCAAAAGCGTGTGGAAGGTCTGGTTCTCGAAATATTTGCATCCAAAGTGATTGCTCGATTTACTGCATTTCTGTGCAAAACATGCAAAAGCGTTTGTGTTTGGATAGCGATATTTCCGTAATCGAGCCTCGAAATCGGAAACGGTTTTAAAAACCCATTGTTAAATTTTTAAGAGCTTTCTAAAACTGAAAACGAAAATACTCTGCGAGGTTTGGTTCTCGAAATATTCGCATCCAAAGTCAAATTACTGTATTTCGATGCAACCCTAAAAAGGGCTTTGGATAACGATATTTCCGCAACCAAGCCTTGTAATCGAGCCTCGAAATCGGAAACGGTTTTAAAAATCCAGTGTTAAATTTTTAAGAGCTTTCTAAAACTGAAAACGAAAATACTCTGCGAGGTTTGGTTCTCGAAATATTCGCATCCAAAGTCAAATTACTGTATTTCGATGCAACCCTAAAAAGGGCTTTGGATAACGATATTTCCGCAACCAAGCCTTGTAAGAGGTTGCAGTTTTCAGTTTCGTATAGAAAATTAACAGGCCTTTCCGCCGATATGAATAAAAAAATTTTGCAAGCTTCGGTTCTCGAAATATTCACATCAGAAATGATATTTCTTTGTTTTTTTCGGTCCAACCTTAAAAAGTGTCGATGGCGATATTTCCACAACAAAGCCTCGTAAGGGGTTGCAGTTTGCAGTGGCGAATAGCAAATTCCCAGAGCTTTCCAGCGATGTAAAAATTTTGACAAAAATTTTTTCAATGATTTTTGACTTTTTTCACTTTTTTTCAACTTTTAAAAAATGTTTCCAAATCCCATCGAGCTATACATCAAAAGACAGGTTTTTTCAAACTCTATCCGGACGTCTAAACCAAAAGCGTGTGGAAGGTCTGGTTCTCGAAATATTTGCATCCAAAGTGATTGCTCGATTTACTGCATTTCTGTGCAAAACATGCAAAAGCGTTTGTGTTTGGATAGCGATATTTCCGTAATCGAGCCTCGAAATCGGAAACGGTTTTAAAAACCCATTGTTAAATTTTTAAGAGCTTTCTAAAACTGAAAACGAAAATACTCTGCGAGGTTTGGTTCTCGAAATATTCGCATCCAAAGTCAAATTACTGTATTTCGATGCAACCCTAAAAAGGGCTTTGGATAACGATATTTCCGCAACCAAGCCTTGTAATCGAGCCTCGAAATCGGAAACGGTTTTAAAAATCCAGTGTTAAATTTTTAAGAGCTTTCTAAAACTGAAAACGAAAATACTCTGCGAGGTTTGGTTCTCGAAATATTCGCATCCAAAGTCAAATTACTGTATTTCGATGCAACCCTAAAAAGGGCTTTGGATAACGATATTTCCGCAACCAAGCCTTGTAAGAGGTTGCAGTTTTCAGTTTCGTATAGAAAATTAACAGGCCTTTCCGCCGATATGAATAAAAAAATTTTGCAAGCTTCGGTTCTCGAAATATTCACATCAGAAATGATATTTCTTTGTTTTTTTCGGTCCAACCTTAAAAAGTGTCGATGGCGATATTTCCACAACAAAGCCTCGTAAGGGGTTGCAGTTTGCAGTGGCGAATAGCAAATTCCCAGAGCTTTCCAGAGATGTAAAAATTTTGACAAAAATTTTTTCAATGATTTTTGAAAAAAATCATGGACTACCCCCTTGTCACTTTTTTTCAACTTTTAAAAAATGTTTCCAAATCCCATCAAACTATACATCAAAAGACAGGTTTTTTCAAACTCTATCCGGACGTCTAAACCAAAAGCGTGTGGAAGGTCTGGTTCTCGAAATATTTTCATCCAAAGTGATTGCTCGATTTACTGCATTTCTGTGCAAAACATGCAAAAGCGTTTGTGTTTGGATAGCGATATTTCCGTAATCGAGCCTCGAAATCGGAAACGGTTTTAAAAATCCAGTGTTAAATTTTTAACAGCTTTCTAAAACTGAAAACGAAAATACTCTGCGAGGTTTGGTTCTCGAAATATTCGCATCCAAAGTCAAATTACTGTATTTCGATGCAACCCTAAAAAGGGCTTTGGATAACGATATTTCCGCAACCAAGCCTTGTAAGAGGTTGCAGTTTTCAGTTTCGTATAGAAAATTAACAGGCCTTTCCGCCGATATGAATAAAAAAATTTTGCAAGCTTCGGTTCTCGAAATATTCACATCAGAAATGATATTTCTTTGTTTTTTTCGGTCCAACCTTAAAAAGTGTCGATGGCGATATTTCCACAACAAAGCCTCGTAAGGGGTTGCAGTTTGCAGTGGCGAATAGCAAATTCCCAGAGCTTTCCAGCGATGTAAAAATTTTGACAAAAATTTTTTCAATGATTTTTGACTTTTTTCACTTTTTTTCAACTTTTAAAAAATGTTTCCAAATCCCATCGAGCTATACATCAAAAGACAGGTTTTTTCAAACTCTATCCGGACGTCTAAACCAAAAGCGTGTGGAAGGTCTGGTTCTCGAAATATTTGCATCCAAAGTGATTGCTCGATTTACTGCATTTCTGTGCAAAACATGCAAAAGCGTTTGTGTTTGGATAGCGATATTTCCGTAATCGAGCCTCGAAATCGGAAACGGTTTTAAAAACCCATTGTTAAATTTTTAAGAGCTTTCTAAAACTGAAAACGAAAATACTCTGCGAGGTTTGGTTCTCGAAATATTCGCATCCAAAGTCAAATTACTGTATTTCGATGCAACCCTAAAAAGGGCTTTGGATAACGATATTTCCGCAACCAAGCCTTGTAATCGAGCCTCGAAATCGGAAACGGTTTTAAAAATCCAGTGTTAAATTTTTAAGAGCTTTCTAAAACTGAAAACGAAAATACTCTGCGAGGTTTGGTTCTCGAAATATTCGCATCCAAAGTCAAATTACTGTATTTCGATGCAACCCTAAAAAGGGCTTTGGATAACGATATTTCCGCAACCAAGCCTTGTAAGAGGTTGCAGTTTTCAGTTTCGTATAGAAAATTAACAGGCCTTTCCGCCGATATGAATAAAAAAATTTTGCAAGCTTCGGTTCTCGAAATATTCACATCAGAAATGATATTTCTTTGTTTTTTTCGGTCCAACCTTAAAAAGTGTCGATGGCGATATTTCCACAACAAAGCCTCGTAAGGGGTTGCAGTTTGCAGTGGCGAATAGCAAATTCCCAGAGCTTTCCAGCGATGTAAAAATTTTGACAAAAATTTTTTCAATGATTTTTGAAAAAAATCATGGACTACCCCCTTGTCACTTTTTTTCAACTTTTAAAAAATGTTTCCAAATCCCATCAAACTATACATCAAAAGACAGGTTTTTTCAAACTCTATCCGGACGTCTAAACCAAAAGCGTGTGGAAGGTCTGGTTCTCGAAATATTTTCATCCAAAGTGATTGCTCGATTTACTGCATTTCTGTGCAAAACATGCAAAAGCGTTTGTGTTTGGATAGCGATATTTCCGTAATCGAGCCTCGAAATCGGAAACGGTTTTAAAAATCCAGTGTTAAATTTTTAACAGCTTTCTAAAACTGAAAACGAAAATACTCTGCGAGGTTTGGTTCTCGAAATATTCGCATCCAAAGTCAAATTACTGTATTTCGATGCAACCCTAAAAAGGGCTTTGGATAACGATATTTCCGCAACCAAGCCTTGTAAGAGGTTGTAGTTTTCAGTTTCGTATAGAAAATTAACAGGCCTTTCCGCCGATATGAATAAAAAAATTTTGCAAGCTTCGGTTCTCGAAATATTCACATCAGAAATGATATTTCTTTGTTTTTTTCGGTCCAACCTTAAAAAGTGTCGATGGCGATATTTCCACAACAACGCCTCGTAAGGGGTTGCAGTTTGCAGTGGCGAATAGCAAATTCCCAGAGCTTTCCAGCGATGTAAAAATTTTGACAAAAATTTTTTCAATGATTTTTGAAAAAAATCATGGACTACCTACCCCCTTGTCACTTTTTTTCAACTTTTAAAAAATGTTTCCAAATCCCATCGAGCTATACATCAAAAGACAGGTTTTTTCAAACTCTATCCGGACGTCTAAACCAAAAGCGTGTGGAAGGTCTGGTTCTCGAAATATTTGCATCCAAAGTGATTGCTCGATTTACTGCATTTCTGTGCAAAACATGCAAAAGCGTTTGTGTTTGGATAGCGATATTTCCGTAATCGAGCCTCGAAATCGGAAACGGTTTTAAAAACCCATTGTTAAATTTTTAAGAGCTTTCTAAAACTGAAAACGAAAATACTCTGCGAGGTTTGGTTCTCGAAATATTCGCATCCAAAGTCAAATTACTGTATTTCGATGCAACCCTAAAAAGGGCTTTGGATAACGATATTTCCGCAACCAAGCCTTGTAAGAGGTTGCAGTTTTCAGTTTCGTATAGAAAATTAACAGGCCTTTCCGCCGATATGAATAAAAAAAGTTTGCAAGCTTCGGTTCTCGAAATATTCACATCAGAAATGATATTTCTTTGTTTTTTTCGGTCCAACCTTAAAAAGTGTCGATGGCGATATTTCCACAACAAAGCCTCGTAAGGGGTTGCAGTTTGCAGTGGCGAATAGCAAATTCCCAGAGCTTTCCAGCGATGTAAAAATTTTGACAAAAATTTTTTCAATGATTTTTGAAAAAAATCATGGACTACCCCCTTGTCACTTTTTTTCAACTTTTAAAAAATGTTTCCAAATCCCATCGAGCTATACATCAAAAGACAGGTTTTTTCAAACTCTATCCGGACGTCTAAACCAAAAGCGTGTGGAAGGTCTGGTTCTCGAAATATTTGCATCCAAAGTGATTGCTCGATTTACTGCATTTCTGTGCAAAACATGCAAAAGCGTTTGTGTTTGGATAGCGATATTTCCGTAATCGAGCCTCGAAATCGGAAACGGTTTTAAAAATCCATGTAAGAGGTTGTAGTTTTCAGTTTCGTATAGAAAATTAACAGGCCTTTCCGCCGATATGAATAAAAAAATTTTGCAAGCTTCGGTTCTCGAAATATTCACATCAGAAATGATATTTCTTTGTTTTTTTCGGTCCAACCTTAAAAAGTGTCGATGGCGATATTTCCACAACAAAGCCTCGTAAGGGGTTGCAGTTTGCAGTGGCGAATAGCAAATTCCCAGAGCTTTCCAGCGATGTAAAAATTTTGACAAAAATTTTTTCAATGATTTTTGAAAAAAATCATGGACTACCCCCTTGTCACTTTTTTTCAACTTTTAAAAAATGTTTCCAAATCCCATCGAGCTATACATCAAAAGACAGGTTTTTTCAAACTCTATCCGGACGTCTAAACCAAAAGCGTGTGGAAGGTCTGGTTCTCGAAATATTTGCATCCAAAGTGATTGCTCGATTTACTGCATTTCTGTGCAAAACATGCAAAAGCGTTTGTGTTTGGATAGCGATATTTCCGTAATCGAGCCTCGAAATCGGAAACGGTTTTAAAAATCCATGTAAGAGGTTGTAGTTTTCAGTTTCGTATAGAAAATTAACAGGCCTTTCCGCCGATATGAATAGAAAAATTTTGCAAGCTTCGGTTCTCGAAATATTCACATCAGAAATGATATTTCTTTGTTTTTTTCGGTCCAACCTTAAAAAGTGTCGATGGCGATATTTCCACAACAAAGCCTCGTAAGGGGTTGCAGTTTGCAGTGGCGAATAGCAAATTCCCAGAGCTTTCCAGCGATGTAAAAATTTTGACAAAAATTTTTTCAATGATTTTTGAAAAAAATCATGGACTACCCCCTTGTCACTTTTTTTCAACTTTTAAAAAATGTTTCCAAATCCCATCGAGCTATACATCAAAAGACAGGTTTTTTCAAACTCTATCCGGACGTCTAAACCAAAAGCGTGTGGAAGGTCTGGTTCTCGAAATATTTGCATCCAAAGTGATTGCTCGATTTACTGCATTTCTGTGCAAAACATGCAAAAGCGTTTGTGTTTGGATAGCGATATTTCCGTAATCGAGCCTCGAAATCGGAAACGGTTTTAAAAATCCATTGTTAAATTTTTAAGAGCTTTCTAAAACTGAAAACGAAAATACTCTGCGAGGTTTGGTTCTCGAAATATTCGCATCCAAAGTCAAATTACTGTATTTCGATGCAACCCTAAAAAGGGCTTTGGATAACGATATTTCCGCAACCAAGCCTTGTAATCGAGCCTCGAAATCGGAAACGGTTTTAAAAATCCATTGTTAAATTTTTAAGAGCTTTCTAAAACTGAAAACGAAAATACTCTGCGAGGTTTGGTTCTCGAAATATTCGCATCCAAAGTCAAATTACTGTATTTCGATGCAACCCTAAAAAGGGCTTTGGATAACGATATTTCCGCAACCAAGCCTTGTAAGAGGTTGCAGTTTTCAGTTTCGTATAGAAAATTAACAGGCCTTTCCGCCGATATGAATAAAAAAATTTTGCAAGCTTCGGTTCTCGAAATATTCACATCAGAAATGATATTTCTTTGTTTTTTTCGGTCCAACCTTAAAAAGTGTCGATGGCGATATTTCCACAACAAAGCCTCGTAAGGGGTTGCAGTTTGCAGTGGCGAATAGCAAATTCCCAGAGCTTTCCAGCGATGTAAAAATTTTGACAAAAATTTTTTCAATGATTTTTGAAAAAAATCATGGACTACCCCCTTGTCACTTTTTTTCAACTTTTAAAAAATGTTTCCAAATCCCATCGAGCTATACATCAAAAGACAGGTTTTTTCAAACTCTATCCGGACGTCTAAACCAAAAGCGTGTGGAAGGTCTGGTTCTCGAAATATTTTCATCCAAAGTGATTGCTCGATTTACTGCATTTCTGTGCAAAACATGCAAAAGCGTTTGTGTTTGGATAGCGATATTTCCGTAATCGAGCCTCGAAATCGGAAACGGTTTTAAAAACCCATTGTTAAATTTTTAAGAGCTTTCTAAAACTGAAAACGAAAATACTCTGCGAGGTTTGGTTCTCGAAATATTCGCATCCAAAGTCAAATTACTGTATTTCGATGCAACCCTAAAAAGGGCTTTGGATAACGATATTTCCGCAACCAAGCCTTGTAAGAGGTTGCAGTTTTCAGTTTCGTATAGAAAATTAACAGGCCTTTCCGCCGATATGAATAAAAAAATTTTGCAAGCTTCGGTTCTCGAAATATTCACATCAGAAATGATATTTCTTTGTTTTTTTCGGTCCAACCTTAAAAAGTGTCGATGGCGATATTTCCACAACAAAGCCTCGTAAGGGGTTGCAGTTTGCAGTGGCGAATAGCAAATTCCCAGAGCTTTCCAGCGATGTAAAAATTTTGACAAAAATTTTTTCAATGATTTTTGAAAAAAATCATGGACTACCCCCTTGTCACTTTTTTTCAACTTTTAAAAAATGTTTCCAAATCCCATCGAGCTATACATCAAAAGACAGGTTTTTTCAAACTCTATCCGGACGTCTAAACCAAAAGCGTGTGGAAGGTCTGGTTCTCGAAATATTTTCATCCAAAGTGATTGCTCGATTTACTGCATTTCTGTGCAAAACATGCAAAAGCGTTTGTGTTTGGATAGCGATATTTCCGTAATCGAGCCTCGAAATCGGAAACGGTTTTAAAAACCCATTGTTAAATTTTTAAGAGCTTTCTAAAACTGAAAACGAAAATACTCTGCGAGGTTTGGTTCTCGAAATATTCGCATCCAAAGTCAAATTACTGTATTTCGATGCAACCCTAAAAAGGGCTTTGGATAACGATATTTCCGCAACCAAGCCTTGTAAGAGGTTGTAGTTTTCAGTTTCGTATAGAAAATTAACAGGCCTTTCCGCCGATATGAATAAAAAAATTTTGCAAGCTTCGGTTCTCGAAATATTCACATCAGAAATGATATTTCTTTGTTTTTTTCGGTCCAACCTTAAAAAGTGTCGATGGCGATATTTCCACAACAAAGCCTCGTAAGGGGTTGCAGTTTGCAGTGGCGAATAGCAAATTCCCAGAGCTTTCCAGCGATGTAAAAATTTTGACAAAAATTTTTTCAATGATTTTTGAAAAAAATCATGGACTACCTACCCCCTTGTCACTTTTTTTCAACTTTTAAAAAATGTTTCCAAATCCCATCGAGCTATACATCAAAAGACAGGTTTTTTCAAACTCTATCCGGACGTCTTAACCAAAAGCGTGCATCCAAAGTGATTGCTCGATTTACTGCATTTCTGTGCAAAACATGCAAAAGCGTTTGTGTTTGGATAGCGATATTTCCGTAATCGAGCCTCGAAATCGGAAACGGTTTTAAAAACCCATTGTTAAATTTTTAAGAGCTTTCTAAAACTGAAAACGAAAATACTCTGCGAGGTTTGGTTCTCGAAATATTCGCATCCAAAGTCAAATTACTGTATTTCGATGCAACCCTAAAAAGGGCTTTGGATAACGATATTTCCGCAACCAAGCCTTGTAAGAGGTTGTAGTTTTCAGTTTCGTATAGAAAATTAACAGGCCTTTCCGCCGATATGAATAAAAAAATTTTGCAAGCTTCGGTTCTCGAAATATTCACATCAGAAATGATATTTCTTTGTTTTTTTCGGTCCAACCTTAAAAAGTGTCGATGGCGATATTTCCACAACAAAGCCTCGTAAGGGGTTGCAGTTTGCAGTGGCGAATAGCAAATTCCCAGAGCTTTCCAGCGATGTAAAAATTTTGCCAAAAATTTTTTCAATGATTTTTGAAAAAAATCATGGACTACCCCCTTGTCACTTTTTTTCAACTTTTAAAAAATGTTTCCAAATCCCATCGAGCTATACATCAAAAGACAGGTTTTTTCAAACTCTATCCGGACGTCTAAACCAAAAGCGTGCATCCAAAGTGATTGCTCGATTTACTGCATTTCTGTGCAAAACATGCAAAAGCGTTTGTGTTTGGATAGCGATATTTCCGTAATCGAGCCTCGAAATCGGAAACGGTTTTAAAAACCCATTGTTAAATTTTTAAGAGCTTTCTAAAACTGAAAACGAAAATACTCTGCGAGGTTTGGTTCTCGAAATATTCGCATCCAAAGTCAAATTACTGTATTTCGATGCAACCCTAAAAAGGGCTTTGGATAACGATATTTCCGCAACCAAGCCTTGTAAGAGGTTGCAGTTTTCAGTTTCGTATAGAAAATTAACAGGCCTTTCTGCCGATATGAATACAAAAATTTTGCAAGCTTCGGTTCTCGAAATATTCACATCAGAAATGATATTTCTTTGTTTTTTTCGGTCCAACCTTAAAAAGTGTCGATGGCGATATTTCCACAACAAAGCCTCGTAAGGGGTTGCAGTTTGCAGTGGCGAATAGCAAATTCCCAGAGCTTTCCAGCGATGTAAAAATTTTGACAAAAATTTTTTCAATGATTTTTGAAAAAAATCATGGACTACCCCCTTGTCACTTTTTTTCAACTTTTAAAAAATGTTTCCAAATCCCATCGAGCTATACATCAAAAGACAGGTTTTTTCAAACTCTATCCGGACGTCTAAACCAAAAGCGTGTGGAAGGTCTGGTTCTCGAAATATTTGCATCCAAAGTGATTGCTCGATTTACTGCATTTCTGTGCAAAACATGCAAAAGCGTTTGTGTTTGGATAGCGATATTTCCGTAATCGAGCCTCGAAATCGGAAACGGTTTTAAAAATCCATTGTTAAATTTTTAAGAGCTTTCTAAAACTGAAAACGAAAATACTCTGCGAGGTTTGGTTCTCGAAATATTCGCATCCAAAGTCAAATTACTGTATTTCGATGCAACCCTAAAAAGGGCTTTGGATAACGATAATTCCGCAACCAAGCCTTGTAATCGAGCCTCGAAATCGGAAACGGTTTTAAAAATCCAGTGTTAAATTTTTAAGAGCTTTCTAAAACTGAAAACGAAAATACTCTGCGAGGTTTGGTTCTCGAAATATTCGCATCCAAAGTCAAATTACTGTATTTCGATGCAACCCTAAAAAGGGCTTTGGATAACGATATTTCCGCAACCAAGCCTTGTAAGAGGTTGCAGTTTTCAGTTTCGTATAGAAAATTAACAGGCCTTTCCGCCGATATGAATAAAAAAATTTTGCAAGCTTCGGTTCTCGAAATATTCACATCAGAAATGATATTTCTTTGTTTTTTTCGGTCCAACCTTAAAAAGTGTCGATGGCGATATTTCCACAACAAAGCCTCGTAAGGGGTTGCAGTTTGCAGTGGCGAATAGCAAATTCCCAGAGCTTTCCAGCGATGTAAAAATTTTGACAAAAATTTTTTCAATGATTTTTGAAAAAAATCATGGACTACCCCCTTGTCACTTTTTTTCAACTTTTAAAAAATGTTTCCAAATCCCATCAAACTATACATCAAAAGACAGGTTTTTTCAAACTCTATCCGGACGTCTAAACCAAAAGCGTGTGGAAGGTCTGGTTCTCGAAATATTTTCATCCAAAGTGATTGCTCGATTTACTGCATTTCTGTGCAAAACATGCAAAAGCGTTTGTGTTTGGATAGCGATATTTCCGTAATCGAGCCTCGAAATCGGAAACGGTTTTAAAAATCCAGTGTTAAATTTTTAAGAGCTTTCTAAAACTGAAAACGAAAATACTCTGCGAGGTTTGGTTCTCGAAATATTCGCATCCAAAGTCAAATTACTGTATTTCGATGCAACCCTAAAAAGGGCTTTGGATAACGATATTTCCGCAACCAAGCCTTGTAAGAGGTTGTAGTTTTCAGTTTCGTATAGAAAATTAACAGGCCTTTCCGCCGATATGAATAAAAAAATTTTGCAAGCTTCGGTTCTCGAAATATTCACATCAGAAATGATATTTCTTTGTTTTTTTCGGTCCAACCTTAAAAAGTGTCGATGGCGATATTTCCACAACAAAGCCTCGTAAGGGGTTGCGGTTTGCAGTGGCGAATAGCAAATTCCCAGAGCTTTCCAGCGATGTAAAAATTTTGACAAAAATTTTTTCAATGATTTTTGAAAAAAATCATGGACTACCTACCCCCTTGTCACTTTTTTTCAACTTTTAAAAAATGTTTCCAAATCCCATCGAGCTATACATCAAAAGACAGGTTTTTTCAAACTCTATCCGGACGTCTAAACCAAAAGCGTGTGGAAGGTCTGGTTCTCGAAATATTTGCATCCAAAGTGATTGCTCGATTTACTGCATTTCTGTGCAAAACATGCAAAAGCGTTTGTGTTTGGATAGCGATATTTCCGTAATCGAGCCTCGAAATCGGAAACGGTTTTAAAAACCCATTGTTAAATTTTTAAGAGCTTTCTAAAACTGAAAACGAAAATACTCTGCGAGGTTTGGTTCTCGAAATATTCGCATCCAAAGTCAAATTACTGTATTTCGATGCAACCCTAAAAAGGGCTTTGGATAACGATATTTCCGCAACCAAGCCTTGTAAGAGGTTGCAGTTTTCAGTTTCGTATAGAAAATTAACAGGCCTTTCCGCCGATATGAATAAAAAAAGTTTGCAAGCTTCGGTTCTCGAAATATTCACATCAGAAATGATATTTCTTTGTTTTTTTCAGTCCAACCTTAAAAAGTGTCGATGGCGATATTTCCACAACAAAGCCTCGTAAGGGGTTGCAGTTTGCAGTGGCGAATAGCAAATTCCCAGAGCTTTCCAGCGATGTAAAAATTTTGACAAAAATTTTTTCAATGATTTTTGAAAAAAATCATGGACTACCCCCTTGTCACTTTTTTTCAACTTTTAAAAAATGTTTCCAAATCCCATCGAGCTATACATCAAAAGACAGGTTTTTTCAAACTCTATCCGGACGTCTAAACCAAAAGCGTGTGGAAGGTCTGGTTCTCGAAATATTTGCATCCAAAGTGATTGCTCGATTTACTGCATTTCTGTGCAAAACATGCAAAAGCGTTTGTGTTTGGATAGCGATATTTCCGTAATCGAGCCTCGAAATCGGAAACGGTTTTAAAAATCCATTGTTAAATTTTTAAGAGCTTTCTAAAACTGAAAACGAAAATACTCTGCGAGGTTTGGTTCTCGAAATATTCGCATCCAAAGTCAAATTACTGTATTTCGATGCAACCCTAAAAAGGGCTTTGGATAACGATATTTCCGCAACCAAGCCTTGTAATCGAGCCTCGAAATCGGAAACGGTTTTAAAAATCCAGTGTTAAATTTTTAAGAGCTTTCTAAAACTGAAAACGAAAATACTCTGCGAGGTTTGGTTCTCGAAATATTCGCATCCAAAGTCAAATTACTGTATTTCGATGCAACCCTAAAAAGGGCTTTGGATAACGATATTTCCGCAACCAAGCCTTGTAAGAGGTTGCAGTTTTCAGTTTCGTATAGAAAATTAACAGGCCTTTCCGCCGATATGAATAAAAAAATTTTGCAAGCTTCGGTTCTCGAAATATTCACATCAGAAATGATATTTCTTTGTTTTTTTCGGTCCAACCTTAAAAAGTGTCGATGGCGATATTTCCACAACAAAGCCTCGTAAGGGGTTGCAGTTTGCAGTGGCGAATAGCAAATTCCCAGAGCTTTCCAGCGATGTAAAAATTTTGACAAAAATTTTTTCAATGATTTTTGAAAAAAATCATGGACTACCCCCTTGTCACTTTTTTTCAACTTTTAAAAAATGTTTCCAAATCCCATCGAGCTATACATCAAAAGACAGGTTTTTTCAAACTCTATCCGGACGTCTAAACCAAAAGCGTGCATCCAAAGTGATTGCTCGATTTACTGCATTTCTGTGCAAAACATGCAAAAGCGTTTGTGTTTGGATAGCGATATTTCCGTAATCGAGCCTCGAAACCGGAAACGGTTTTAAAAACCCATTGTTAAATTTTTAAGAGCTTTCTAAAACTGAAAACGAAAATACTCTGCGAGGTTTGGTTCTCGAAATATTCGCATCCAAAGTCAAATTACTGTATTTCGATGCAACCCTAAAAAGGGCTTTGGATAACGATATTTCCGCAACCAAGCCTTGTAAGAGGTTGCAGTTTTCAGTTTCGTATAGAAAATTAACAGGCCTTTCCGCCGATATGAATACAAAAATTTTGCAAGCTTCGGTTCTCGAAATATTCACATCAGAAATGATATTTCTTTGTTTTTTTCGGTCCAACCTTAAAAAGTGTCGATGGCGATATTTCCACAACAAAGCCTCGTAAGGGGTTGCAGTTTGCAGTGGCGAATAGCAAATTCCCAGAGCTTTCCAGCGATGTAAAAATTTTGACAAAAATTTTTTCAATGATTTTTGAAAAAAATCATGGACTACCCCCTTGTCACTTTTTTTCAACTTTTAAAAAATGTTTCCAAATCCCATCAAACTATACATCAAAAGACAGGTTTTTTCAAACTCTATCCGGACGTCTAAACCAAAAGCGTGTGGAAGGTCTGGTTCTCGAAATATTTTCATCCAAAGTGATTGCTCGATTTACTGCATTTCTGTGCAAAACATGCAAAAGCGTTTGTGTTTGGATAGCGATATTTCCGTAATCGAGCCTCGAAATCGGAAACGGTTTTAAAAACCCATTGTTAAATTTTTAAGAGCTTTCTAAAACTGAAAACGAAAATACTCTGCGAGGTTTGGTTCTCGAAATATTCGCATCCAAAGTCAAATTACTGTATTTCGATGCAACCCTAAAAAGGGCTTTGGATAACGATATTTCCGCAACCAAGCCTTGTAAGAGGTTGTAGTTTTCAGTTTCGTATAGAAAATTAACAGGCCTTTCCGCCGATATGAATACAAAAATTTTGCAAGCTTCGGTTCTCGAAATATTCACATCAGAAATGATATTTCTTTGTTTTTTTCGGTCCAACCTTAAAAAGTGTCGATGGCGATATTTCCACAACAAAGCCTCGTAAGGGGTTGCAGTTTGCAGTGGCGAATAGCAAATTCCCAGAGCTTTCCAGCGATGTAAAAATTTTGACAAAAATTTTTTCAATGATTTTTGAAAAAAATCATGGACTACCCCCTTGTCACTTTTTTTCAACTTTTAAAAAATGTTTCCAAATCCCATCGAGCTATACATCAAAAGACAGGTTTTTTCAAACTCTATCCGGACGTCTAAACCAAAAGCGTGCATCCAAAGTGATTGCTCGATTTACTGCATTTCTGTGCAAAACATGCAAAAGCGTTTGTGTTTGGATAGCGATATTTCCGTAATCGAGCCTCGAAATCGGAAACGGTTTTAAAAACCCATTGTTAAATTTTTAAGAGCTTTCTAAAACTGAAAACGAAAATACTCTGCGAGGTTTGGTTCTCGAAATATTCGCATCCAAAGTCAAATTACTGTATTTCGATGCAACCCTAAAAAGGGCTTTGGATAACGATATTTCCGCAACCAAGCCTTGTAAGAGGTTGCAGTTTTCAGTTTCGTATAGAAAATTAACAGGCCTTTCCGCCGATATGAATACAAAAATTTTGCAAGCTTCGGTTCTCGAAATATTCACATCAGAAATGATATTTCTTTGTTTTTTTCGGTCCAACCTTAAAAAGTGTCGATGGCGATATTTCCACAACAAAGCCTCGTAAGGGGTTGCAGTTTGCAGTGGCGAATAGCAAATTCCCAGAGCTTTCCAGCGATGTAAAAATTTTGACAAAAATTTTTTCAATGATTTTTGAAAAAAATCATGGACTACCCCCTTGTCACTTTTTTTCAACTTTTAAAAAATGTTTCCAAATCCCATCAAACTATACATCAAAAGACAGGTTTTTTCAAACTCTATCCGGACGTCTAAACCAAAAGCGTGTGGAAGGTCTGGTTCTCGAAATATTTTCATCCAAAGTGATTGCTCGATTTACTGCATTTCTGTGCAAAACATGCAAAAGCGTTTGTGTTTGGATAGCGATATTTCCGTAATCGAGCCTCGAAATCGGAAACGGTTTTAAAAACCCATTGTTAAATTTTTAAGAGCTTTCTAAAACTGAAAACGAAAATACTCTGCGAGGTTTGGTTCTCGAAATATTCGCATCCAAAGTCAAATTACTGTATTTCGATGCAACCCTAAAAAGGGCTTTGGATAACGATATTTCCGCAACCAAGCCTTGTAAGAGGTTGTAGTTTTCAGTTTCGTATAGAAAATTAACAGGCCTTTCCGCCGATATGAATACAAAAATTTTGCAAGCTTCGGTTCTCGAAATATTCACATCAGAAATGATATTTCTTTGTTTTTTTCGGTCCAACCTTAAAAAGTGTCGATGGCGATATTTCCACAACAAAGCCTCGTAAGGGGTTGCAGTTTGCAGTGGCGAATAGCAAATTCCCAGAGCTTTCCAGCGATGTAAAAATTTTGACAAAAATTTTTTCAATGATTTTTGAAAAAAATCATGGACTACCCCCTTGTCACTTTTTTTCAACTTTTAAAAAATGTTTCCAAATCCCATCGAGCTATACATCAAAAGACAGGTTTTTTCAAACTCTATCCGGACGTCTAAACCAAAAGCGTGTGGAAGGTCTGGTTCTCGAAATATTTGCATCCAAAGTGATTGCTCGATTTACTGCATTTCTGTGCAAAACATGCAAAAGCGTTTGTGTTTGGATAGCGATATTTCCGTAATCGAGCCTCGAAATCGGAAACGGTTTTAAAAATCCATTGTTAAATTTTTAAGAGCTTTCTAAAACTGAAAACGAAAATACTCTGCGAGGTTTGGTTCTCGAAATATTCGCATCCAAAGTCAAATTACTGTATTTCGATGCAACCCTAAAAAGGGCTTTGGATAACGATAATTCCGCAACCAAGCCTTGTAATCGAGCCTCGAAATCGGAAACGGTTTTAAAAATCCAGTGTTAAATTTTTAAGAGCTTTCTAAAACTGAAAACGAAAATACTCTGCGAGGTTTGGTTCTCGAAATATTCGCATCCAAAGTCAAATTACTGTATTTCGATGCAACCCTAAAAAGGGCTTTGGATAACGATATTTCCCAGAGCTTTCCAGCGATGTAAAAATTTTGACAAAAATTTTTTCAATGATTTTTGAAAAAAATCATGGACTACCCCCTTGTCACTTTTTTTCAACTTTTAAAAAATGTTTCCAAATCCCATCAAACTATACATCAAAAGACAGGTTTTTTCAAACTCTATCCGGACGTCTAAACCAAAAGCGTGTGGAAGGTCTGGTTCTCGAAATATTTTCATCCAAAGTGATTGCTCGATTTACTGCATTTCTGTGCAAAACATGCAAAAGCGTTTGTGTTTGGATAGCGATATTT
>CAKNZS020000036.1:0-19869 GCA_932273885.2 Leucozona laternaria
ATTACTATTACTATTACTATTACTATTACTATTACTATTACTATTACTATTACTATTACTATTACTATTACTATTACTATTACTATTACTATTACTATTACTATTACTATTACTATTACTATTACTATTACTATTACTATTACTATTACTATTACTATTACTATTACTATTACTATTACTATTACTATTACTATTACTATTACTATTACTATTACTATTACTATTACTATTACTATTACTATTACTATTACTATTACTATTACTATTACTATTACTATTACTATTACTATTACTATTACTATTACTATTACTATTACTATTACTATTACTATTACTATTACTATTACTATTACTATTACTATTACTATTACTATTACTATTACTATTACTATTACTATTACTATTACTATTACTATTACTATTACTATTACTATTACTATTACTATTACTATTACTATTACTATTACTATTACTATTACTATTACTATTACTATTACTATTACTATTACTATTACTATTACTATTACTATTACTATTACTATTACTATTACTATTACTATTACTATTACTATTACTATTACTATTACTATTACTATTACTATTACTATTACTATTACTATTACTATTACTATTACTATTACTATTACTATTACTATTACTATTACTATTACTATTACTATTACTATTACTATTACTATTACTATTACTATTACTATTACTATTACTATTACTATTACTATTACTATTACTATTACTATTACTATTACTATTACTATTACTATTACTATTACTATTACTATTACTATTACTATTACTATTACTATTACTATTACTATTACTATTACTATTACTATTACTATTACTATTACTATTACTATTACTATTACTATTACTATTACTATTACTATTACTATTACTATTACTATTACTATTACTATTACTATTACTATTACTATTACTATTACTATTACTATTACTATTACTATTACTATTACTATTACTATTACTATTACTATTACTATTACTATTACTATTACTATTACTATTACTATTACTATTACTATTACTATTACTATTACTATTACTATTACTATTACTATTACTATTACTATTACTATTACTATTACTATTACTATTACTATTACTATTACTATTACTATTACTATTACTATTACTATTACTATTACTATTACTATTACTATTACTATTACTATTACTATTACTATTACTAGTACTATTACTATTACTATTACTATTACTATTACTATTACTATTACTATTACTATTACTATTACTATTACTATTACTATTACTATTACTATTACTATTACTATTACTATTACTATTACTATTACTATTACTATTACTATTACTATTACTATTACTCTTACTATTACTATTACTAGAATATTTTCGTCAACGGTTTCATATGAAAATATTAAAATTCAATTTACGGAAGAGAATAAAACAACATACATGCTTGGAATATATAGACCTCCTGGTTTTAGTAAAGTTGCATTTATCGATGAACTTGGCAATGATTTGAGAAAAATGAGGAAAAACGAAGAATACATTGTTTTGGGTGATATAAACATTGATGCTCAAAATTCAAAATTAAATTTAAGTTATGTAAAAGATTATTTGGAGATGCTAGCATCGTCGAGACTTATGAACGTCATAACAAAGTGCACGAGAGTTGATCCACGTAATGGAACTAAGTCATTGATTGATCACATCTTAGTTAGCAAAGTAGATAATCCAATTTATACTGCAGTAATTGAAAACGATATCACCGACCACTATCCAACACTGTACTATATAAAAACTCAAACACATTCACAAAAACAGGTTGTAAGTACTTCACACATATGCAATTCAAAATTTAACCAACTCATTCAAGAAGAAAATTGGAGTACGGTTTTAGAAGAGGAGGATGCTGAAAGAATGTACAAAACAATTGCGTGTAAAATAAAAGATATCTACATGAAATCAACAGTCATCAAAAAAAATTCAAAAATACGGAAAAACAACCCTTGGATATGGCCGAACCTCATTGCAGAATGTAAAAAAAGAGACAAAATATATAGGAAATGGAAAAATAATAGATTTTGCTGAGTTTTTCTCTTCACAAACTGCAAACATAATCCATCAATGTAATTTGAAAACATCAAATAATACAAATCAGCATATAGAAAATACAATATTCACATATACTACAAATGTTACTGAGGTTAACATGATTATTAAGTGACTTGGGGAGAATAAGGCATCTGGAATCGATGGCATCAGAGCAATGGACATACAAAAGCATGTCCATTTGTTTGCTCCAATCTTGTGCAAAATAAATCAATCTTAGTCTAACAGAAGCAAAAATTCCAAAACGACTTAAAACTGCTGTGGTAAGACCAATTTATAAAGGTGGAGTTAAGAATCAATTGACTAATTACAGACCAATTTCAATACTTCCGGTATTTGAAAAGTGCCTAGAAAGTATTGTTGTTAATAGACTACAAAGTTTCATTGAAAAACACTCTCTTATTAACAAACCCCAGTACGGATTTCAGAAGAACAAAAATACAGGACAATTGCTTGGTGAATTTGCCAACTGTGTGAACGAGAGCTTAAATAAAGGCCACCATGTTCTTGTATTGTTTATGGATTTCAGCAAAGCTTTTGATACTCTCAACCATTCAAATCTTTTAGAAGCGTTGGGAAGAATCGGAATTCGAGGTTTGATGGCTGATTGGATGGCAGACTATCTTCACAACAGAACGTTTTGCGTCAAGATACATGATGTTTACAGTGGAAGGAATGTGAAATACGGAGTCCCACAAGGATCTAATTTAGGCCCACTTCTTTTCATCCTTTATACCAACGAGCTGCTACGAGCTTTTAAGCTAAGCATTCTCTTCGCTTTTGCTGATGACACTGCGATTGTTGTACGGCATAAGTCTATTGATTCGGCGACAATGGTGATGCAAGAGGAATTCGACGCCGCGGTACGATGGTGTCACGACAACGGATTGGTAATAAACGCTTCTAAAACAAAATTAATGCATATCCGAAGTCCACATTTCAAAAAAAACTGAGAAGGAAATATACTTCAGAAATGAGTCCTGTACAAACACGCCCAACGAATGCATCGAAGTTGTTGAAAATTAAAAATATCTTGGAGTTGTTATCGATTGTCATTTCCTTTGGGACAAACATATACCAAGCTACGCACTGATCTGAAGAAGGGCTTATATGCACTCTCACACTTGCGGTACCATGCTTCTGAGGACATTTTGCGACAAGTCTATTATGCATTACTAGAGTCAAAGATAAGATACGGTATACTTGCCTGGGGAAATGCAGCAATAACTCACATCAAAAAGCTTCAAAGACTTCAAAATTCAGCTTTAAAAATTATTTAAAATAATGGTAGGCAGCAAACAGAAAGTAGTCTTAGGGACTTACAGTCGAGCAAATCTTCAAAATGACGATAATTTTGGAATACGAAGGCGACAACCGTTTCATTCGACCGATACAACATCAACTCAACACCAGACAACGCGCACAAGGTATGCTTAAAATCCCAAGAAACTACAACACATATGGTAGGAGACAGCTGCAGTAAATTCTTTATCTCAAGAACTAAAGCAAATGCGAAATTTCAAAACAAGAAAAAAGCAATTAAAACATTTCTTCCTAAATGAAAACAGTTAAAAAATGTAATTGAAAACTTTGTAACTTAAAAATAAAGCTCACTTCATTATTATTTAAATAAGATAGAAAAACAATCTTCTGCAGAAAAGCCTAGGCTTCGCAGAAACATTTGAAATTGTAAATATATTGTTAAATAATAAAGGAAAAAAAAAAAAAAAAAAAAAAAAAAAAACTATTACTATTACTATTACTATTACTATTACTATAACTATTACTATTACTATTACTATTACTATTACTATTACTATTACTATTACTATTACTATTACTATTACTATTACTATTACTATTACTATTACTATTACTATTACTATTACTATTACTATTACTATTACTATTACTATTACTATTACTATTACTATTACTATTACTATTACTATTACTATTACTATTACTATTACTATTACTATTACTATTACTATTACTATTACTATTACTATTACTATTACTATTACTATTACTATTACTATTACTATTACTATTACTATTACTATTACTATTACTATTACTATTACTATTACTATTACTATTACTATTACTATTACTATTACTATTACTATTACTATTACTATTACTATTACTATTACTATTACTATTACTATTACTATTACTATTACTATTACTATTACTATTACTATTACTATTACTATTACTATTACTATTACTATTACTATTACTATTACTATTACTATTACTATTACTATTACTATTACTATTACTATTACTATTACTATTACTATTACTATTACTATTACTATTACTATTACTATTACTATTACTATTACTATTACTATTACTATTACTATTACTATTACTATTACTATTACTATTACTATTACTATTACTATTACTATTACTATTACTATTACTATTACTATTACTATTACTATTACTATTACTATTACTATTACTATTACTATTACTATTACTATTACTATTACTATTACTATTACTATTACTATTACTATTACTATTACTATTACTATTACTATTACTATTACTATTACTATTACTATTACTATTACTATTACTATTACTATTACTATTACTATTACTATTACTATTACTATTACTATTACTATTACTATTACTATTACTATTACTATTACTATTACTATTACTATTACTATTACTATTACTATTACTATTACTATTACTATTACTATTACTATTACTATTACTATTACTATTACTATTACTATTACTATTACTATTACTATTACTATTACTATTACTATTACTATTACTATTACTATTACTATTACTATTACTATTACTATTACTATTACTATTACTATTACTATTACTATTACTATTACTATTACTATTACTATTACTATTACTATTACTATTACTATTACTATTACTATTACTATTACTATTACTATTACTATTACTATTACTATTACTATTACTATTACTATTACTATTACTATTACTATTACTATTACTATTACTATTACTATTACTATTACTATTACTATTACTATTACTATTACTATTACTATTACTATTACTATTACTATTACTATTACTATTACTATTACTATTACTATTACTATTACTATTACTATTACTATTACTATTACTATTACTATTACTATTACTATTACTATTACTATTACTATTACTATTACTATTACTATTACTATTACTATTACTATTACTATTACTATTACTATTACTATTACTATTACTATTACTATTACTATTACTATTACTATTACTATTACTATTACTATTACTATTACTATTACTATTACTATTACTATTACTATTACTATTACTATTACTATTACTATTACTATTACTATTACTATTACTATTACTATTACTATTACTATTACTATTACTATTACTATTACTATTACTATTACTATTACTATTACTATTACTATTACTATTACTATTACTATTACTATTACTATTACTATTACTATTACTATTACTATTACTATTACTATTACTATTACTATTACTATTACTATTACTATTACTATTACTATTACTATTACTATTACTATTACTATTACTATTACTATTACTATTACTATTACTATTACTATTACTATTACTATTACTATTACTATTACTATTACTATTACTATTACTATTACTATTACTATTACTATTACTATTACTATTACTATTACTATTACTATTACTATTACTATTACTATTACTATTACTATTACTATTACTATTACTATTACTATTACTATTACTATTACTATTACTATTACTATTACTATTACTATTACTATTACTATTACTATTACTATTACTATTACTATTACTATTACTATTACTATTACTATTACTATTACTATTACTATTACTATTACTATTACTATTACTATTACTATTACTATTACTATTACTATTACTATTACTATTACTATTACTATTACTATTACTATTACTATTACTATTACTATTACTATTACTATTACTATTACTATTACTATTACTATTACTATTACTATTACTATTACTATTACTATTACTATTACTATTACTATTACTATTACTATTACTATTACTATTACTATTACTATTACTATTACTATTACTATTACTATTACTATTACTATTACTATTACTATTACTATTACTATTACTATTACTATTACTATTACTATTACTATTACTATTACTATTACTATTACTATTACTATTACTATTACTATTACTATTACTATTACTATTACTATTACTATTACTATTACTATTACTATTACTATTACTATTACTATTACTATTACTATTACTATTACTATTACTATTACTATTACTATTACTATTACTATTACTATTACTATTACTATTACTATTACTATTACTATTACTATTACTATTACTATTACTATTACTATTACTATTACTATTACTATTACTATTACTATTACTATTACTATTACTATTACTATTACTATTACTATTACTATTACTATTACTATTACTATTACTATTACTATTACTATTACTATTACTATTACTATTACTATTACTATTACTATTACTATTACTATTACTATTACTATTACTATTACTATTACTATTACTATTACTATTACTATTACTATTACTATTACTATTACTATTACTATTACTATTACTATTACTATTACTATTACTATTACTATTACTATTACTATTACTATTACTATTACTATTACTATTACTATTACTATTACTATTACTATTACTATTACTATTACTATTACTATTACTATTACTATTACTATTACTATTACTATTACTATTACTATTACTATTACTATTACTATTACTATTACTATTACTATTACTATTACTATTACTATTACTATTACTATTACTATTACTATTACTATTACTATTACTATTACTATTACTATTACTATTACTATTACTATTACTATTACTATTACTATTACTATTACTATTACTATTACTATTACTATTACTATTACTATTACTATTACTATTACTATTACTATTACTATTACTATTACTATTACTATTACTATTACTATTACTATTACTATTACTATTACTATTACTATTACTATTACTATTACTATTACTATTACTATTACTATTACTATTACTATTACTATTACTATTACTATTACTATTACTATTACTATTACTATTACTATTACTATTACTATTACTATTACTATTACTATTACTATTACTATTACTATTACTATTACTATTACTATTACTATTACTATTACTATTACTATTACTATTACTATTACTATTACTATTACTATTACTATTACTATTACTATTACTATTACTATTACTATTACTATTACTATTACTATTACTATTACTATTACTATTACTATTACTATTACTATTACTATTACTATTACTATTACTATTACTATTACTATTACTATTACTATTACTATTACTATTACTATTACTATTACTATTACTATTACTATTACTATTACTATTACTATTACTATTACTATTACTATTACTATTACTATTACTATTACTATTACTATTACTATTACTATTACTATTACTATTACTATTACTATTACTATTACTATTACTATTACTATTACTATTACTATTACTATTACTATTACTATTACTATTACTATTACTATTACTATTACTATTACTATTACTATTACTATTACTATTACTATTACTATTACTATTACTATTACTATTACTATTACTATTACTATTACTATTACTATTACTATTACTATTACTATTACTATTACTATTACTATTACTATTACTATTACTATTACTATTACTATTACTATTACTATTACTATTACTATTACTATTACTATTACTATTACTATTACTATTACTATTACTATTACTATTACTATTACTATTACTATTACTATTACTATTACTATTACTATTACTATTACTATTACTATTACTATTACTATTACTATTACTATTACTATTACTATTACTATTACTATTACTATTACTATTACTATTACTATTACTATTACTATTACTATTACTATTACTATTACTATTACTATTACTATTACTATTACTATTACTATTACTATTACTATTACTATTACTATTACTATTACTATTACTATTACTATTACTATTACTATTACTATTACTATTACTATTACTATTACTATTACTATTACTATTACTATTACTATTACTATTACTATTACTATTACTATTACTATTACTATTACTATTACTATTACTATTACTATTACTATTACTATTACTATTACTATTACTATTACTATTACTATTACTATTACTATTACTATTACTATTACTATTACTATTACTATTACTATTACTATTACTATTACTATTACTATTACTATTACTATTACTATTACTATTACTATTACTATTACTATTACTATTACTATTACTATTACTATTACTATTACTATTACTATTACTATTACTATTACTATTACTATTACTATTACTATTACTATTACTATTACTATTACTATTACTATTACTATTACTATTACTATTACTATTACTATTACTATTACTATTACTATTACTATTACTATTACTATTACTATTACTATTACTATTACTATTACTATTACTATTACTATTACTATTACTATTACTATTACTATTACTATTACTATTACTATTACTATTACTATTACTATTACTATTACTATTACTATTACTATTACTATTACTATTACTATTACTATTACTATTACTATTACTATTACTATTACTATTACTATTACTATTACTATTACTATTACTATTACTATTACTATTACTATTACTATTACTATTACTATTACTATTACTATTACTATTACTATTACTATTACTATTACTATTACTATTACTATTACTATTACTATTACTATTACTATTACTATTACTATTACTATTACTATTACTATTACTATTACTATTACTATTACTATTACTATTACTATTACTATTACTATTACTATTACTATTACTATTACTATTACTATTACTATTACTATTACTATTACTATTACTATTACTATTACTATTACTATTACTATTACTATTACTATTACTATTACTATTACTATTACTATTACTATTACTATTACTATTACTATTACTATTACTATTACTATTACTATTACTATTACTATTACTATTACTATTACTATTACTATTACTATTACTATTACTATTACTATTACTATTACTATTACTATTACTATTACTATTACTATTACTATTACTATTACTATTACTATTACTATTACTATTACTATTACTATTACTATTACTATTACTATTACTATTACTATTACTATTACTATTACTATTACTATTACTATTACTATTACTATTACTATTACTATTACTATTACTATTACTATTACTATTACTATTACTATTACTATTACTATTACTATTACTATTACTATTACTATTACTATTACTATTACTATTACTATTACTATTACTATTACTATTACTATTACTATTACTATTACTATTACTATTACTATTACTATTACTATTACTATTACTATTACTATTACTATTACTATTACTATTACTATTACTATTACTATTACTATTACTATTACTATTACTATTACTATTACTATTACTATTACTATTACTATTACTATTACTATTACTATTACTATTACTATTACTATTACTATTACTATTACTATTACTATTACTATTACTATTACTATTACTATTACTATTACTATTACTATTACTAGAATATTTTCGTCAACGGTTTCATATGAAAATATTAAAATTCAATTTACGGAAGAGAATAAAACAACATACATGCTTGGAATATATAGACCTCCTGGTTTTAGTAAAGTTGCATTTATCGATGAACTTGGCAATGATTTGAGAAAAATGAGGAAAAACGAAGAATACATTGTTTTGGGTGATATAAACATTGATGCTCAAAATTCAAAATTAAATTTAAGTTATGTAAAAGATTATTTGGAGATGCTAGCATCGTCGAGACTTATGAACGTCATAACAAAGTGCACGAGAGTTGATCCACGTAATGGAACTAAGTCATTGATTGATCACATCTTAGTTAGCAAAGTAGATAATCCAATTTATACTGCAGTAATTGAAAACGATATCACCGACCACTATCCAACACTGTACTATATAAAAACTCAAACACATTCACAAAAACAGGTTGTAAGTACTTCACACATATGCAATTCAAAATTTAACCAACTCATTCAAGAAGAAAATTGGAGTACGGTTTTAGAAGAGGAGGATGCTGAAAGAATGTACAAAACAATTGCGTGTAAAATAAAAGATATCTACATGAAATCAACAGTCATCAAAAAAAATTCAAAAATACGGAAAAACAACCCTTGGATATGGCCGAACCTCATTGCAGAATGTAAAAAAAGAGACAAAATATATAGGAAATGGAAAAATAATAGATTTTGCTGAGTTTTTCTCTTCACAAACTGCAAACATAATCCATCAATGTAATTTGAAAACATCAAATAATACAAATCAGCATATAGAAAATACAATATTCACATATACTACAAATGTTACTGAGGTTAACATGATTATTAAGTGACTTGGGGAGAATAAGGCATCTGGAATCGATGGCATCAGAGCAATGGACATACAAAAGCATGTCCATTTGTTTGCTCCAATCTTGTGCAAAATAAATCAATCTTAGTCTAACAGAAGCACAAATTCCAAAACGACTTAAAACTGCTGTGGTAAGACCAATTTATAAAGGTGGAGTTAAGAATCAATTGACTAATTACAGACCAATTTCAATACTTCCGGTATTTGAAAAGTGCCTAGAAAGTATTGTTGTTAATAGACTACAAAGTTTCATTGAAAAACACTCTCTTATTAACAAACCCCAGTACGGATTTCAGAAGAACAAAAATACAGGACAATTGCTTGGTGAATTTGCCAACTGTGTGAACGAGAGCTTAAATAAAGGCCACCATGTTCTTGTATTGTTTATGGATTTCAGCAAAGCTTTTGATACTCTCAACCATTCAAATCTTTTAGAAGCGTTGGGAAGAATCGGAATTCGAGGTTTGATGGCTGATTGGATGGCAGACTATCTTCACAACAGAACGTTTTGCGTCAAGATACATGATGTTTACAGTGAGGCAAGGAATGTGAAATACGGAGTCCCACAAGGATCTAATTTAGGCCCACTTCTTTTCATCCTTTATACCAACGAGCTGCTACGAGTTTTTAAGCTAAGCATTCCATTCGCTTTTGCTGATGACACTGCGATTGTTGTACGGCATAAGTCTATTGATTCGGCGACAATGGTGATGCAAGAGGAATTCGACGCCGCGGTACGATGGTGTCACGACAACGGATTGGTAATAAACGCTTCTAAAACAAAATTAATGCATATCCGAAGTCCACATTTCAAAAAAAACTGAGAAGGAAATATACTTCAGAAATGAGTCCTGTACAAACACGCCCAACGAATGCATCGAAGTTGTTGAAAATTACAAATATCTTGGAGTTGTTATCGATTGTCATTTCCTTTGGGACAAACATATACCAAGCTACGCACTGATCTGAAGAAGGGCTTATATGCACTCTCACACTTGCGGTACCATGCTTCTGAGGACATTTTGCGACAAGTCTATTATGCATTACTAGAGTCAAAGATAAGATACGGTATACTTGCCTGGGGAAATGCAGCAATAACTCACATCAAAAAGCTTCAAAGACTTCAAAATTCAGCTTTAAAAATTATTTAAAATAATGGTAGGCAGCAAACAGAAAGTAGTCTTAGGGACTTACAGTCGAGCAAATCTTCAAAATGACGATAATTTTGGAATACGAAGGCGACAACCGTTTCATTCGACCGATACAACATCAACTCAACACCAGACAACGCGCACAAGGTATGCTTCAAATCCCAAGAAACTACAACACATATGGTAGGAGACAGCTGCAGTAAATTCTTTATCTCAAGAACTAAAGCAAATGCGAAATTTCAAAACAAGAAAAAAGCAATTAAAACATTTCTTCCTAAATGAAAACAGTTAAAAAATGTAATTGAAAACTTTGTAACTTAAAAATAAAGCTCACTTCATTATTATTTAAATAAGATAGAAAAACAATCTTCTGCAGAAAAGCCTAGGCTTCGCAGAAACATTTGAAATTGTAAATATATTGTTAAATAATAAAGGAAAAAAAAAAAAAAAAAAAAAAAAAAATTACTATTACTATTACTATTACTATTACTATTACTATTACTATTACTATTACTATTACTATTACTATTACTATTACTATTACTATTACTATTACTATTACTATTACTATTACTATTACTATTACTATTACTATTACTATTACTATTACTATTACTATTACTATTACTATTACTATTACTATTACTATTACTATTACTATTACTATTACTATTACTATTACTATTACTATTACTATTACTATTACTATTACTATTACTATTACTATTACTATTACTATTACTATTACTATTACTATTACTATTACTATTACTATTACTATTACTATTACTATTACTATTACTATTACTATTACTATTACTATTACTATTACTATTACTATTACTATTACTATTACTATTACTATTACTATTACTATTACTATTACTATTACTATTACTATTACTATTACTATTACTATTACTATTACTATTACTATTACTATTACTATTACTATTACTATTACTATTACTATTACTATTACTATTACTATTACTATTACTATTACTATTACTATTACTATTACTATTACTATTACTATTACTATTACTATTACTATTACTATTACTATTACTATTACTATTACTATTACTATTACTATTACTATTACTATTACTATTACTATTACTATTACTATTACTATTACTATTACTATTACTATTACTATTACTATTACTATTACTATTACTATTACTATTACTATTACTATTACTATTACTATTACTATTACTATTACTATTACTATTACTATTACTATTACTATTACTATTACTATTACTATTACTATTACTATTACTATTACTATTACTATTACTATTACTATTACTATTACTATTACTATTACTATTACTATTACTATTACTATTACTATTACTATTACTATTACTATTACTATTACTATTACTATTACTATTACTATTACTATTACTATTACTATTACTATTACTATTACTATTACTATTACTATTACTATTACTATTACTATTACTATTACTATTACTATTACTATTACTATTACTATTACTATTACTATTACTATTACTATTACTATTACTATTACTATTACTATTACTATTACTATTACTATTACTATTACTATTACTATTACTATTACTATTACTATTACTATTACTATTACTATTACTATTACTATTACTATTACTATTACTATTACTATTACTATTACTATTACTATTACTATTACTATTACTATTACTATTACTATTACTATTACTATTACTATTACTATTACTATTACTATTACTATTACTATTACTATTACTATTACTATTACTATTACTATTACTATTACTATTACTATTACTATTACTATTACTATTACTATTACTATTACTATTACTATTACTATTACTATTACTATTACTATTACTATTACTATTACTATTACTATTACTATTACTATTACTATTACTATTACTATTACTATTACTATTACTATTACTATTACTATTACTATTACTATTACTATTACTATTACTATTACTATTACTATTACTATTACTATTACTATTACTATTACTATTACTATTACTATTACTATTACTATTACTATTACTATTACTATTACTATTACTATTACTATTACTATTACTATTACTATTACTATTACTATTACTATTACTATTACTATTACTATTACTATTACTATTACTATTACTATTACTATTACTATTACTATTACTATTACTATTACTATTACTATTACTATTACTATTACTATTACTATTACTATTACTATTACTATTACTATTACTATTACTATTACTATTACTATTACTATTACTATTACTATTACTATTACTATTACTATTACTATTACTATTACTATTACTATTACTATTACTATTACTATTACTATTACTATTACTATTACTATTACTATTACTATTACTATTACTATTACTATTACTATTACTATTACTATTACTATTACTATTACTATTACTATTACTATTACTATTACTATTACTATTACTATTACTATTACTATTACTATTACTATTACTATTACTATTACTATTACTATTACTATTACTATTACTATTACTATTACTATTACTATTACTATTACTATTACTATTACTATTACTATTACTATTACTATTACTATTACTATTACTATTACTATTACTATTACTATTACTATTACTATTACTATTACTATTACTATTACTATTACTATTACTATTACTATTACTATTACTATTACTATTACTATTACTATTACTATTACTATTACTATTACTATTACTATTACTATTACTATTACTATTACTATTACTATTACTATTACTATTACTATTACTATTACTATTACTATTACTATTACTATTACTATTACTATTACTATTACTATTACTATTACTATTACTATTACTATTACTATTACTATTACTATTACTATTACTATTACTATTACTATTACTATTACTATTACTATTACTATTACTATTACTATTACTATTACTATTACTATTACTATTACTATTACTATTACTATTACTATTACTATTACTATTACTATTACTATTACTATTACTATTACTATTACTATTACTATTACTATTACTATTACTATTACTATTACTATTACTATTACTATTACTATTACTATTACTATTACTATTACTATTACTATTACTATTACTATTACTATTACTATTACTATTACTATTACTATTACTATTACTATTACTATTACTATTACTATTACTATTACTATTACTATTACTATTACTATTACTATTACTATTACTATTACTATTACTATTACTATTACTATTACTATTACTATTACTATTACTATTACTATTACTATTACTATTACTATTACTATTACTATTACTATTACTATTACTATTACTATTACTATTACTATTACTATTACTATTACTATTACTATTACTATTACTATTACTATTACTATTACTATTACTATTACTATTACTATTACTATTACTATTACTATTACTATTACTATTACTATTACTATTACTATTACTATTACTATTACTATTACTATTACTATTACTATTACTATTACTATTACTATTACTATTACTATTACTATTACTATTACTATTACTATTACTATTACTATTACTATTACTATTACTATTACTATTACTATTACTATTACTATTACTATTACTATTACTGTTACTATTACTATTACTATTACTATTACTATTACTATTACTATTACTATTACTATTACTATTACTAGAATATTTTCGTCAACGGTTTCATATGAAAATATTAAAATTCAATTTACGGAAGAGAATAAAACAACATACATGCTTGGAATATATAGACCTCCTGGTTTTAGTAAAGTTGCATTTATCGATGAACTTGGCAATGATTTGAGAAAAATGAGGAAAAACGAAGAATACATTGTTTTGGGTGATATAAACATTGATGCTCAAAATTCAAAATTAAATTTAAGTTATGTAAAAGATTATTTGGAGATGCTAGCATCGTCGAGACTTATGAACGTCATAACAAAGTGCACGAGAGTTGATCCACGTAATGGAACTAAGTCATTGATTGATCACATCTTAGTTAGCAAAGTAGGTAATCCAATTTATACTGCAGTAATTGAAAACGATATAACCGACCACTATCCAACACTGTACTATATAAAAACTCAAACACATTCTCAAAAACAGGTTGTAAGTACTTCACACATATGCAATTCAAAATTTAACCAACTCATTCAAGAAGAAAATTGGAGTACGGTTTTAGAAGAGGAGGATGCTGAAAGAATGTACAAAACAATTGCGTGTAAAATAAAAGATATCTACATGAAATCAACAGTCATCAAAAAAAATTCAAAAATACGGAAAAACAACCCTTGGATATGGCCGAACCTCATTGCAGAATGTAAAAAAAGAGACAAAATATATAGGAAATGGAAAAATAATAGATTTTGCTGAGTTTTTCTCTTCACAAACTGCAAACATAATCCATCAATGTAATTTGAAAACATCAAATAATACAAATCAGCATATAGAAAATACAATATTCACATATACTACAAATGTTACTGAGGTTAACATGATTATTAAGTGACTTGGGGAGAATAAGGCATCTGGAATCGATGGCATCAGAGCAATGGACATACAAAAGCATGTCCATTTGTTTGCTCCAATCTTGTGCAAAATAAATCAATCTTAGTCTAACAGAAGCACAAATTCCAAAACGACTTAAAACTGCTGTGGTAAGACCAATTTATAAAGGTGGAGTTAAGAATCAATTGACTAATTACAGACCAATTTCAATACTTCCGGTATTTGAAAAGTGCCTAGAAAGTATTGTTGTTAATAGACTACAAAGTTTCATTGAAAAACACTCTCTTATTAACAAACCCCAGTACGGATTTCAGAAGAACAAAAATACAGGACAATTGCTTGGTGAATTTGCCAACTGTGTGAACGAGAGCTTAAATAAAGGCCACCATGTTCTTGTATTGTTTATGGATTTCAGCAAAGCTTTTGATACTCTCAACCATTCAAATCTTTTAGAAGCGTTGGGAAGAATCGGAATTCGAGGTTTGATGGCTGATTGGATGGCAGACTATCTTCACAACAGAACGTTTTGCGTCAAGATACATGATGTTTACAGTGAGGCAAGGAATGTGAAATACGGAGTCCCACAAGGATCTAATTTAGGCCCACTTCTTTTCATCCTTTATACCAACGAGCTGCTACGAGTTTTTAAGCTAAGCATTCCATTCGCTTTTGCTGATGACACTGCGATTGTTGTACGGCATAAGTCTATTGATTCGGCGACAATGGTGATGCAAGAGGAATTCGACGCCGCGGTACGATGGTGTCACGACAACGGATTGGTAATAAACGCTTCTAAAACAAAATTAATGCATATCCGAAGTCCACATTTCAAAAAAAACTGAGAAGGAAATATACTTCAGAAATGAGTCCTGTACAAACACGCCCAACGAATGCATCGAAGTTGTTGAAAATTACAAATATCTTGGAGTTGTTATCGATTGTCATTTCCTTTGGGACAAACATATACCAAGCTACGCACTGATCTGAAGAAGGGCTTATATGCACTCTCACACTTGCGGTACCATGCTTCTGAGGACATTTTGCGACAAGTCTATTATGCATTACTAGAGTCAAAGATAAGATACGGTATACTTGCCTGGGGAAATGCAGCAATAACTCACATCAAAAAGCTTCAAAGACTTCAAAATTCAGCTTTAAAAATTATTTAAAATAATGGTAGGCAGCAAACAGAAAGTAGTCTTAGGGACTTACAGTCGAGCAAATCTTCAAAATGACGATAATTTTGGAATACGAAGGCGACAACCGTTTCATTCGACCGATACAACATCAACTCAACACCAGACAACGCGCACAAGGTATGCTTCAAATCCCAAGAAACTACAACACATATGGTAGGAGACAGCTGCAGTAAATTCTTTATCTCAAGAACTAAAGCAAATGCGAAATTTCAAAACAAGAAAAAAGCAATTAAAACATTTCTTCCTAAATGAAAACAGTTAAAAAATGTAATTGAAAACTTTGTAACTTAAAAATAAAGCTCACTTCATTATTATTTAAATAAGATAGAAAAACAATCTTCTGCAGAAAAGCCTAGGCTTCGCAGAAACATTTGAAATTGTAAATATATTGTTAAATAATAAAGGAAAAAAAAAAAAAAAAAAAAAAAAAAAACTATTACTATTACTATTACTATTACTATAACTATTACTATTACTATTACTATTACTATTACTATTACTATTACTATTACTATTACTATTACTATTACTATTACTATTACTATTACTATTACTATTACTATTACTATTACTATTACTATTACTATTACTATTACTATTACTATTACTATTACTATTACTATTACTATTACTATTACTATTACTATTACTATTACTATTACTATTACTATTACTATTACTATTACTATTACTATTACTATTACTATTACTATTACTATTACTATTACTATTACTATTACTATTACTATTACTATTACTATTACTATTACTATTACTATTACTATTACTATTACTATTACTATTACTATTACTATTACTATTACTATTACTATTACTATTACTATTACTATTACTATTACTATTACTATTACTATTACTATTACTATTACTATTACTATTACTATTACTATTACTATTACTATTACTATTACTATTACTATTACTATTACTATTACTATTACTATTACTATTACTATTACTATTACTATTACTATTACTATTACTATTACTATTACTATTACTATTACTATTACTATTACTATTACTATTACTATTACTATTACTATTACTATTACTATTACTATTACTATTACTATTACTATTACTATTACTATTACTATTACTATTACTATTACTATTACTATTACTATTACTATTACTATTACTATTACTATTACTATTACTATTACTATTACTATTACTATTACTATTACTATTACTATTACTATTACTATTACTATTACTATTACTATTACTATTACTATTACTATTACTATTACTATTACTATTACTATTACTATTACTATTACTATTACTATTACTATTACTATTACTATTACTATTACTATTACTATTACTATTACTATTACTATTACTATTACTATTACTATTACTATTACTATTACTATTACTATTACTATTACTATTACTATTACTATTACTATTACTATTACTATTACTATTACTATTACTATTACTATTACTATTACTATTACTATTACTATTACTATTACTATTACTATTACTATTACTATTACTATTACTATTACTATTACTATTACTATTACTATTACTATTACTATTACTATTACTATTACTATTACTATTACTATTACTATTACTATTACTATTACTATTACTATTACTATTACTATTACTATTACTATTACTATTACTATTACTATTACTATTACTATTACTATTACTATTACTATTACTATTACTATTACTATTACTATTACTATTACTATTACTATTACTATTACTATTACTATTACTATTACTATTACTATTACTATTACTATTACTATTACTATTACTATTACTATTACTATTACTATTACTATTACTATTACTATTACTATTACTATTACTATTACTATTACTATTACTATTACTATTACTATTACTATTACTATTACTATTACTATTACTATTACTATTACTATTACTATTACTATTACTATTACTATTACTATTACTATTACTATTACTATTACTATTACTATTACTATTACTATTACTATTACTATTACTATTACTATTACTATTACTATTACTATTACTATTACTATTACTATTACTATTACTATTACTATTACTATTACTATTACTATTACTATTACTATT
>CAKNZS020000037.1:0-38938 GCA_932273885.2 Leucozona laternaria
GGGGATAAATAGCGATATAAACTAAATAATAGCCACATAAATAATATCAATAATTTCAGTATATAAAAAAGGCTGTCGACTTAATTGCAGACAGCCTTTTTGGATCCCAATAAATATCTCTTTAATACTATTGATTATCTTCAATATTATATAGGCACAGCGATTAGCCGGTATTACGCATCCCCGCAGCGACACCAGCAATAGTAATCATCAGCGCTTGTTCAACTCGTGGATCTGCACCTTCTTGCTGGCGAGAACGTTGAAGTAACTCAGCCTGTAATACGTTCAATGGATCGGTATAAACATTACGTAAAGCGATAGATTCCGCAATCCATGGCAAATCTGCCATCAATTGTTCATCTTTAGAAACCGCCAACACACTTTTAATATCTTCCGATAATTGATTACGCAGTTTCTGCCCTAATGGCCATAAACGTTTTTCAACCAATCGATGATCATAATATTCCGCTAACCATAAATCGGCTTTGGCAAAAACCATTTCCAACATCGCAATTCGAGTTTTAAAGAATGGCCATTGATGCCACATCTCATCGAGTATCGACTGTTTACCGGCTTCAATTTCGTGTTTCAGCGCAGCACCCGCTCCTAACCATGCAGGCAACATCAGTCGATTTTGCGTCCAAGCAAAAATCCAAGGGATCGCTCGCAGAGTTTCAACCCCTCCCGTCGGACGACGTTTGGCTGGGCGCGAGCCTAAAGGTAATTTACCCAATTCTAATTCTGGCGTTGCCGCACGGAAATAAGGTACAAAATCGGGTTGTTCACGCACATAATCACGATACATATCACAAGAAACCGCCGACAGTGAATTCATCACTTCTTTCCATTCAGCTTTTGGCTCTGGTGGTGGCAGTAGATTGGCCTCAAGAATAGCACTGGCATATAAGGCTAAGCTGCTAATCGTGACTTGTGGTAAACCAAATTTAAAGCGGATCATTTCGCCTTGTTCGGTCACACGCAATCCACCTTTTAGACTTCCCGGTGGCTGAGATAATAAGGCGGAATGCGCAGGTGCACCACCTCGACCAATGGTTCCCCCGCGGCCGTGGAATAAGGTTAGTTTAACACCTTCTTTTTCACAGAGCTTAATCAGCGCATCTTGGGCATCGTATTGCGCCCATGAAGCAGCCATAACGCCTGCATCTTTCGCCGAGTCCGAATAACCAATCATCACCATTTGGTGATCATCAATTAAATCACGGTACCAAGGAATATTCAGAAGTTTTTGCATCACGCTTTCAGCATTATTCAAATCATCCAGCGTCTCAAACAATGGCGCTACAGGTAATTTAAGCGAACAACCGGCTTCTTTTAATAATAATTTTACCGCTAAAACATCGGAAGGAACTTTCGCCATAGAAATAACATAAGCCGCGACTGAATCTGCCGGCGATTCAGCAATAACCCGGCAAGTATCAAAGACTTCACGAGTTTGATCGCTTGGCTGCCAATCACGAGGTGTTAATGGGCGACGAGATTGTAATTCAGTTAATAAGAACGCTTGTTTCTCATCTTCGGACCACGCTTGATAGTCGCCTAATCCTAAATATTGAGTGAGCTCAGCAATAGCTTCGGTATGGCAAGTACTTTCCTGACGCACATCAATACGGACTAATTGCAAGCCGAAACAACGAATGCGACGCAGCGTATCGAGTAACTGGCCATTGGCGATAATTTTCATGCCACATGCAATTAAAGATTGATAGCACGCATAAAGCGGCTCCCATAATTGTGCGTTATCCAGCAGCAAATCAGCCGGCGGTAACACTTTTTCACCTTTAATACGGCGTTCAAGATATTCTAAGGTTGAAAATAATTGGCTGCGTAAATTTTTAGCAATCTGGCGGTACGGCTCAACAACCTCATCACCACCTGCCAGTGCTTGTAACTCTGGAGTCGCTTCAGTCATGGATAATTCAGAAACTAAAATCTGAATATCTTTTAAGAACAAATCAGCCGCTTTCCAACGGCTTAACAATAGCGCATGGCGGGTAATGTCAGCAGTAACATTTGGATTACCATCGCGATCGCCCCCCATCCATGAGGTAAAGCGGATCAAATTAGAATCAACCGGCAATGAGGTGCCAATAGTTTCTTCTAATTGTTCATTAAATTCACGCAAAAATGCAGGAACGCCTTCCCACAATGAATTTTCAACTACAGCAAACCCCCATTTTGCCTCATCAATCGGCGTAGGGCGCTGCTTGCGGATTTCATCGGTATGCCATGATTGAGCCACTAGTTGGCGCAAACGACGCATAATATTGTTGCGTTCATAATCGGCTAAATCATCATGATCTAACTGAGATAAACAGGTATTAACTTCCACCAGCTTATGGATCAGGGTTCGGCGTGCAATTTCGGTTGGGTGAGCGGTTAAAACTAACTCAATTGATAATTCATCAACCGCTTTATGAATATCACCATCGCTAAAATTTTTCGCTTTTAAGCGATCAAATAAATTCTTCAGCGCAACAGGATTACTCGCAGCTTCTCCGTGTGGAGAAATGCTGTGATATTGCTCAGCGACATTGGTCAAATTTAAAAATTGGTTAAATGCCCGAGCAACCGGCAATAACTCATCATTTGATAGATTTTGTAGCGTATCAAGTAGCTGTTGGCGATCGTCTTCATTCCCTGCACGGGATGATTTAGAAAGTTTACGAATAGTTTCAACTTTATCGAGAATTTCTTCCCCTAAAGCGTCTTTAATGGTGTCTCCCAGTAACTTACCGAGCATACTGACATTGGTTCGCATTGCAGAATATTGCTGATTCATTGGACTCCTGACCTTATCTATCTGGCAGAATGTATTTATCCCGTCATACTCCAAGTTATCGTCTTATTCGTTCTTTGCCGATTGACGATCATATGGCCGCAGTAACTTAAACTATGACGGATATAACCCGCACTATCTTTACCCTTAGCTGTATATTCATAACAGAAAATAATCTTTTTGGGGAAATTTTCTAAAATTTAATTACATTGCTATTATTATTAGTTTTTCTTATTAACTGCATTGCTCTAGCGCAATTTAGCCGAATATAGCGTCGATTCAGCTATTATTTATGTTAAATATTTCTTATTTAATACTGACGTAGCAGAAAAATTTCTAACCTCTGGGTATTTTTCCATACAATTAATTTGAATTATTTTAGTTTTATCCAAATAACCTATGAATGAAATTAAAATTCAAATAATTCGTGTTATTAATTAGTTTAAATAGCCAGTTCCAAATAACTATAACGAGTACTGTTCGCCTAAAGAGCTAAAGCTAAAATCAGAATCTATAACATAAAAAAATAGGCCACTTAATAGCAGCCTATTTATATCGAACTATATCAAACTATAATAAATAAAAATTCACTTTGAAAATCATCACTAACCGGTAATTGACTATTAAAGTAACTGAGATAATCGATTTAAATCCGACTGAATCGCCCCTGCCGTTACATCTCTACCAGCTCCCGGGCCACGGATTACCAGTGGGTTATCTCGATACCAACGGCTCTCAATCGCGAAAACATTATCCCCCGGTAGCAGAGAGGCAAGTGCATGATTAGGTTTTACTGCCTCTACGCCAACTCGGGCTTTACCTTTTACCGCATCAAAACGAGCAACATAACGTAAGACCATATCCATCTCTTGAGCTGCTTCTAATCGTTGGATCATTTGCTCATTAATCACCGCACTGTTTTCAAAAAAGGTATCAAGAGAACCGGTTGCCGCCTCCATTGGAACTAACGATTCCACACGCACATCTTTTGGCTCAATATCATATCCTGCTTCTCGCGCCAGAATAATTAATTTGCGCATCACGTCTTGTCCCGATAAATCAATGCGCGGATCCGGCTCAGTTAATCCTTGCTGCCATGCTTGTTCAACTAATTCACTAAACGGTACGCTGCCGTCAAATTGTAAAAATAGCCAAGATAAGGTGCCAGAAAAAATACCACTGATCGACAATATATTATCGCCGCTTTCTTTTAAATCACGTACCGCATAGTTAATCGGTAAACCTGCTCCTACTGTCGCATTGTATAACCAGTGGCTATTCGTTTTGGTAAAAGCATCACGAATTAAACGATAGCGTGGTGTCTCAGAAGCGCCAGCAATTTTATTGGCACTAATGACATGAAAACCGTAGCTAGCAAAATCCACATAGCTCTCGGCCAGCTGTTCGCTCGCGGTAACATCTAGCACCACTAAATCATCATAAGGATGGGCTCGCATCCACAAAAATAGATCATCATCTTGCTGCTCTACGGCTTCATCATCGAAAAAAGCCAAGGCGCGACTGGGATCAATACCTTGATAATTCAATAAACTACGTTTGCTATCAACCACACCAGCCAATATAAATTCAAAATCACTGCGAGCAGATAATGGTTTTTGTTCCGTCGCAAATAACTCGAGCCAACGAGCACCTATATTGCCTTTACCAAAGAGCACTAAGCCAACCCGCTTCTCCGCTCGGAATATACTCTGATGTAATCCTTGAATAATATGCTCAGTCTGATTGGTCCTCAGAACCGCAGCTAAACTAATACCATCTTCAGAATGCCAAATATATTCAATCGGCTGGTCTTTTAATTGCTGATAAAAACGATGGCTATGTAAGGCATTTTTACCAACCCCCGCCCCGACTAATGCCACCAAAGAAAAACCTTCGCGTAACGAAAGTTTGCCGGGTAGCGTGGCTTCTTCAAGAATATTTAATGCACTTTCAGCGACTTCAGAGGTATAACATAACTGCAATATATGCCGATCTTGGTGGATACCACTGGCTAATGGGCGAAGTTGCACTCGCTTTAATAATTGATCGACATCTTTATAAATTTTTTGAAAATCACGCCCTTGTGCAACACGCAATTCAATTAAGCATACATCATCGTGACTGGTTACAATTTTAGCGCCACTTCCCGAGGCTAATACACGCTCAATTTTAGTTGACCCTTGCTCGGGCTGATAACTGCAACGTAATTGCAAATCAATATTGCTGATAGAAACTGGTTGTAAGGTGCGGGTATGCAATACCGGTGCAGCCAAACGCGCTAACTCACTGGCTTCATCAAGGCGTAATAATGGCAATAAGCACGCATCTTTTACTTTTCGCGGATCGGCACTATATACCCCCGCAACATCACTCCAAATAGTCACTTTACTGACATTTGCTAATGCACCCACTTGTGTTGCCGAGTAATCACTACCATTACGGCCGAGTAATACAGTTTCACCCGCTTGATTCTGTGAGATAAATCCCGTAACAACTAAACGTTGATTAGGATGCTGTGCTAGCAGCTGCTGTAAAAGAGGACGCGAGAGTGTTTCATCAACTTGTGGTTGCGCTGCTCGCTCGGCGCGTAAAAACTGCCGAGCATCCAGCCATACACTTGCCATACCCGACTCGGCTAATACTGCCGACATTAATCGAGCAGACCAAATTTCACCGTGTCCGACAACTTCAGCATAAGTAGCCTCATTCACGGGCTGATCTAAAAGTTGGCTTAAGCGCTCTAAATCTGCCACCAGTTGCTGATTCAATCTATCCGCTGTTGGCTTAGTCAATAAATGAGCTATTAAATCTTGTTGATAACGGCGTAATGTTTGTTGGATTTGATGAGCCGATATACGATCACTCTGGCTAGTTTTAAACCAATTAATTAACTGATTTGTTGTGCTACCCGCTGCTGATACCACCATTAAATCATCGGGTTGACTATAATCAGCCATAATTTTCACTACCCGCTGATAACATTTAGCATCGGCTAGGCTACTGCCACCAAATTTGTGTAACTGGCGGTTATGCTGCCCCGCCTCGACTACTGTCAGTGTGCTCATCAAAAAACTCCGCTACCCTTGAGTGACAATCCGGAAGGCATTTTCCAAATCGGCAATTAAATCTTGGCTATCTTCAATTCCTACCGATATACGCAGTAACTCATCGGTGATCCCTGCTTTTGCTCTCGCTGCTGGTGTCATCCCGGCATGAGTCATAGTCGCGGTATGAGAAATTAACGTTTCAACACCCCCTAATGATTCTGCTAACGTAAATAATTCTAACGCAGCAAGGAAGCGCCGAATAATTGTTTCGTCTCCCGCGAGTTCAAAACTCAGCATCGCGCCAAACCCTTTCTGTTGGCGTTTCGCGATTTCATGCCCAGGATGATCAACTAAAGAAGGATAATATAATTTTTTTACTAAAGGCTGATTTATTAAATAATTTACGATTTCTTGCGCATTTTTCTGCTGCAATAAAATGCGTGGGGCTAACGTTCGGATCCCACGTAACAATAAATAACTGTCAAATGCTCCGCCAGTAACCCCAATATTATTGGCCCACCATGCTAATTCCTCAGCCTGCTGCGGATCTTTAGCAATGACCGTGCCTGCCATCACATCGGAATGACCATTCAGATATTTAGTACAAGAATGAATCACAAAATCAGCGCCTAAAGATAATGGTTGCTGTAATACCGGGCTTAAAAACGTATTATCAACCGCCACTAAAGCACCGGATTGATGCGCTAATTCAGCAATATGCTGAATATCCACAATACGCAATAATGGATTACTTGGTGTTTCAATTAATACTAATTTCGGCGCTTTGGCTAATGCGGCTTTCAATGCTGACTCATCACTTTGGTCAACAAAGATTACGTTATAAGCGCCGCGTTTACTTTGGCTATCAAAGAGTCGATAACTACCGCCATAACAATCATGAGGTGCAACTATCCAATCGCCAGGATTTAAAAATGTGGTACACAGCAAATGAATCGCCGACATACCGCTACTAGTAACAACAGCACCCGCGCCACCTTCAAGCGCGGCGAGTGCGTTTTGCACCATGTCTCGACCCGGATTACCTCGACGGGAGTAGTCATGGACTCGCGGCTGATTATATTCGGTAAAATTATAAGTACTCGATAAATAAATCGGTGGGACGACACAACCAAACTGTGTATCTTGATTTAATCCACTATGAATTGCGATTGTTGCTGGTTTGCGAGCCATAATTACCCCAGATAAAATAAATTCTGCTATAAATATACCCACCAGATGTATAGACGTCAACAGGTCTAGCCGTCTAAACTTCTTTACGTTTAGACGAAGAAATGAAATAATCAATACTAGAAATAATGTTATTAGCTGTTTATTTATCGATCTGACCTACTGTACTTCTCATTTTTCGTGAATAGATCATAATAAAATGAGCAATAAGGTCGATAATAAACGCTGAAAAATTCAAGTACCACAAGTAGTAACCTCGCCCTTACCATCTATTTATGCCAGTAAATTATAGGGGGAGATAAAAGTCACTTATACTGCGGTAACTTGAAATATAATCGATATATTTACAATCTTTATTACTAATGAAAATAATTAAGGTACTTCATGGCTGAGTGGAATGGTGAATATGTCAGCCCTTACGCTGAACATGGCAAAAAAAGTGAGCAAGTTAAAAAAATTACCGTTTCAATTCCGTTAAAGGTATTGAAAATTTTAACTGATGAGCGCACTCGTCGCCAAATTAATAACTTACGTCACGCGACCAATAGTGAACTGCTGTGTGAGGCTTTTCTCCATGCGTTTACCGGACAACCTTTGCCGAACGATGAAGATCTACGTAAAGAGCGTAGCGATGAGATCCCAGAAGCGGCAAAAGAAATAATGCGTGAACTCGGTATCGATCCAAATAATTGGGAATATTGATTTCCAATCAAGTATTATTTTTATCCCCCTTATTTCTCCCTTAAACTTTGTTGAGGGAGAAATATCTCATGGAACTTCCCATAGAACTTCCCATAAAATAAGCTACCCTATTTTTCTGTACTCATACTCATCGCTTTTAAAGGCTATCATTTCTAACAGTGATCTTTTCAATGCCAGTCTGTTTTTAATAATTTCTTCTGAATGAACATTATGCGCCCACGTTCTAATACTGAATTCTCTTTAGCTTCATTATCTATTTTTAGCTTAATCGACTTACTGCAACAAGTATGACTCTAATGACGAAAATTACCAATTAACAGGTAAAAATACCGAAATAGAGGAATAAAATGAATAAAATAGTTGACTAAACCCCGATAAAAATCATGGAGTAAGAATTACAAAATAGGAATTACGCTATAACGATTACACAGTAGAAATAACAGGATGGGAATACGGTATAGAAATTATCGAGCAGCCATAGTAGTGGTATAACCCAGAGTAAAATTAAAAATAATCTAATCGTAAATAAACAAAAACCCCAGCCATTAGCCAGGGTTTTATCAGAGGTATCGGTAAATTTATAAATTCTAGAGTTACCAATAAATCTGTTTGAAATATCTTGGATACCATAAAATGACGATATTCAACTAAAGCATCAAGCTTTGTTAGAACGCGGTATTCTGCAATAACAAGATATTTCTTCAGCCAAACAGTCTTACTTCTTGCCACCTGGGATGCTGAAACGCTGATTGAAGCGATCAACACGGCCACCAGTTGCTACATCACGCTGTTTACCAGTGTAGAATGGATGACAGTTGCCGCAAACGTCCAGATTCAGAGAGTGACCAACTGTTGATCTGATTTTCATCACATTACCGCAAGAACAAGTTGCAGTAACTTCATCATATTTAGGGTGAATACCTTTTTTCATGGGAAAACCTCTATTAAGGCCGTGTCGCCATCCCGCCCTAACGCCGGACACCACACGTCGAGTTGATTATAAATTAGGATGTTTTTATTGGTAAAAATCGATACCAAAGGCGGCGGATCATACAGAAAAACTATTTACCCTGCAATGAAAACCGTGCTTGTTTTATGGTACTCTTATTCGCTTATGTTCGCAAAATTGTCTAAGGGCGCTAAAAAAAACGCTCGGGGAATCCACTTATGGTTGTCGTTCAGGTTGCCTTACCTGTACCTTTAAATCGCTCTTTTGACTATCTGCTCTCCGAGAATATGCCTGCTCCCGTAGTAGGAGCTCGGGTCATGGTCCCTTTTGGCCGGCGCCAGGCTCTAGGGGTGGTTACAGCTATCACGGATAAAAGTGAATTCACTGCCGAACAGCTCAAACCTATCGATACCGTACTCGATAAAGTAACGCTTTTCCCTGATGATCTGTGGCAACTGTTGCTGTGGTCTTCACAGTATTATCACTATCCGATTGGCGAAGTGTTATTTCATGCAATGCCTACCTTATTACGTCAAGGAAAACCGGCAGAATTTTCGCCTATTTGGCAATGGCAGATAACGGAACAAGGTAAAGCCTTTGATATCACAACATTAAAGCGTTCACCTAAACAACAACAAGCATTAGCTCAATTACTGCGCCAACCTATTTATCGCCATCAAGTAAGTGAATTTGAACTTAGCGAAACCGCATTACAGTCATTAAAGAAAAAAAATCTGGCTGATTTATATCCGATACAACCGGTTGCTACCGCTTGGCAAGATAACTTTTCCGTGTCAGAGGAACGGTTTCGATTAAATACAGAGCAAGCGACTGCCGTTGGTGCTATTCGAGCACAAGATGATCAATTTTCACCTTGGTTATTAGCCGGTATTACCGGTTCAGGCAAAACTGAGGTTTATCTCAGCGTACTGGAAAATATTTTAGCTCAAGGGCGACAAGCGTTAGTTTTAGTCCCCGAAATCGGCTTAACACCACAAACTATTCGCCGGTTTAGTCGACGTTTCAAAGCCCCTGTAGATGTATTACATTCCGGTTTAAATGATAGCGAACGATTAGCTGTTTGGTTGCGTGCTCAGCGGGGTGATACCGCCATCGTTATTGGTACACGCTCGGCCTTATTTACCCCATTCTCACGTTTGGGGATTATTATTATCGATGAAGAGCACGACAGTTCTTATAAACAACAAGATGGCTGGCGTTATCACGCCCGTGATTTGGCGGTATTCCGTGCCAAAAAAGAACATATTCCAATTGTCATGGGAACAGCAACACCATCATTAGAAACGCTGTGTAATGTGCAACAAGGCAAATATCAGCGGCTAAACCTGACTCAGCGTGCAGGAAGTGCAAAACCTGCTACTCAGCATTTAATTGATTTAAAAGGACAACCATTAAAACATGGACTGTCACATTTGCTTATCCAGCATATTGGCGAACATCTCGCTCGCGATAATCAAGTAATCTTATTTCTTAATCGTCGAGGTTATTCGCCGGCTCTTATTTGCCATGAATGTGGCTGGATAGCCGAATGCCCACGTTGCGATCATTATTACACGCTACATCAACATCACCGGCAATTACGTTGCCATCACTGCGACAGCCAACGTCCCGTGCCAAAACAATGCCCAGAATGTGGATCAACCCAATTAGTTCCCGTCGGGATGGGGACCGAGCAACTGGAAGAAGGGATCCAGGAGATCTTCCCACAAACTCCCATTACTCGAATTGATCGTGATACCACCAGCCGCAAAGGCGCATTAGAACAGCAATTAAATGAAGTTAGTGCGGGAGGTGCTCGTATCTTAATTGGTACTCAGATGTTAGCCAAAGGCCATCATTTTCCAGATGTGACACTAGTCGCATTATTAGATGTCGATGGCGCACTCTTTTCGAGCGACTTTCGAGCTGCTGAGCGTTTTGCTCAATTATATGTGCAAGTTTCTGGCCGAGCTGGACGGGCGGGTAAGCAAGGAGATGTCTTTTTACAAACGCATCATCCTGAGCATCCATTATTAATGACCTTACTAGAACAAGGTTACGATGCGTTTGCAACAGAAGCCCTAGAAGAACGCAGTACGGTTCAATTACCCCCTTATACCAGTCATATTATGATCCGTTCAGAAGATCATAATAATCAACAAGCCCCGCAATTTTTACACAATCTGCGCCACTATATTGAACAGCATCCTGATCGTGATGAAAAATTATGGATTATGGGGCCATCACCTGCAATTCAAGCGAAACGCGGCGGGCGATTTCGCTGGCAATTATTACTGCAACATCCTTCACGGCTCTATTTACAACGCCTAATGACTCGATTGATCCCAGAAATCCAATCTTACCCTGAAAGCCGTAAAGTAAAATGGAATATTGATGTCGATCCTACTGACGGATAATTTTATGATATCTACTTATTTAAAGTAATAACGTGATTAACTATTTAGCAAGTTAATATTTTATTTTTGCGAAGTAGCTCTAATAAATGACATAAGTCACACTTTTTATGCAAACTAAGTAACAGTTTAAGTTTATAAAAAGTTTAGAATAACTAGCTAATAGGGATCATGTTATCTACCTTGAGTAGCAACATGACATTTAAGTTTATTCAAAAAGCAATCGATTAACTTAATCGCGAGGGATGTGTCGTGGAACAACGAAATGATAGCGGGGCTGCAACGATGAAAGATGTTGCAGATGCTGCGGGGGTATCAACAGCAACAGTATCAAGAACGCTGATGAATCCTGAAAAAGTCTCCTCACAAACTCGACAAAAGGTTGAACAAGCAGTTTTGGATGTCGGCTATTTTCCACATAATTTATCGCGTAATTTCAAACGCAATGAATCGAAAACAATCTTGGTTATTGTTCCTGACATCAGTGATCCTTTTTTCAGTGAAGTAATTTGTGGGATTGAAAACGTAGCCGCTCAAGAAGGCTATTTAATCTTAATTGGTGACTGTAAGCATCAACAAAAACAAGAGCATGCTTTTATTAATCTGATTATCACCAAACAAATTGATGGCATGGTTCTGCTCGGTTCAAATATTCCCTTCGATGCATCGACCGAAGAACAAAAAAATCTTCCGCCAATGGTTATGGCAAATGAATTTACTCCAGAACTAAAATTACCCACTGTGCATATAGATAATCTAACTTCATCATTTAATGCGACTCATTATCTTCAGAAGCTCGGGCATCGACGTATCGCCTGCATTACTGGACCAGAAGATATGCCGCTGTGTAAATATCGCTTAGAAGGATATAAAAAAGCCATGCTACGCACTGGCGATAAAGTGCGTGAAGATTATATTATCCGTAGTGATTTCAGCCATGAAGGTGGCGCTAAAGCGACTAAAAGACTGCTTACGATGCCAGAACCTCCTACGGCGATTTTCTGCCATAATGATATGATGGCACTGGGCGCAATGTGGCAAGCCAAGCATATGGGGCTTAAATTACCAAACGATTTATCTGTGGTTGGTTTTGATAATTTAAAACTCTCACAATACAGTGATCCACCGCTTACCACTATTGGCCAACCGCGTTTTGAAATTGGTAGTCAGGCGATGAAATTGCTGTTAGATCAAATACAAGGGCATAATATTAATGTCGGTTCTTGCTTGTTAGATGCCGATTTAATTATTCGCGGGAGTGCTCAAGCGCCTAAAAGCTAGGCAAAATGACTCAGGTTAAGTAACATGTGTCACCGTATATAACATTTATTATTAATAACTCAGTGAATTAACATTGTGGCACAGAGAGATTACGTAGCTCGCGGGCGCACCGCCGCCCGCCGAAAAAAAGGACCGGGCAAAAAGAAACAGCCTCAAGGATTATCTAAAACAACATTAGCTGTTGCGGTGGTGATCGTCGTCATGTTTATTGGCGGGCTGTTTTTTATAACCCAAAATAAAAAACAAGATATCCCCCAAACGGTTGAAGCCATTAAATCGGTAAAACCAGCAAATACCTTGCCGCCAAAACCTGAAGAACGCTGGCGTTATATTAAAGAGCTGGAAAACCGTGGTGTCGATATTCCAAGTATTCCCGAGCTAAATAGCGGTGGGGCGAATATCGTACGCCCATCAGATTTAACCGCAGAACAGCGTCAATTATTGGAGCAAATAGATTCAGACAGACGCCGGCCAGTCACGACGTTGTCAGAAATTCCTTATAATGGGCAACCAGTTCCTCGCTCTCAGGTAATTATTAATGAGCCGACGCCAGCACCCACTGCGACGGTAAAAAAACCTGAAATCAGAATTGAACCCAAGGTTGAAAACCGCCCTGCTCAGCAGCAAGTTGCGACAGCTGTAAAGCCGGAGAAAAAACCGATTGAAAATATCCAAAAAATGCTGGTGCAATGTGGTTCTTTCCGTACAACAGATCAAGCAGAAAGTGTTCGCGCTACATTGGCATTTTCAGGAATTGAAAGCCGAATTAGCTCTGGAGGTGGTTGGCATCGTATCGTGATGGGCCCTTATAGCAAAGAAACTGCCGATAAAATGCGTTCCCGTGCATCCGATGTTGGCGTATCCGGGTGTATTCTTCGCGCTAGTGGGGGTTGAAAAATCTCCCTCGCTCCCCCATCTATTTCTTTAATGTATCGTAGCGGCTATCGTAGCTAAAAAAATAGCCGCGTAATTTTTTGAGAAACCAGGGGCTGACTCATGACTACAATCGTAAGTGTTCGCCGTAATGGCCAAGTCGTAATCGGTGGTGATGGACAGGCGACGATGGGTAATACCGTCATGAAAGGCAATGTCCGTAAAGTACGTCGATTATATAATGACAAAGTCATTGCAGGATTTGCAGGCGGCACCGCTGACGCATTTACTCTTTTTGAATTGTTTGAGCGTAAACTCGAACTTCATCAAGGGCACTTAACTAAAGCTGCGGTAGAGCTAGCCAAAGATTGGCGTACTGACCGTATGCTACGTAAACTGGAAGCCTTATTAGCGGTTGCTGATGAAAGCACTTCTCTGATAATCACCGGTAATGGTGATGTCGTGCAGCCAGAAAATGATTTGATTGCTATAGGTTCAGGTGGTCCTTATGCACAGGCCGCAGCTCGTGCAATGCTTGAGAATACAGACCTTACTGCCCGTGAAATCGCAGAAAAAGCACTTTCGATTGCTGGCGATATCTGTATCTACACCAACCATAATGTAAACTTTGAAGAAATTTCTTCAAAATCATAAGGATTGATAGTATGTCCGAAATGACTCCACGCGAGATTGTCAGCGAACTAGATAACCATATTATTGGCCAGAACAAAGCAAAACGTTCTGTCGCGATTGCTCTACGTAATCGCTGGCGCCGTATGCAATTAGATGAAGCCTTACGCCATGAAGTAACCCCTAAAAATATTTTGATGATTGGTCCTACTGGTGTTGGTAAAACTGAAATTGCTCGTCGCTTAGCAAAATTAGCCAATGCACCTTTTATTAAGGTTGAAGCCACAAAATTCACTGAAGTGGGTTACGTCGGTAAAGAAGTCGATTCAATTATCCGTGATCTAACCGATGCCGCAGTCAAAATGGTTCGTCATCAATCAATTGAAAAAAATCGTTATCGCGCAGAAGAATTAGCCGAAGAACGAATTTTAGATGTATTGATCCCACCGGCTAAAAATAACTGGGGGCAAAATGAGCCGTCAGATGAACAATCTCCGGCACGCCAATCGTTTCGCAAAAAATTGCGGGAAGGCCAGTTAGACGATAAAGAAATTGAAATTGAAGTCGCTGCAACATCTATGGGTGTTGAAATTATGGCACCTCCAGGCATGGAGGAAATGACTAATCAATTACAATCTATGTTCCAAAACCTTGGCGGCCAGAAACAAAAACCGCGCAAGATGAAAATCAAAGAAGCGTTTAAACTGCTGATTGAAGAAGAAGCGGCAAAATTAGTCAATCCTGAAGAGCTGAAACAGCAAGCCATCGATTCCGTTGAGCAGCATGGTATCGTGTTTATCGATGAGATAGATAAAATCTGTAAACGTGGCGGTCAATCATCTGGCCCTGATGTTTCTCGCGAAGGCGTACAACGTGATCTGCTTCCTTTGGTTGAAGGCTGTACCGTATCAACCAAACATGGGGTAGTTAAAACAGATCATATTCTGTTTATTGCTTCAGGCGCATTCCAAGTCTCTAGCCCGGCAGATCTTATCCCCGAGCTACAAGGTCGTTTGCCTATTCGTGTTGAGCTACAAGCGCTCACTACCGATGATTTCGAACGTATACTGACCGAACCAAATGCTTCACTAACCGAGCAATATCGAGCATTAATGGCTACTGAAGGCGTAAATATCACCTTCACCACCGAAGGTATTCGTAAAATTGCTGAAGCAGCATGGCAAGTCAATGAGACCACTGAAAATATCGGTGCTCGTCGTCTACACACTGTACTTGAGCGTTTGATGGAAGATATTTCCTATGATGCCAGCGAGCTGGGTGGAGAAACCATAGAAATTAATGCAGAATATGTGAAACAACATCTGGATGAATTAGTGGCAGATGAAGATTTGAGTCGATTTATTTTATAATCTGACTATCTCACGTTTATCATTTATAATTCTGATGGGAGGCAATTGCCTCCCATCATTTATTTTATAAAACATACCATTAATAACGAACCTGTGAATCTATCGAATGAGCTCATCAACTGCTACCAGTCGCAAACAAGCGTGGCTAGAAAGTTTACGACCTAAAACACTGCCTCTTGGAGTTATTGCTATCGTAACTGGCTCTGCGCTGGCTTACTGGACAGATAACTTTAAATGGCCGGTTGCTTTATTATCTATTATTACCGCGGGCATTTTACAAATTCTATCGAATCTAGCGAACGATTACGGCGATGCTGTCAAAGGCTCAGATACCGCGGAGCGTATTGGTCCACTGAGAGGGATGCAAAAAGGCATTATCACTCAGGAAGATATGAAAAAAGCGCTAAAAATAACTATTTCATTAGCCTGTTTTTCTGGTTTATTACTGATTATCGTTGCCTGTGAAAAACCAGAAGATGCACTTGGATTCCTCGTGCTTGGGCTGGTGGCTATCGTTGCCGCAATAACCTATACCGTGGGTAAAAAGCCGTACGGCTATCTTGGGCTGGGTGATATTTCTGTGCTAATCTTTTTTGGTTGGCTCAGTGTTATTGGTACTTATTATTTACAAGCGAATAGTTTCGATATTGTTACTATTTTACCGGCAACTGCCTGTGGATTACTGTCTGTCGCGGTATTGAATATCAATAACATGCGTGATATCGAAAACGATATTAAGGCCGGTAAGAATACTTTAGCGGTTCGTTTAGGCGTCCAAGGCTCTCGGATTTACCATGCGATTATTATTATTAGTGCCATTTTATGCTTAATCTTTTTTAATCTCATTTATTTGCATGGCTGGAGCGGCTGGTTATTTTTACTCGCGGTTCCTTTGTTACTAAATCATGTCCGTAAAGTGCTCAATGACCCTACCACAGAAGGCATGCGTCCGATGTTAGTCAATATGGTAAAATTAGCCTTGCTAACCAACTTACTGTTCTCTATTGGCCTCGTTTTAAATTGATTTTTTCCTCCGCCATTCTTTAAGGTGTTGAGCTTATATACCCGCGCCTTAAAGTCTGACGGATAGATTAAATCTGATGATAATTCCTCCCCCTTATCTATTTTAATTGATGATTTTGCCAACAGCAGACAGAAAGGGATATACTATCTCTCCCCTTGCAGCCAAAAGACCTTAAACCTATGAAATATGATACTTCCGAGCTTTGCGATATCTACCAAGAAAGCGTCAATGTGGTAGAACCTCTTTTTTCCAACTTTGGTGGACGTACTTCATTTGGTGGCCAAATCATCACAGTGAAGTGTTTTGAAGATAATGGATTACTGTATGATTTGCTCGAAGAAGACGGTGATGGACGTATTCTACTTGTTGATGGCGGCGGTTCAGTGCGTAAAGCATTAGTGAATGCAAACCTTGCTCGTCTTGCTACTGAAAACGGTTGGGAAGGTATTGTCGTTTATGGAGCGGTACGCCAAGTTGATGCATTAATGGATCTCGATATTGGTATTCAAGCCATCGCTGCTATTCCTGCCGGTTGCCCTGATGAAGGCATTGGCGAGAGTGATGTTCGTGTAAATTTTGGTGGCGTCACCTTCTTCTCTGGTGATTATCTGTACGCAGATAATACTGGGATTATTTTATCTGAAGAACCGTTAGCGGTTGATGATGAAGATGAAGATTTCGATTCTGAAGAAATTATTTAGTCGCTATTGAGCGGAGAAGACTGACAGCAAAAAGGGCGAAATATCGCCCTTATATTTTTGGTCTTTTTAGATATTTATCTTTTACGATAACTATCTTGTATATAATTAACTACTTAACTTCTTCCATGCGGCCTAACAATACGCGTAAACGTTCTTGCCAAGCTTGTTGTTCCTGTTTTAACTGCTCATTTTCACGTACTAAAGATTCACTACCTGATTTTGCAGCCTCAACTTCTTGAGCCAATGAACTGTTTTTATCTTTCAGTTCGTCAATTTCCATCTGTAATAATGCAATAGTATCAATTGCTTGTTGTACTTTTGCTTCTAACATCTCAAATACTTCAAATGACATTCTTTTCGTCCCCTTTATCGGTAATAAAACGATTGTAAGTAGCCTATCGGTTCCTGTCCAGCTACATCCCTCTTATATCGTATTTCTTCTGTTGCAAAACACTGGTCGGATCTCATAACAATAGTCGTATAGATCACCATTTTGGTGCGTTTTCGAACATTTTTTTGATGTAACACACAGATTTCAATTTCGCTATTTCTCGTTTACGCTCATTAACGATAAATTCACACCTAAGGGTCTACTTTATAAAATCTGAACCTTAAAAAAACATACAATAATTTTAATTTTCGTAGGATAGAAACATATGAGCCAAATGACTTCTACTACACTCACAGGCCAGTGTATATCCGAGTTTCTCGGGACGGCCTTAATCGTTTTCTTTGGTCTAGGGTGTGTTGCCGCAGTACGTATCGCTGGTGCACAATTAAGTTTGTGGGAAATTAGTATCATCTGGGGCTTTGGCGTTGCCTTAGCCGTTTATCTTACCGCCGGTATTTCAGGCGCCCATCTTAATCCTGCCGTCACTATTGCTCTTTGGCTGTTTGCTTGTTTTGAACGCCGTAAAGTTGTGCCTTATATTGTTGCACAAATGTTAGGTGGTTTTTGCGCAGCTGCGCTTGTTTATTCCATGTATTACAATGTATTTCTGGATTATGATCAGATTCATCATATCGTCCGGGGAACCCAAGAAAGTTTATTTACTGCCGGTGTTTTCTCAACTTATCCAGCACCACAGATTTCTGAAGGACAAGCCTTCTTTGTCGAAGTCATCATCGGAGCTATTTTGGTTTGTCTGATTATGGCATTAACTGATGATGGTAACGGAGTTCCTCGCGGACCACTCGCACCTCTATTAATTGGGATCCTAATTGCCGTCATTGGGGGCTCATTTGGCCCATTGACCGGATTCGCACTGAATCCGGCGCGTGACTTTGGACCAAAAGTCGTGGCTTATTTCGCGGGTTGGGGGGATATAGCGCTAACCGGTGGACGTGAAGTTCCTTATTTCTTGATCCCATTAATTGCACCAATTGTTGGTGGCTTAATTGGCGCATTCGGTTACCGCAAACTTATCGGTCGCCATTTACCTTGTATGGTTTGTGAGTCGGAAGAAAAAAGCGCCACTGACAAACAAGCTTAATTATTTTTATTTATTACCGGAACAGGTTCATTATTATGACAACAGAAACAAATATCGAAAAAAAATATATTGTCGCTCTTGATCAAGGAACAACCAGTTCGCGGGCCGTGGTTCTTGATCACGATGCAAATATTATCAGTATTTCTCAGCGTGAATTTGAGCAGATTTATCCTAAGCCCGGCTGGGTTGAACATGACCCAATGGAAATTTGGGCATCACAGAGCTCGACATTAGTTGAAGTATTAGCTAAAGCGGATATTCGTACCGATGAAGTCGCGGGTATCGGAATTACCAATCAGCGTGAAACCACGATTGTGTGGGAAAAAGCCACAGGCAAACCGGTGTATAACGCTATCGTATGGCAATGCCGTCGTACCGCCGATTTTTGTACCCACCTAAAACAGAATGATCGCGATTTAGAAGAGTATATTCGTCAAAATACAGGGCTAGTCGTCGACCCTTATTTCTCAGGCACCAAATTAAAATGGATCCTCGACAACGTTGAAGGTGTACGTGAACGCGCTGAGAAAGGTGAATTGCTATTCGGTACCGTAGATACTTGGTTAGTGTGGAAAATGACCCAGGGGCGTGTACATGTCACTGATTACACCAATGCTTCTCGTACCATGATGTTCAATATTCGTAATCTGGAGTGGGATGATAAAATTCTGAAAGCACTCAATATTCCGCGTGCTATGTTGCCAGAAGTCCGTGCCTCTTCAGAAGTATACGGGCAAACCAATATTGGGGGTAAAGGCGGCACACGTATCCCAATTTGCGGTATTGCGGGAGACCAACAAGCCGCACTTTATGGTCAACTTTGTGTTCAGCCGGGCATGGCAAAAAATACCTATGGTACTGGCTGCTTCTTGCTATTAAACACCGGCGACACAGCAGTTCGTTCAAACCATGGCCTGCTAACCACTATCGCTTGCGGCCCGCGTGGTGAAGTTAATTACGCTTTAGAAGGTGCGGTATTTGTTGGTGGTGCTTCTATTCAATGGCTACGTGATGAGTTAAAACTGATTGATGAAGCTGAAGATTCCGAATATTTCGCGACCAAAGTAAAAGATAGCAACGGTGTCTATGTTGTTCCTGCTTTTACCGGTTTAGGTGCACCTTATTGGGATCCATACGCACGTGGGGCTATTTTTGGCTTAACCCGTGGCGCTAACCGTAATCACATCATTCGTGCGACGTTAGAATCTATCGCTTATCAAACTCGCGATGTCCTTGATGCCATGCAAGCTGATTCAGAAACCCGTTTAGCATTCCTGCGAGTTGATGGTGGTGCGGTGGCAAATAATTTCTTAATGCAATTCCAAGCAGACATTTTAGGCACCTCAGTTGAACGTCCTCAAGTCCGTGAAAGTACTGCATTAGGAGCTGCTTACCTGGCAGGCCTAGCGATTGGCTTCTGGAATAATTTGGATGAGCTGAAAACCAAAGCAACTATTGAGAAAGTATTTAAACCGGGTATTGAAACTACTGAACGTAATTATAAATACGAAGGTTGGAAAAAAGCCGTGGCTCGAGCACAAGAATGGGAAGATCGCGCCTAATCAAGCATCTGTAATTAGTATCAATTAAAAAAAACAGGTCGCTTATTTAGCCACCTGTTTTTTTATCAAAAGAATAATAAATGTATTTAAATCATATTCTCCGTTCTATCCATTCGATGTGCTAAAGGTAACCAGCACAATAGAATCAAGATAGACATAGAAAACATCAACATACCTAAGCTAAATTGACCATTTTGCGGTAATAGCGCAGATAGCCACGTTGCAATACCAGAGCCGACATTTTGTAAACCACCAACCAAAGCTCCGGCAGCTCCGGCTAAATAAGGAAATGGCTCCATCGCCCCGGTAGTTGCTAACGGGAATAGCATTCCGGCACCAAAGAAAAAAACCGCCGCCGGTACTAATAAGGTCCAAATATTCATAAACCCAAGCCAACCGGGGATCCACATCAGTATTCCCGCCAGTAAACAACAAAATACAGCATGCCACATCAGAGTATAAAAACTTTTACTTTCTCGACCTGCATACCACGCCCCAAAAAAAGCCGCAGGAATGGGCAGAATGAATAGAATACTGACCGTGATACTGTTTAGCCCTAAAACAGCCCCCATCAACACGCCACTACAGGCTTCAAAAACTGCAACGCCGGCTAATCCACCGATTAACATCACCAAATAAGAGGTGAATGAGCCATTAGAAAGCAATAAATGATAAGACGACAACATCTTACGTTTTTCAGGAGAAACCGGTCGAGTTTCGGGCAGCCAATGATACATGCTGACTAAAACTGCACAGCCCAGTAATAATAAGAAAATATAACAGGCATGCCAGCCCCAAATATGTGCTACCACTCCACCTATCATCGGTGCAATTAATGGACTCACTAGAATACCCATATTTAATAAGCTATTGGCATAACGTAACGCCGTACCTTTATATAAATCACGCGGCATGGTTCTGGCCATTACACCAGCAACCCCGGTACCTAATCCCTGCAACCCACTAGCCACGATTAATAAATTTAGCGAAGGTGCCAAAATAGCCATTATGGTGGCGGCTAAAAAAATAGTTAACCCCGCCAAAATAACTGGACGGCGACCAATTTGATCGGACAAAGGCCCATATAATAGCTGCGAAAAACCATATGCAAACAAATATGCAGCCATAACTCGCTGTACAGAACCTGAAGGCTCACCAAAATATTTAGCGATATCAGCAATTACGGGCACATAAATAGTTTGCGTCATTTGCCCAACCGCAACTAAGGCAATTAACATTACTAGCAGATTAAAATTTTCTAACTTTCTCATTGCTATCTCGGAAAAATTTATTCAGTCATCGAATGAACAATACCAGTGGAGCGATTTAAATAAACATAATCACGGCTCGTTGCACTGGCTCGCACCTTTATTACACTATTTGCCGTACTCTTAATTACTAGTTTACGTTTATCATCATGGGCTATTATTACTCATGCCCCGTATGAAACGACGTACGCAATCCCCAAACAATATATTTGTCGGTTATTTAAAACTCCGGAAATTAATTTCGATTATTTAAGCATAAATAATCTAATACCCTTTTTTGAGGTACACCCTCTATTTGTGACTTATATTAATCAATTCCCCGAGTTAATTTAGCCCGCAGACTATTTCAACCTGATATTAATTTATAAGCACCTATTGATGATGTAGTACCCTAGGGTATTAGTTGGTTAGCACTAAGATAACAAAATTTAAAAAATTATCGAGATAGGCTACTGTTTTATTTCAATTTTATTTTATCTTGATTTGTCAGCTTTTTCAGCCATACCTGTCAAGATAACTGTACATATTTCACTAACTTAAACCTATAAAAACAGAATAATAAGCTGCCACACATAATCGATAACCTGAGAACACTATCTAGCATAGTATTAAATGCGGTGTTAAATGCAGCACAGCATGAAAACACGAGAGCTACTCAAGCAATCAGTAAGATATTGAACTCATAGAAGGTGAATAAGATATGGCAAATTGGGTCACAGGAAAAATAATTGAGACACGATTCTGGACAGAAACACTTTTCAGTCTAACGCTAAATGCGCCGATAAAACCGTTTATTGCCGGCCAATATGCAAAATTAGCTTTAGATATAGAAGGAGAACGTATTCAGCGAGCCTACTCTTATGTTAATTCACCCGACGATGAACGCTTAGAATTCTACTTTGTCATTGTACCGGAAGGACGCCTAAGCCCTAGACTGGCCACCTTAAAGCCAGGAGATTCTCTACAAATTACTGAAGATGCCGCTGGATTCTTTATTTTAGATGAAATACCTGAATGTAAAACGTTATGGATGCTATCAACAGGTACTGCAATTGGGCCCTTTCTCTCAATATTACAACAAGGTAAGGATCTAGATCGCTTTGAACATATTGTATTAGTTCACGCAGTCCGCTACTCCTCAGATTTAAGTTATCTACCACTGATGGAACAATTACAACAATCGTATGCAGGCAAGCTAAAAATAGTCACCGTCGTGAGCCGCGAAAAAACGGGCTCATCACTGATGGGACGTATTCCTGCTTTAATTGAAAATGGCAACTTAGAAGCTGCGGCTGGATTATCTATTTCTCCCTCAAATAGCCATGTAATGCTCTGTGGAAATCCCGAAATGGTCAGAGATACCCGAGATATCTTACAATCAACCCGTGAGATGAAAAAACATTTACGCCGTAAACCAGGACATATTAGCAGTGAACAATATTGGTAATATTATTTAATATTGTTAGAATTTTTGCTTATAGCACAGGATGCTCTATTTAATAAGGCTCTCTACTCACTGAGAGCCTAAATGGCCATTCGGATAATCTTTACGATAAATAATCAACGGGTTGCGTTTTTTCGCCATAGCGATTCTCAGAGGCCATTCCATGAAATGTTCCACAATCCAGCAACATAATCACCGTGATAAATAGCGGTAAAAAACGACCTATTCCCCACTGCCAGATAGGCGCAAATTGACTAACATCTAGAGAAAATAATAAAAAAGCGATAAAAATCAGTGCCGTCCAGCCGCCAGGTTTGCCTCTATCATGCAAACGCTTAGTAAATATTGCAGCAAGTGGATACAATACTAGAATTAATAAAGGGATAATCAGCGTATTGGGCAATGAGAAAGCTGTTTGCAATGAGGTAATAATGACCATCAAAATAAAACACAGGGCGATACCCGCCCAAAAAGACCTGCGACCTATCCGACCTTTGAATGAAAATGCCCATTGTTGTAATGTCATTAGAAAGGGTTCCAATATCGAGTCAATTTGCCATTAAAAGCGAAAAAATGAATATGATGAGCCAATTAGCGCACCACACAATAAAAGCCATAATAACCGCTTTTATCTATTGTTTGCCACTGTTGAGTCAAGCGCAGGAGATCCCACGACTGCCGGATAGCAATGTGGAAGTCGCCTATTTGTCACCGGACGCCCCATCTTTTACTGAAACAATCCCTATTTTCCGCGAAAAATTTAATCTTAACAATCCAGCAACACCGTTATATGAATATAAAGTTATCGCCAATAATGATATCTCTACCCCCTATATCCGAGCAGCGACGCGCATAAATCCGCGATTTTACTCTTCTGCTGTTCTAGAACGGGGCAGCGAAAAAATAAAAAGTCTGCAACTGACTTTGCTACCTTCAGATGACCCGATTCAAGCACAAGCCGACTTAAAACTGGCTGAGCAATATATGATTGCGCTTATTCATCAAGTCGATCCGACCATCCCTCTGGATAAAGCGCCCGAACTCAATTTAGTATTAAAAAACTTTATGGCAACCAATAATCATAATCAAGCTGATGAAACTAGACTCGGCGCTATACGTTATATTTTAGTTAAAAGTACCGATAATATCCTGACCTTTGCCGTTGAACCTATTAAACTGTTTATAAATTAATCTAATAGACGCTAATGACAGTTTGAATAGTCATGATTATGACAAAAAGCAAAGCTATTCTTTTTTATCGTCTCTATACTGTACTCAGTCTATTTATCCTAAATAATTTGAGTGGACGGAAAGTATGGATACGCTTCTCTAATATGTTTGAAATAGATATCATATTAAACGCGTCTAAATACCAAGCCACTTAACCTGGGGTGGATATCAATTTATTAATCATAACAACTCTCTGGTTGGAGGAAGAAACATGCGACATCCATTAGTGATGGGTAACTGGAAACTGAACGGCAGTACCCATATGGTGAACGAACTGATCACAGGTCTGCGTAAAGAATTAAGCAGCGTTGATGGCTGTGGCGTGGCTATCGCACCACCAGCAATCTATTTGAACCAAGCAAAACATGCGTTAGCTGGCAGCCGCATCGCACTCGGAGCTCAGAACGTTGATGTTAATCTTTCAGGCGCATTTACCGGTGAAACATCTGCTGAAATGCTGAAAGATATCGGTGCTAAATATATCATTATCGGTCATTCAGAACGCCGTACTTATCATCATGAAAGTGATGAATTTATCGCCAAAAAATTTGCGATTCTTAAAGAACAAGGTCTAATTCCTGTTCTGTGCATCGGTGAAACTGATGCAGAAAACGAAGCTGGCAAAACTGAAGAAGTCTGCTCACGTCAAATTGATGCTGTACTAAACTCGCTCGGCGCGGAAGCTTTCAACGGCGCAGTTATTGCCTATGAACCTATCTGGGCTATCGGTACCGGTAAATCAGCGACGCCAGCACAGGCACAAGCAGTGCACAAATTTATTCGTGACCATATCGCGAAAAAAGATTCGGCAATTGCTGAACAAGTTATAATTCAATACGGCGGCTCAGTGAATGCGGCAAATGCAGCAGAACTCTTCACTCAACCTGATATTGATGGCGCATTAGTCGGTGGTGCATCACTGAAAGCAGATGCCTTTGCAGTGATCGTAAAAGCAGCGGCAGAAGCGAAAAAAGCCAAATAATACACGCGGCTTACTGACGTAATTTATAAAAAAGCGGCTCCTCTTTAGCCGCTTTTTTCATTATTCCTTGTACCTTATTTACTCTCACTGAGACTAAAACTAGCGCCGAATAATTTGATCAAATGTTCCACCGTTAGAAAAATGAATATTTTGCGCGTTATTCCATCCGCCAAAATCCTGATCAATCGTCAATAATTTCAATGCTGTAAATTGGTGCTTATATTTTTCTGCGATCGCTTTATCGCGTGGTCGGTAAAAATTCTTAGCCGCAATTTCCTGTCCAATAGGGGAATATAGATATTCTAAATAAGCTTCAGCAACGTCACGGCGTTGACGTTTATCAACGACTTTATCTACCACGGCGACAGTCGGCTCAGCAAGAATCGAAATACTCGGCGTAACAATTTCAAATTGTCCACTCTCGCCTAATTGATTAATCGCTAACAGTGCTTCATTTTCCCAAGCAATTAATACATCGCCAATACCACGCTCAACAAAACTGTTTGTCGCACCTCGCGCTCCGGGGTCTAACACTTCTACATTTTGATACAGCTGCTTAACAAATTGCTGGGCTTTCTGTTGAGAACCTTGATTTTGCGCTAATCCATACCCCCATGCAGCCAAATAGTTCCACCGAGCACCACCCGACGTTTTTGGATTAGGCGTTACAATAGCTACATCATTACGGATTAAATCATCCCAATCTTGAATATTTTTAGGGTTGCCTTTGCGTACTAAGAAAACAATTGTAGAAGTATAAGGTGCTGAATTATCAGCTAATCTAGATATCCATTTTGGATTTATACGCCCTGTATTGGCTATCGCATCAACATCATAAGCTAACGCCAATGTGACAACATCTGCCTCTAAACCATTAATTACGGATGTTGCTTGCTTCCCTGATCCACCATGGGATTGACGAACCGTCACTGTATCACCGGTTTTTTGTTGCCAATAATCACTAAAAGCCTGGTTATATTGTTGATATAACTCGCGAGTCGGATCATAAGAAACATTAAGTAATTGGATATTTTTCGCCGATGCACCTGTCGTTATTAATAATAATATCCACGCTAATAATTGTATTTTCGCTCGCCAACATGCCGTCATTATCCCAATCCCCATTATCGTTATTGAGATTTAAGGCTGACAGAATCCATCACTCTCGGGAAATAATAAAAATAGCCGTCTTATTCAATCGAGGAATATAAAATCAAGGGAGTAAACAGAAATAATAGGAAAGAATCGAACCTGCGTAGCGCTGAATCAGTACTATTTGTGCACTATTCGGTGCTATTCGGTGCTACACAGGTCAGATTTGCAATCAGAGTCATGCATTTATTATCAACGGATCAGGCTAAAATATCGCCATGAGGAAACCAAGATGATAAAAATTAATACAATTTTTTCGCAGTTTCGTACCAATCTTTCTTAAATACACGCTTCATGTTCATTACTGCATCAATAATATCATGATGAACTAATTTTTCATTTTGGATGCCGACACAACGGCCACCATAACCATCAAGCAGTAGCTCAATCGAATAAGCGCCCATACGCGATGCCAAAATTCGATCATAAGCGACTGGCGAACCACCACGCTGAATATGACCTAATACTGTTGCGCGAGTTTCATGTTTAGTTTCAGCTTCAATATAACGAGCCAGTTCATCTACATCACAAACGTGTTCGGTAATTGCAACGATAGCATGACGCTTACCTTTATCGATGCCTTCTTTGATTTCAGCCAGTAACTCTTCACGATTAAATTCCATTTCACTTTCTGGCAATACTAAAAATTCACAACCACCTGCTATTGCTGCAGATAACGTAAGATCACCGCAATAACGCCCCATAACTTCGACAATAGAGATACGTTTATGAGATGTAGAAGTATCTCTTAAACGATCAATTGCCTCTACTACGGTTTCCAATGCAGTAAAATAACCAATCGTATAATCGGTGCCCGCGACATCATTATCAATTGTGCCCGGTAAACCAACGCAGGGGAAACCAGCTTCAGTCAGTGCTTTTGCTCCCAAATAAGACCCATCACCACCAATAACTACCAGCGCATCAATTTGATTACTTTTCAGATTTTCAATCGCTACTTGGCGTACTTTTTCATCACGGAACTGAGGGAAACGCGCAGATCCTAAAAAAGTACCGCCACGGTTAATCATGTCAGATACACTGAAACGGTCGAGTTGTTTCACTCGGTTTTCATACAGGCCAAGATATCCATCATAAATACCAAAAACCTCTAATCCCTCGCCTAGAGCTGCACGCACCACACCACGAATAGCTGCGTTCATTCCTGGCGCATCGCCACCGCTTGTTAATACACCGATTCTTTTGATCTGTTGGACCATGATGACCTCTGACTTATTAATGTGAATTGCAAATCTATGAAAAGCGCCTCGGGATGAATGCGCCTATTTAAGCGTTATAAATCGTCAGTGCTGAATTGATTCACCCTAAGATATAATACGGCAAATCATTGCCCATGCACCTGCTTTCAATCAACCTTTTTCATTTTATTGTGATCAAGATTAAAAAATTATAGGATACAAAATCATCGCGAGTAATGGCTCCGCATTGCTATTATATTCTGCGACGTGATTTCATTGATCAATTAAACGCAATGTAAATCCTATAAAAATCACAAATAATGCCTTTCGATAATTCTACAGTGAGTTATTTATATAACTGCCCTATTCATTTCACTGTGTGATTACAACCACAAATTATATTACTGTACTGTTTCAATACGAGTAGAATAAACCAAGCGGTAAATATTGATAATATTGTATAACACACCGCCAGCTATCTATCGTAAGTTTAATGCCATAAACTGCAAGTTTAGTACCACAAAGTAACAACAAATAGATCATAACATTTAACCATCATGAGTGACGAAAGAAAAAAGAATATTTCACCCATCGACTAAAATGAGAGCAACCGCGCCTTTATCTCTCTATTTATCTTTCTTTATCTACTAGAAACATATAAATATTGGTATCAAAGATAAATTAAAATAATCGATTACCTCAAAATTGCTCTCTCTTCTGAAGCTCAGATAATATGCAGAAAAAAGACATAAAAAAGCAGCGCCAATGGCACTGCTATATTCAATTTTTAGTCTTATTTAGAATTAATTTTTTTTATCTGCTGCGATACGATCACGAATATGTTGAGCACGCTCTTTAGATGGCGGATGAGAATCAAACATACTGCTATCGCTGTTGTCCATTTTCGCCAGCTTTTCAAAACTTGTTGCTAACCCTTCAGTGTTAACACCTCGTTTTTTCAATAAATCATACGAGAAATCATCCGCCTGACTTTCTTGATGTTGAGAGAATTGAGAATTAATTAATTTTTGCCCCAAATCAGCTAACTGAGAGTTACTCAGTTGCTGAGCTATTCCGCCTGCAGCAGCGGCGGCATTACGAGCGGCAACAGCACTATAAGCAACTTGCATAGACTTACGAGTATGACCAAGTGCAACGTGGCCCATTTCATGCCCCAAAACACCTTCAACTTCGTTATCGTTCATTTGGTCCATTAAACCACTATAAACACGAACACATCCATTGGCCATTGCCCATGCATTAACATCGTCAGTCAGATAAACTTTATAATTAACTTTGGTGCCATTAATATTATTGCCTAATGCCTTAGATATTTTTTCTAAACGCTTAGCATATTCACTTGTAGAAGGCGCTATCTTATTTTGTGCATCCATTTCTTGGCATGCCTGATCAGTTAGCTGTTTAATATCATTATCACTCAGTGTTGCCGCTTGAAATAACTGCATACCTGAGTTGGCTAACATCCCACTATCCATTCCCTTACAACCTGTAAGTAGCACGGCAGAAAAAGCTATTGCAACAAGAGGTTTCATATTCATAATTTTATTTTATCCTTGGACTTCGCAAGACAGTATATTTTTGCGTATCAAAGACTACGATTTTCTCGCCAAATAACAATAAGATAATCGTCAAAAATAAACAGAATATCAATTACACAATATTCTCAATATGTGAACAAAAATGGCAGAGTAAAAATTAATATATTTAAGTTAAGGTGAAATTACATAACAAAAATTAACTGTTTGCATGCCATTAATTAGACAAAAAAAAGCCCCTAAAAGGGGCTATAAAAGACAGGGATGGTGTCTATGGCAAGGAAAAACTTAGATGTTGCTAGTGCTACTACAATTGAGAGAAAAAGGGCATTAATTTACTGCTGTAAAGCTTGAAACTGTTTCATACGCTGTTGATGCTGTTGTTCTAATTGCGCTTTTTGTTCTGGCGTTAATAACTGATATAATTCATGATGAACTCGCGCCATATTAATTCGATGTTCAACATCGCGTTGTAACTGCTTCTCTATTTCTGCACGTACTGCCGATTCATCAAATGTGTCTGCTGTCACCAATTTACGAATAATTTCACGATCTTGAATAAGATCTGGATTATCCTGACGAGACAGGCGCAAGGTAGCCATTAAATCTCGCATTTGCTGACGTTGTTTTTCGTTTAACGTGATACCATTAAACATAAACGTACTTGCATTATCTTGATAACCACGCATCACGCCACGATGATATTGACTGATACTCACTCTATTACCAGACAATAATTCAGAAGATGAATCGTGCTGAGACTGTAGCTGACGATTATTTATCTGTTCAGTGGTACTGTTTGTAGCTTGATGAGTGTCACTATTTATTAGGCTGTCGGTAGTATCTGCTAAAGCGGCCGTCGGTCCAACAATTAACAGTGACATCAAGGCTAGCGTCGCTATTTTATGCATTCTTGACCTCTGTTTTCTCGGCGGTGCTGTTGATTCGATGTAGACAACTATACCTCCGCGGCTGCAAACTACCGTCAGAGCATGTAAAATAACGTAAAGTCATGGAATCGTGGTGATTGTTATCGTATTTTGGCAGCAGGAGGAATTAATTCATGCATAAAATCCTATTAGTTGATGACGATCGTGAACTCACGTCGCTGTTAAAAGAACTACTAGAAATGGAAGGTTTTAATGTTGTTATTGCCCATGATGGTGAACAGGCACTGCAACAAATAGACGCATCTATCGACCTATTATTACTCGATGTCATGATGCCGAAAAAAAATGGTATCGAAACATTAAAAGAACTACGCCAAATACATCAGACCCCGGTCATTATGTTAACGGCACGTGGCAGTGAGTTAGACAGAGTCCTTGGTCTTGAACTTGGGGCTGATGACTATTTAGCCAAACCATTTAATGACCGCGAATTAGTGGCACGTATACGCGCGTTATTAAGACGCTCTAATTGGAGTGAACAAACCCAAACAGATACCGGGAGCACCCCGATATTACAAGTCGATAAACTTCAATTAAATCCAGGTCGTCAAGAAGCGAGCTTTGATAATGAAATTCTCGATTTAACCGGTACTGAATTTACCTTATTGTACCTACTGGCACAGCATTTAGGGCAAGTTGTTTCGCGTGAGCATTTAAGCCAAGAAGTTCTCGGTAAACGTTTAACACCATTTGACCGTGCTATTGATATGCATATTTCTAATTTGCGCCGCAAATTACCTGAGCGCTCAGATGGCCTTTCCTGGTTTAAAACGCTAAGAGGTCGTGGATATTTAATGGTGTCAACAAATTAACCATCCCCCTTCCAGTGGAAGGGGTTTTTATTTTTAACGCCATTATTCTACATGCATTATTTAAAAATATTATATCAAGCCTAATTATTTACTGTGGCTCAGTAGCCAAACACAACCATTAATCGGCTCAGTCAACAGCTGTTTCAATACGCTGTCTTAGCAACAAGATGTTGGCTTCAACAATATAATTTCAATATAGGTATATAATACATATGCTTAAAATCACTGTTGTGGTTAGTTTAATATACACCGTCTACTCATTTAGCTTTAATCAGGCCGAATGTCTCGGGGGCAAATGATGATCAGCAGCCTAACCGCGAGAATTTTCGCTATTTTCTGGTTTACTTTAGCGCTAGTACTCATGCTGGTACTAATGGTGCCAAAACTTGATTCACGTCAGCTAACTAATCTATTAGAAAGTGAACAACGACAAGGTGAAATGCTAGAGCAACATATCGAGGCTGAACTAGCTCAAGCACCGTTAAATGATCTTTTATGGTGGCGACGAATTTCAACGGCTATTCAAAAATGGGCACCTCCCGGACAGCGATTAATTATTGTCACCAGTGAAGGTCGCGTTATCGGCGCCCTTCCTAGTGAAACCCAAGTGATCCGTAATTTTATTGGCCAATCTGATAATGCAGACTATCCCAAAAAGAAAAAATATGGCCGTGCTGAAATATTAGGTCCATTTTCAATTCGTGATGGTGAAGATCACTATCAACTCTATCTAGTACGCCCAGCAAATAGCCCGCAATCTGACTTTATCAACCTGCTCTTTGACCGACCCTTGCTGTTATTAATCGCGACAATGCTGATCAGTGCACCTCTATTACTATGGTTATCATGGAGTTTAGCTAAACCAGCTCGTAAATTAAAAATGGCAGCTGATGATGTCGCGAAAGGTAATCTGCGCCCACATCCAGAATTAGAATCCGGCCCTCAAGAATTTGTCTCCGCGGGCTACAGTTTTAATCAAATGATCAGTGCATTGGATGGTATGGTCAGTGCACAACAACGTTTGATTTCTGATATCTCTCATGAGCTAAGAACGCCGTTGACACGCTTACAATTAGCCACTGCATTATTACGTCGTCGGCATGGGGAAAGTAGAGAGCTACAGCGTATAGAGACTGAAACGCTCCGTTTAGATAGTATGATCAATGATTTACTTGTGTTATCTCGTAGCCAGCATAAGAATGAAATCTTGCGTGAAAATATCACTGCTGATGATTTGTGGGGAGATATTTTAGCTGATGCTAGCTTTGAAGCTGAGCAAATGCATAAAACATTAGATGTGACCTCACCACCAGGACCGTGGTCAATTTATTGTAATCCATCGGCGATTGGTAGCGCGTTTGAAAATATCGTCCGTAATGCGTTACGCTACTCTAATACCCATATTGCGGTCGAATTTAAACAAAGCAATAGTGGCATTATGGTTACTGTCGATGATGATGGCCCTGGTGTTAGCCCCGAAGATCGCGAGCAAATATTTCGTCCATTCTACCGGACAGATGAAGCTCGAGACCGTGAATCAGGGGGGACAGGCTTAGGTCTCGCTATTGTAGAAACAGCAATATCTCAGCATAAAGGCTGGGTAAAAGCAGAAGATAGCCCTCTAGGAGGCTTACGATTAGTTATTTGGCTACCGGAGCATGGTCGATAATATTATCAATAACCTAGCTCAGAATATAGGCGATAAATAACTGCGCCATTATCTGTTAGACATTTATTAAACTGCATATAAAGTTACTGAAGAATAATTTCTCTTCAGTAACTTTATCGTTTTATTATTTTATACCAAAAAAAGAGTATATTTTTATATTTATGGCGAAAAAAACTAACATTAACTATCGACAATAGTTTTTTATACAAATTTAGATAGTAATACTTATATGATTACTTATTGTATGAGCTAATAACAAGATATCAATTTCATTTGATATTATTTGACAAATTTGATCCCATAGAGATTAAAAAAATAATGTTATTATCTTAATCACTATAATTTATCAGGAAATAAATCCTTATGATTGATAAATCTATACAGTAAAAATCAAAGATTTCATTATCTTTTACTTTATATTTGCTATGATTTATTACAATAAATAATTTAGTAGTTTTCCTTAATATAGATATACTCTACTCTCAAGTATCATTAGAAGAATATAAATTTATCCAACTTCATTATCTTTAATTGACCTGTTATTAAACTAATTAATACGGGGTTATTGACTTAAGTAAGCGGAAAAACGAATGAAAATATACAAATTGAACAAACTTGCACTCTTCGCTTTACTCGGAGCGATTAATAGTAGTGCAATCGCTAGTGGGCTGGTACTCCCTGATAATAACTTACGTAATGATTTAACTTGGTTATCTGAGCGTAATGTTATTCAAATCAGTCTATCAACTTGGCCGCTTTCATCTCAAGAAATAACCCGTTCATTGGATAACGCCAATATCTCTAATGATGAACAAAAAAACGTTATACAGCGCATAAAACAACAATTTAATAGAAATAAAAATACCCTACAATTACAAACCTATCTTTCCTCTGGCCATCCATCAATGCCACAAGGCTTTGCTGATAGCGAATATAGCGACTTCCGTTATACCTTAGCAGGCAATTATAGTACTGATGACGTTGATTTAAATCTAAAAGCCAATGCAGAACGCGATCTTCGGGTAGAAAATGGTTCGGATTATAATCTCAATGGATCATACGGGGGCGTTAAAATTTGGAATCAATGGCTGGCCTTCGGTGAAATACCTCAATGGTGGGGTCCTGGCTATGATGGTAGCTTAATTCGAACTGATGCTGCTCGACCAGTTACCGGTTTTTTGATGCAACGTGCAGATCAAAGCCCATTTGATTCCAAATGGTTGTCTTGGATTGGTTCATGGCAATACCAATTAACTGCCGGGCAAATAAAACAATATCCCGTACAATCCGGTGTCAAGCTGCTCGGTTTACGAATGACCATGAATCCTACCGATTATCTTGAATTAGGCGGCTCTCGTGTAATGATGTGGTCCGGTGATGGGCGCCCATCCAATTGGAAATCGTTTTGGGATGCAACAACAGGTAGCTCAAATACCGGTGATGTCAAAAAAGATCCCGGCAATCAACTAGCTGGTTTTGATTTTAAATTAAAACTCTTTCCTCTTATTGAGCTTCCTCTAAGTGTTTATGGGCAATATATTGGCGAAGATGAAGCCGGTTATTTACCGTCCCATAATGCTTATATGGCAGGTATAGAAGGCCACCATTCTCTCTACGGCCAGCCATTAAATTGGTATATTGAAGGTGCCAATACCCGTACTGAATGGAGTAATAAGGGTGTGATGTATAAACATTTTGTTTATAACGCAGGATATTATCAACAAGGCTATCCATTAGGCCATGCGATGGGCGGTGATGGACGCATGATTTCCAGTAAAGTCGAATATACTTTAGATGATCATCAGCGCGTTAGTACCCGAGTAATGTACGCGACAGTTAATCCTCAAAGCCAATGGCAAAATAAAGCCTTTCCTAAAGATGATACTATCAAAGGAGTTGATGTTGGCTGGTGGTATAATTTCAATGACCGTGTAATTACTGACTCAAAAGTTTGGTTATCCAAAACAGATACTGATACACATAATGATGTCGGTGTCTCAGTTGCTGTCACCGTTCCTTTTAAATGGTAACCTATTGATAATAAATAAGACCGCAGTTTTATACTGTGGTCTTATTTAATCGCTCCAATTTTATTATCCCACGAGATTTACCAATAAAATCTCTAGCTAAGGTGTCAATACTCAAGATACTGGAAACTAATCCCGCATATTTATTAAAATTTACCTATTTATTAAAACTAATCAGTCTAATGTATATAATGTTGGCTATCTTATTTGAATAGACACTCATTTAAGATAATATTCGTTAAGTCATAAAATAAATTTTCTGCTATTATACTCAAATAAAAGTGCTGAAATAAAAGTACTAAAATAAAAAGTACTGAAAAAACGATAAGGATAAATCCTAAACTTCGATACATTAAGAACCTGAGTATTACCATGCGATTAAGTCGAATTTTAAGCGCGGTATTATCTCATTCAATTGAATTGCCTAGATTAAGGTGATTAAAGTTCATCGGCCTGTTATGGAAATGCTTAAAACTAATTCCTTATCAACAATTTTGGTACTAAAAAGTTTTGCCATAAAACGCAATTTACGTCAGACTCTAGGCCACAAATGGGTTATATACCTTTTATTTGCCAATCGGCTAAAAAGGAATACCCCATACTGATTTATACGAATTTAGATAGATTAATACACTATTTAAGTTTTTTTATATTTAATTAAATGGATAATGAGTGTTTATGAAACGCCTTTCTGTTGCTGTCTTTATGCTAACTGCACTGACGGGCTGTACCGTCACCCCGGGTGTCTATATGTCAACAACGGGCAAGAATGTTGTTGATACTGGCGACCGTGATATTTCAAAATTTGTTGATATCTATCCTATATCGCCACAATTATTAGACGAACTGTATATTCCACACGATATTGCCAAACCTAATACTCTTTTAGAACAACAATTGGCAAGCTATGAATATCGTATTGGTGTCGGCGATGTCCTGAATATTACTGTTTGGGATCACCCTGAGTTAACTATTCCTGCCGGTTCATACCGTAGTGCTGCTGATTCTGGTAACTGGGTACATTCTGACGGTACTATTTATTACCCTTATATTGGTTCAGTCAACGTTATTGGTAAAACAGTCACTGAAATTCGCTCATTAATCAGTAACCGCTTGGCAACTTATATTGAATCACCACAAATCGACGTTAGTATTTCAGCGTTCCGCTCACAAAAAATGTATGTTTCTGGTGAAGTAGCTAAGCCAGGGACACTGCCAATCACTAACGTACCATTGACGGTATTAGAAGCATTTAATAATGCTGGTGGATTAACAGAAAAAGCCGATTGGGATAATGTGGTGCTCACACGTAATGGGCAAGAAATTAAAATTTCATTACAGTCCTTAGTTCAATATGGCGATCAAACTCAAAACTATCTGATGCTACCTGGCGATGTGCTTTATGTACCACGTAATGATGGACAAAAAGTGTTTGTAATGGGTGAAGTCGGCCAACCATCAACATTAACTATCGACCGTGCTGGAATGAGTATCACCGAAGCATTAAGTAAATCAAATGGTATTGATCAAAATGCCGCGAATGCAACGGGTGTGTTTGTTATTCGTCCATTAAAAAATCAATCCTCCGGAGATAAACAGCTGGATGATTTATTACCGAAAAAAATGGCGGCTATCTATCAGTTAGATTTATCTGATGCCACCTCGTTAGTTATGGGTACTGAGTTTAGATTAAAACCTTACGATTTAGTCTATGTAACAGCTGCTCCAATCGTAAGATGGAACCGTCTGATTACTCAATTGTTACCGACCATCGCTGCCTATAATCAGTTAACTGAAGGTACTAAACGAATTAAAGATTGGTAATCGATTATATGTTTAACAATATATTAGTAGTTTGTATGGGCAATATCTGCCGTTCCCCTACCGGGGAGCGGTTACTGCAAAATCTATACCCAGACAAAAAAGTACACTCTGCAGGTATTATCGCTAAAAATGATATGCCTGCGTATGAGAGTACGATTCGGATTGCTCAACAGCATAATTTACCCTTGAATAACCATCAGTCGCGCCGTTTAACTAATGAACTCTGCCGTGAAGCTGACTTAATCTTAGTGATGGAAAATAGCCATATCGATAAGGTTCATGCCCAGTTTCCGGAAACCCGTGGTAAGGTGATGCTCTTCGGCCAATGGCTAAATAAAACAGAAATTCCCGATCCGCATAAACGCAGCGATGAAATGTTCGAGCATGTCTACCTTTTAATGGAAAAGGCCGCTCATCAATGGAAAGGCAAAATCTAGTCTGATTGCCTTTGCGCCTTTGTCCTTTTTTTATTGATATGATTAAATAACTATGAACACAACAAAATCACCTTCGACAGCAGCAGATGAAATTGATTTGCTCGCCTTATTTAAAGTTCTTAAATCCCATTATTTAATTATTGGGTTTGTAACACTGGTTTTTTTACTGCTTGGGGCAGCTTATAGCTTTTTAGCTACACCTATTTATCAAGCTAATGCCACCTTACAATTTGATAAGCAAAGCCAAGTATCATTTTTTGATCAAATGGGTGATTTATCCCCGTTTTCTGGTGGCGGAAATCAAGTTGATTCAGAAATTGAAGTCATCAAATCGCGTATGGTTTTAGGCAAAACAGTTACCGACCTTAACCTAGATACCCAAGTTTCAACCGATGGCTTCTTTAATAAACTGTGGGGCAATAATCCGCAGATCAATATTACTCATTACTCGATTCCAGATGCCTTAGTTGGCGAACCCGCTACTTTAACCTATCTTGGCGATAATCAATTTTCACTAAAATTAGACACTATTGTTTTAAAAGGAAAGATTGGCGAGTTAGTTCAGCATGATGATATCAGCCTATTAATATCTTCTATCGAAGCAGAAACTGGCGAAGAATTCACACTGACCAAAAACGGCCGTTACTCAACTATTGATGAACTGCGTAATACGCTTAATTTATCTGAAGTTGGTAAAGGGACCGGCATTATTAGCCTGACGATTAAAGGCGCGGATAAAACTGAAAATATAAGAATTTTAGACAGTATTATTCAAAACTATGTCGCACAAAATACTGATCGTAAAAAAGAAGTTACTAATAATACCTTAATTTTCCTCGATGATTATCTACCTAAAGTTAAAGCTAAACTGGATAATTATGAAAACCAGCTAAACACGTTCCGTAAAAAGAATGAATCTATTGATTTATCTTTAGAAGCTAAATCGGCGTTAGAAAGTGCGTTACAAGTTGAAGATAAACTTAATGAGTTAACCTTCAAAGAGATTGAAATCCAACAACTCTATACCCGTAATCACCCAGCTTACCAATCTCTGATTGATAAACGCCAAAAACTATTAAATGAAAAAGCGCTGATCAGTAAAAATATTCAAAAATTACCGAATACTCAACAACAGATTGTTCGTTTAACGCGTGATGTTGAATCTGAGCAAGCAATTTATAATCAGCTTGTAGGTAAGCAACAAGAACTCAGTGTGATGAACTCAGGGATTACTGCCGATGTTCGCGTGATTGACTCCGCAGAATCACAACCTCAGCCGGTTGCCCCGAAAAAATCATTAATTCTGGCGCTGTCACTGATCTTAGGCTTTATTATTGGTTGTGCGTATGTCATTGCCCGCGAACTATTTAATAATAAAATCAAAGGTACCGAAGATATTGATGCTCTAGGTGTCAACGTATATGCCACTATTCCATTTTCTAGTCATGAGAAAAAATTGATTATGAATGGAAATATGCAGCCACTAGCATTAGAGAACCCAGCAGATACCGCAGTAGAAGCCATTCGTTCATTACGTACCAGCGTATATTTCTCAGTAATGAATCAAGGCAATAATCTCGTGATGGTCACCAGTGCGTCACCGGGTGCAGGTAAAAGCTTTATCACCTCAAATATGGGGGTAGTTTTAGCCAATGCGGGTAAAAAAGTCCTGCTTATTGATACCGATTTACGTAAAGGTCGAATTCATAAAGCGTTTGGTTTAGATAACAAATTGGGCTTATCTGAGTATTTGTCACAAATGGACAGCAATAAACCCGTTATCCATCACAATGTAATCGAAAATCTTGATGTAATTTGTCGTGGTAAGAATGTCACTCATTCCTCTGAGCTGTTAATGAGCGAACGCTTTAAAGACATGTTAGATAATCTAAAATCACAATATGATATTGTCGTGATTGATACCGCACCAATACTTGCGATAACTGATGCTGCGGTGATTGGTAAATATGTCGGTACCTCATTATTAATTGCTTACTATGGTGTAAATACCGTCAAAGATATTGAGTTATCATTAAAACGCTTTAAACAAAATGATATCGAAATAACGGGTGTGATCTTGAATGGTATTGATGCAAGATCAGATGATTATAATTATGTTTATGAGTATTAATAATAGTCATTAATCCAATCGATAGCATTTTATCGGGTTTATTGCACTATTTGATAGACGGTTATTAAGCTATTCTCAGTCTCTCGAAAAATACCTATTTCACGGTTATCTTCTCGAGAGACTCTCTAGCCCTTGACCGTCTATCTGCAATATAACGACTTAAAGTAGCCACAAAAAATAGACTCGGGAAATTGATAATGAATAAAACAATGGTGTTAGTCACCGG
>CAKNZS020000038.1:0-36945 GCA_932273885.2 Leucozona laternaria
TTTTAAAACGTTTAGCTTTATAAGCTGGGTGTTTGAGGTTTTCAACCGAGAAAATATCATCTAATTGTTCTTCGGTTAATAAACCGCGTTCTAGAACAACTTCGCGTACGCTTTTACCTGTTTCAGCACAAATTTTACCGACGATATCGCCGTTATGATGGCCGATGAATGGGTTCAAATAAGTCACGATACCGATAGAATTGAACACGTAACCTTCGCAGATTTCTTTGTTCACGGTAATACCATTGACACATTTTTCAACCAAGTTACGGCAGGCATTACTTAGCAGGTTGATTGATTCAAACATTGCTTGACCAATAGCAGGTTCCATCACGTTAAGTTGAAGCTGACCCGCTTCAGCTGCCATTGTGACACAGGTATCGTTACCGATCACTTTAAAACATGCTTGGTTAACAACTTCTGGGATCACCGGATTAACTTTGGCTGGCATAATGGAAGAACCCGCCTGTAATTCAGGCAGATTGATTTCTTTAATACCGGCACGTGGACCAGAAGAGAGTAAACGTAAGTCATTACATATTTTAGACAGTTTCACCGCGAGGCGTTTTAATGCTGCGTGAACAGTGATGTAAGCACCACAGTCAGAGGTTGCTTCAATCAAATCTTCAGCCGGTAAACAAGGTAATCCCGTCACTTCAGCCAGTTTTTCAACGGCCAGTTTTTGGTAACCAGGAGCGGCATTCAGGCCGGTACCAATAGCGGTCGCGCCTAAGTTAACTTCTAGCAGTAATTCAATGCTGCGTTGTAGATTTTTGCTTTCTTCTTTTAATAACGTAGCGAAAGCACGGAATTCTTGACCGACAGTCATAGGAACTGCATCTTGTAATTGGGTACGACCCATTTTAAGAATGTCTTGATATTCTTCAGATTTCTTTTCAAATCCAGCTTTCAGGTAATCAACAGATTCGATCAGTTTTAGAATAGAATTATAGACCGCGATACGGAAACCTGTAGGATACGCATCGTTGGTAGATTGACTCTTATTCAAATGGTCATTTGGGTTTAGATGCTCATACTCACCTTTTTGGTGACCCATTAATTCAAGACCAATATTTGCCAGAACTTCGTTGGTATTCATGTTCAGTGATGTGCCCGCACCACCTTGGAATACGTCAACAGGGAACTGATCCATGTGTTTGCCTGTTTCGAGAATAACATCACAAGCTTTAACGATAGTATCAGCTATCTGACGAGGTATAGTATGAAGTTCTTTATTAGCCAGAGCTGCCGCTTTTTTTACCATAACCATTCCGCGAATAAATTCTGGAACATCATTTATGGTACGGTCGCTGATATAAAAGTTTTCAATCGCACGCAGAGTATGAACACCATAGTAGGCATCAGCTGGAACTTCTCTTTTACCTAATAAGTCTTCTTCGATACGAGTTTTGTTTGACATGAGAACCTTCTTAAATTGAATTACAGTTGTTACTGCCAGATTATGCGCTTAAAAAATATCTGCTATGAAATTTGACTATCATGAAGCTAAATATAAAGGAATTAATGCTTAGCACTGACTCTTTGACATGATCATATGCTGCTGGCAGATAATTACCTTGAATCTAGATCACTATATAGTTTTATTTATGAAACAGATTGCAAAATATGTGATCATTCTCACGGATGAATCGGGATTATTAGAAAATTTCATCGGTTGAAAATCATTATAGTGCCCCCATTATTATGTCTATCTATTATTTAAAAGCGAATACAGTCAGTCGTCTCTTAGAGGCAGTTCACAAAGGTTTTCCAAGAGGCTAAATTTTACCCCTATTATTGATATATTAAGGAGAACATGTGCGCTGGATACCCCTTATACTGATATGTTTGCTTGTGTACATTGAATCAGTGATATTTGTCCACGTTGCATCAGAAATTGGTGTACTGATGACACTTATCCTTGTTGTGTTAACCTCTTGCTTAGGTATTTCATTAGTTAAAAATCAGGGCACTAAAAATATTGGTTTAATCCAACAGAAAATTGCTGCGGGAGAAAGCCCCGCTGAAGAAATGATTAAAAGCGTAGCCTTGGTTCTGGCCGGAATTTTACTCATCATTCCTGGTTTTTTTACCGATTTTTTAGGCCTTTTATTGTTACTTCCCCCGGTACAAAAATTAATGGTTATGCGTCTGATGCCGCATATTAAGTTTTATCGGCCAGGACAGCCGGGGCAACAGAGTGGTTTCGGTAATTTTGTAAAATCGGATAATCACCAAGGCAATACGTTTGAAGGCGAGTTTCAGCATAAACAGGATGACCGTACTTATACGGTTGAAGATCATCAAAAATCGTCGAATGATGAAAAAGAAGATCATCCAAAACGCTAGTTAGTGCTGAAAATGGGAGATAGAAAATAAAAATTTTTTCGTCTCCCCCTTGAACTCAATTCACTATGACCCCATTTGTTGAAACATGGTACTGGTTCATTTGTCATACTGGTATCGTTCCTTTTACCTGATATGGACCTTATTTTAGGAGAGCTATTAATGAAAATTCGTCCATTGCATGACCGCGTGATCGTCAAGCGTAAAGAAGTTGAATCTAAATCAGCTGGCGGCATTGTTCTGACCGGCACCGCAGCGGGTAAATCAACTCGAGGTGAAGTTCTGGCTGTTGGCCACGGTCGTATTCTTGAAAATGGTGAGATTAAAGCGCTGGACGTAAAAGTCGGCGACATCGTTATTTTTAATGATGGCTACGGTGTAAAAGTTGAAAAAATCGATAATGAAGAAGTATTGATTATGTCCGAAAGCGACATCCTGGCAATTGTTGAAGAATAATTTCTTGCTGAGATATTCTGACTTCTAACGAACGAAAAAGAATTTAAAGGAAAGAAACAATGGCAGCTAAAGACGTAAAATTTGGTAATGACGCTCGCGTAAAAATGTTACGTGGCGTAAACGTTCTAGCGGACGCAGTAAAAGTTACTTTAGGCCCTAAAGGTCGTAACGTAGTTCTGGATAAATCTTTTGGTTCTCCAGTAATTACTAAAGATGGTGTTTCTGTAGCGCGTGAGATCGAACTGGAAGATAAGTTCGAGAACATGGGTGCTCAGATGGTAAAAGAAGTGGCATCTAAAGCGAACGATGCTGCGGGTGACGGTACTACTACTGCAACTGTTCTGGCTCAATCTATTATTACTGAAGGTCTGAAAGCGGTCGCTGCGGGTATGAACCCGATGGATCTGAAACGTGGTATTGATAAAGCGGTTATTGCTGCGGTTGAAGAACTGAAAACATTATCCGTTCCTTGCTCTGACACTAAAGCGATTGCACAGGTAGGGACTATCTCTGCAAACTCTGACGAAACTGTCGGTAAGCTGATAGCAGAAGCCATGGAAAAAGTCGGTAAAGAAGGTGTTATTACCGTTGAAGAAGGTACTGGCTTAGAAGATGAGTTAGATGTAGTTGAAGGTATGCAGTTTGATCGTGGTTACCTATCTCCATACTTCATCAATAAACCAGAAACTGGTGCGATTGAATTGGAAAATCCATTCATTCTGCTGGTAGATAAAAAAGTTTCTAACATTCGCGAGCTGCTGCCTGTATTGGAAGGCGTTGCGAAAGCAAGCAAACCATTGCTGATTATCGCTGAAGATGTTGAAGGCGAGGCGCTGGCTACGCTGGTGGTTAACACCATGCGCGGTATCGTGAAAGTTGCCGCAGTTAAAGCACCTGGTTTCGGCGACCGTCGTAAAGCCATGCTGCAAGATATCGCTATTCTGACTAACGGTACTGTTATCTCTGAAGAGATCGGTATGGAGTTAGAAAAAGCTACTCTGGAAGATTTGGGTCAGGCAAAACGTGTTGTTATCAATAAAGACACGACTACTATCATTGATGGTGTCGGTGAACAAGATGCAATTGCAGCGCGTGTAAGCCAAATTCGTCAACAAATCGAAGAGTCTACTTCAGATTACGACCGTGAAAAACTGCAAGAACGTGTGGCTAAATTAGCTGGCGGTGTGGCAGTTATTAAAGTCGGCGCAGCTACTGAAGTTGCAATGAAAGAAAAACGTGCCCGTGTTGACGATGCTCTGCATGCAACTCGTGCAGCTGTTGAAGAAGGCGTTGTTGCTGGTGGTGGTACTGCTCTGGTACGCGTTGCCGCGAAACTGACTGAGCTGAAAGGCGATAACGAAGATCAAAACGTGGGTATTCGCGTTGCACTGCGTGCGATGGAATCACCAATGCGTCAGATAGTTGATAACGCAGGTGAAGAACCATCCGTGGTTGTTAACAGCGTTAAAGCGGGTAACGGTAACTACGGTTATAACGCAGCAACGGGTGAATATGGCGATATGATTGACATGGGTATTTTGGACCCAACCAAAGTCACTCGTTCAGCTCTGCAATTTGCTGGTTCAATCGCAGGCCTGATGATCACCACTGAAGCGATGATCACTGACATGCCTAAAGAAGATAAAGCTGATTTAGGTGCCGGCGGTATGGGCGGCATGGGTGGAATGGGCGGTATGATGTAAGCCAATAGGCGACATTGATACGCCGATTAAAATATAATTAGCGTATCCGTCTAGATCTGCTATCCCCTTGATGTTTAGGAATTAACCTTCTTAGATATCAAGGGGATTTTTTTATGTACGACGAGAAGTATTTTTTGTGGGATTATCTGATTTGAGATATGTGCGATAATCAGGTTCGAGCGTTGTATAAAAATTATGATAAACTCAGCCAGCAGATGGTATTTTTTTGATCTATACCCAGTATATTTTAGCTATAATATTATTTCCGCTGATTATTTGGTTTTATTGAAGCAGTTATAATCACTTAGCATATTTGAGCGCAAAAGTGTAAGCTCAACAAAAGCGTATCATTGTGCTATAAGGCGTTATTGATAGAACTATTGTTTTATATAACTATTGTTTTATAGTCACCTACGGTGACCTATTGTATAGCGCAAGCAAATTTCGCAGGCCGAGGCTGATAAAAATAATACGGGTATTGAGATGGACGTTTCACTCGGTCAGGTAAGACATGAAACTAGTTGCAAAACACTCAATGATAAACGAGGAAGAACATGCGAATTAAAGTATTGCTTGGTAGTGCTGCTTTGTTACTGTTGGCAGGCTGTACCACCACAAATAACCTGACGACGGCAGGCTCACAGGTTCGTTTTGTGGATAATCAACCTGGCAGTGATTGTCAATTATTAGGTCAGGTCACTGGTACACAAAGCAACTGGCTAAGCGGCGTTAATAATGATTCTAGCTCGATGCGCGGAGCCGCCAATAGTCTGCGTAATAACGCGGCTCAAATGGGTGGTAATGTTATTTTTGGTGCGACTAGCCCAAGTGAAACTCTACTGTCTAGCTTTGTCCCGGTGGACAGTAAAATGATTGGACAGGTTTATAAATGTCCATAAGCAGATAATTGACGCCCGATAATATGTTTATATTCTCGGGCGTTTTTTTTAATTATTGCTGCTTCAAATTCAGATTAAGTAGTGTCTTACTCGCTTCACCACCAATTTCTCTGGCTAGTTTCGGCACTAAATAGCCGGATACTTTTCCCAGTAGCTGATGCATTATTAATTGTGCTTCGCTGTCACTAACCAAAAAGTGATGTGCGCCCTGTACTTTATCCAGCACATGCAGATAGTAGGGTAAAATTCCGGTATCAAAGAGTCGATTACTTAATTCGGCTAAACATTCCGCATTATCATTAACACCGCGCAATAAAACGCTTTGATTGAGTAATGTCACTTTTGCCTGTTTTAATTGGCTCATAGCATGACAAAAATCATCATCGATTTCGTTGGCGTGGTTGATATGGGTGACTAAAATTGTTTGTAACGACGATTGTGCTAAGCGTTGGCAGAGTGCTTGAGTGATTCGTTTCGGGATAACTACAGGCAAGCGAGAGTGAATACGTAAGCGTTGAATATGTGGGATCGCTTCAAGCTGAGTGATCAACCAATCCAGCTCATGATCTTTCGCCATTAGCGGATCACCACCAGAAAAAATGATTTCATTGAGTTCAGTGTGGTTTTTTATATAATCCAGCGCGATCAACCAATTATTTTTATTCCCTTTGTTGTCATCATAAGGGAAATGCCGGCGGAAGCAGTAGCGACAGTTCACCGCACAACCACCTTTCACCAGCATCAGTGCGCGATTGTAATATTTATGCAGTAAACCGGGAATTTGGTTATCTTGTTCTTCCAAGGGATCAACGGAAAAACCGGGATAGAGTTCAAATTCCTCTTTCGCTGTGAGTACTTGCAAGAGTAATGGGTCTTTGGGATCAGCATATTTCATTCGAGAAATAAATGGTCGGGGAACACGCAATGGAAATAACTTGCGTGCGCCATGGCCATCTAAGAGTGCTTGATGGTTTTCAAGTCCCAGCAATTGCAGTAATTCGTCAGGATTAGTGACCGCTTCGGAAAGTTGTTGTAGCCAGACTTCTCTGGCAGGGGTATTTGGGGTTATAATATCGACCATTTTTGGCTATGCCATTATTAGTGTAAAATTTAGAGGATCTCCATGGCTACTTATAGTACCAATGAATTCCGCTCAGGTCTTAAAATCATGTTAGATGGTGAGCCTTGTGCAATTCTTGAAAGTGAATTCGTTAAACCTGGTAAAGGTCAGGCGTTTGCTCGTGTTCGTCTCCGTAAATTGATTTCTAACAAACTGTTAGAAAAAACCTTCAAATCAACAGATTCTGTTGAAGGTGCTGATGTTATGGATATGAACTTGACTTACCTGTACAACGACGGTGAGTTTTGGCATTTCATGAATAACGAAACTTTCGAACAGTTAGCGGCAGATGCTAAAGCAGTTGGTGATAGCGAGAAATGGCTGATCGATCAAGCTGAATGTGTACTGACTTTATGGGATGGCCGTCCTATTGCTGTGACTCCACCTAACTTTGTTGAGCTGGAGATTGTTGAGACTGATCCAGGTCTGAAAGGTGATACTGCCGGAACTGGCGGTAAACCCGCGACCTTAAGCACAGGAGCAGTAGTTAAAGTTCCTCTGTTCGTACAGATCGGTGAAGTCATTAAAGTGGATACGCGTTCAGGCGAATATGTTTCTCGCGTAAAATAATTATTGCTGATTTCGCTGTATTGAAAAAGCCGCTGTCATTATATAAATGTTAGCGGCTTTCTTATTATTATCATGGGTTATTTTTATCGATTATTTCTTTTTATCATTATTTCAGCTGTTATGGCGCGAAGAGACTAGCGGTTAACTAGCAACATTTCGGCCCGCCGCTATTGCCATAGCGAGCTTCTTGTCGTTCTTTGAAAAATTCTTCGTAGGTCATCGGTGTTTGTTCCGGATGAGTGACCTTCATATGTGCGACATAGTTATCATAATCTGGCATACCAATCATCATTTTTGCTGCTTGACCAAGATATCTAGCCGCATTTCCTAGAGAACCAAACATAAAAAACTCCTGCAAATAAGCTCAGCGATAAAATTATCGAAGGCGGTAATTCATTAATGATAGGCAGTGATTATATCCATATCTGACACCTTTTTAGTGGTGGGTATATGCCGTGAGCCATCTATCAAAAGTGGATTTGATTCTAGCGCGTATTACGGATTAATTATAGCCGCAGATCTGTAGATTAATCAGATAAATGACTATTTTTTGTTTTGCTTCCATTCTCGCCATGCTTGGCGCAGTCGCGGGGCAAATAATGTGACAATGAGCCCCAGCATAATACAGCCTAGCCCCGTGAACTGGATTAAATTAATCGTCTCGTTAAGCAATATCGCGCTGCTGCTTAGTCCAAATAATGGTACTAACAAGGCGAAGGGGGCGACTTTCCAAGTTTCATAGCGGCCAAGTAAGGTCCCCCATAAACCATAACCAACAAATGTTGCCAAATAGGCAAGATAAATAATAGCGCCAAAAGTTTGTCCATCTAAGGAAATCAACCCTTGTTTTATGGCTTCTGGACCTTCAAAAAGCCATGAACTTAGCATAAAGGGAATAATCGGGATCAGCGCACCCCAACTAATTAGTGACATCATACTGCACGGTTCTTTATCGCTTTTTTGCATAATGGCACGGTTAACAATGTTTCCACAGGCCCAAGAAAGCCCAGCAACAAGGGTAAATATCATTCCGAGTAACGGGATATCGTGTGGGCTGCCGGAGGTCGCACCTTTGGCTAATATCACTAAACCAATAATGGCAATTAACATGCCAATAAAATGATTTTTTTGCAAAGGCTCGTGTAAAATTAATGTGCCTAAAAGTAGAGTGAAAAAGGCTTGTGATTGCAGTACTACGGAAGCAATACCCGCGGGCATTCCCACATTTATGGCACAAAATAGAAAGGCAAATTGGGCGAAGCTGATGGTTAAGCCGTAAATTAATAGCCCTTTAAATGCAATATTAGGCCGTTTGAAAATAAAGATAGCGGGGAATGCGACTAACAAAAAACGCAATGCGCCAAGTAATAATGGGGGCAGAGAATGCACACCGACTTTGATTACCACAAAGTTAACGCCCCAAATAATGACCACACAGAGTGCAAGTAATGTATCTCGAAGGCTCATAATAGATTTCTCTGTTACATGAAAAAGCTTTTTTGAGTTTCGACTCTACTGCTAAATCAAGGCGTGTGCGATATAAAACCGCAGTTAGTTTAAAAAAGGAGAGTAACTCTATTCATAACCTATCCATTTACTGCTAAATCACCAACTCAATAGAACATAAAAGCACCGAATAAAGCATGTGGAAATGCAGTAATTTAGTGTGAGAATTTTAGCCTGATCGTTGTAGCGCATAGCCTAGTGGTGAGGCATGAATATAGGCATGGGCATAGGACAAGAGTATGAATTAAGGCTATGGATTAATAGGTATGGGGCGCGGCAGAATAATGATTGGCTACAAATAAAAAACCGGAGGGCAGAATTCACTGCGCCCCGGTTTTATATCATAATTCTATAATTACAATTTAATGCAATACAATGCGATTACAGAGTGAAGACACCAATCACCGCTATCACACTCAGAATGGCAGAAGCCCCGTAAAATACCCACTTAGAGGCAGGAACATGCACTTTAAAATCATGCAGTGTATGGTGAATACGGTGCATACCACACCAGATTGGCAGTACAACCATCAGTAAGAGGAAAACACGGCCAATAAAGCTTTGGCTAAAGCCAAGAATACGCTCATAGCTTAGGGCTTCTGGCGCCACTCCTAATGGAATTAAAAATGCCAGAATAACAATGATTGCAGGTGCAATAATGGCACTCCACATTCCACCAGCACCAAATAATCCCCAGAAAATCGGCTCATCGGAACGTTTAGGCGTTAGATTCATCAGATCCTCCTCGGATTATAATAATGCAATAGCTAAAATGATGATGTTAACCAGTATCGTCAGCGCCCAAAATCCTTTGACAATCGGCTCTTCTGACATCTTTTTATCTTTAACCACAATACACACGGCTTTAGGGGCTAGTTTGAACCAAGTCGAGGTATGTAGCAAAGTGGCTGCCAGAGCAACAATATTAATAATCAGTACGATAGGATTATGCAGAAAACCGACGAAGCTATCCCAGCTTTGTGGGCCATCTTTAAGAGCAAAAATACCGAATAACACTAAGATACTGAACCAAACTTGCAGCACAGAGGTACTTTCACGCATGATATAGAAGCGGTAAAAGCCCAGTTTCTGCCACCAATCGGATTTCATTTCTCTGACATAGGGCTTACGTTTAGTCGTCATTACTTTTCCCCTCCTTATCGTGGCTTCAGCATGGCAATCACAAAGTCTTCCGCACTGGCGGCTTTACCTTGCTGAATAGCGGCTGCAGGGTCGACATGTTTCGGACAGACTTCAGAACAGTAGCCAACGAAAGTACAAGACCAGACACCGTTATCGCCATTTAATAATGGCATACGTTCTTTTTTACCGTGGTCACGGTTATCTAGATTGTAACGCTCAGCTAAGGTAATTGCTGCCGGGCCAATAAATTCTTTGTTGAGACCAAATTGTGGACATGCTGCGTAGCATAATCCACAGTTGATACAACCAGAGAATTGATGGTATTTCGCCATTTGAGCCGGAGTCTGCTTATTTGGGCCTTCTGACACTTTACGGTCGTTACCGATGATGTAAGGCTTAATCGCTTCCAAGCTTTCGATGAAATGTGTCATATCGACCACTAAGTCACGTTCAACGGGGAAATTGCCGAGGGCTTCAACGCGCATTCCATTGGGGTAATCACGCAGGAATGTTTTACATGCCAATTTAGGTACGCGGTCAACCATCATGCCGCAAGAACCGCAAATCGCCATACGGCAAGACCAACGATATGAAAGATCGGGCGCTAAGTTATCTTTAACGTAGCCTAAAGCATCAAGCAGAGATGTCTGCGGATCGTAAGGGACGTCATAAGTCACAAAATGGGGCTCACTATCCGTTTCAGGATTATAGCGCATGATCTCCATTTTTAAGTGTTTCATTTCATCCATTAGCCTGCTCCTTATTCGCTTTATCTTGAGCTGCTGCTTCACCACCATAAACACGTTTAGCCGGTACAGATTTAGTAATTTTCACATCACCATACTCAATTCGAGGTGCACCTTCTGGGTTATGGAACGCCAGAGTATGTTTGAGGAAGTTAATATCATCGCGCTCAGTACAACCTTCATCAAGACGTTGATGAGCACCCCGAGATTCTTTACGGTTGAACGCAGAGTGCGCCATACATTCAGCGACATCTAAACCGAAACCTAATTCAATGGTATACAGCAGGTCCGTATTAAATACGCTACTATGATCGCTGATTTCAACGTGTTTAAAGCGTTCTTTTAACTCAGCAATTTTATCAATGGTTTTTTGCATCAGTTCAGGTGTACGATAAATACCACAGCCTTCTTCCATTGTCATACCCAGTTCATCGCGGATTTTCGACCAGCTTTCTGTTCCTTTTTGGTTCTTCAGCTGTTCTAATTTTTCTTCGATTTCACGGGTTCGCGCTTCGATAGCATTAGCATTGGCTGGCGTAGCTTCTGCGACATGTTTTGCAGCTTGCTCACCGGCTAAACGACCAAATACGACTAGCTCAGCTAACGAGTTAGAACCTAAACGGTTAGCACCATGTAAGCCAACAGATGAACATTCGCCCACCGCAAATAAACCTTTAATTCGCGTTTCACAGTGATTATCGGTTTCGATACCGCCCATGGTGTAGTGCGCTGTTGGGCGAACTGGGATTGGGTCAGTCACAGGATCGACACCGACATAGGCTTTGGCCAGTTCACAAATGAACGGCAGACGCTCATGCAGTTTTTCGGCACCGAGATGGCGTAAATCCAGATAAACTACATCGCCACGCGGGGTACTGATTGTTCGACCTGCACGCCACTCATGCCAGAAAGCTTGAGAAACTTTATCGCGCGGGCCTAATTCCATATATTTATTTTCTGGTTTGCCCAATGGGGTTTCTGGGCCCATACCGTAATCTTGCAGATAACGATAGCCATCTTTATTAACCAGAATACCGCCTTCACCACGACAACCTTCAGTCATCAAGATACCAGAACCTGGTAAACCGGTTGGATGGTATTGAACAAATTCCATATCACGCAGTGGTACGCCATGGCGGAAGGCCATACCCATACCATCACCAGTTACAATACCGCCGTTAGTGTTATAACGATAAACACGGCCAGCACCACCGGTCGCCATAATCACAGCATTCGCCCGGATTTGAACTTTGGTGCCTTCCATCATGTTTAACGCAACTAAACCACGAACTTGACCTTCATCAACGATGATATCGAGCACGAAATGCTCATCAAAACGTTGAATTTGAGGATATTTTAGTGAGGTTTGATACAGTGTATGCAGCATGTGGAAGCCAGTTTTATCAGCAGCAAACCATGTACGTTCAATTTTCATTCCACCAAAACGGCGAACGTTAACTGAACCATCTGGTTTACGGCTCCATGGGCATCCCCATTGTTCTAACTGCGTCATTTCTTGAGGGCAGTGCTCGACAAAATATTCGACAACATCTTGTTCACACAGCCAGTCACCACCAGAAACGGTGTCATTGAAATGATAGTCATAGGAGTCATGAGCCTGAGTTACTGCGGCTGATCCCCCCTCTGCGGCCACGGTATGGCTACGCATAGGGTAAACTTTTGAGATCAGAGCAATCTTCATATTGGGATTTGCTTCCGCGGCAGCAATCGCTGCCCGTAAACCAGCGCCCCCGGCCCCGATAATAGCTAGATCGGCATTAAAGGTTTGCACTGCGCTTCTCCATTGTTCAAGTGTAAATTAATAAATTCTGTTAATTACTTTCTGTGGTTAGCTATCAAAACTCTGAATGCTTAAATCCATTCATATATAAGTGTCATTTTTATAAGTATTAATAATATGATAGCTAACTTCCATGAATCATTGTATGAATTATAGCGAAATGTCTGACAGATAAATTTGATATAGAGAGGGGTTTTTGCCGATTTTGCTGAGAAAGTGTGATCTAATGCAGGTTTTCATAAATTGTTTTTAACGGTTTTCATTTTTAGTTTGATCTAAAATATAAAAGAAATATCAATAAATTATACTAAATTTTCACCATAATATCGCAAATGACCAATAAAAACTCAGGCTTATGTTTTAGTTAGGGAAAAAACCGTGCTATTTATCGATATTAGCTAATCTGGTTAATTTGTATTTTATATATATAAATAATGACTATTATTATTTTTAATTTATCGATTCTGAGCGAAGTTAACTAAGTAGTAAATTGAATAATATTACCGAATCAAAACTTGATAACATAAATTTCACACCGTATAAGAAAATATAATCATTCCCACTCTCATGTGGAAGGTTTATATTCTAGTTAGTTATTCTCGAAGGCGATTAATCGTGCTTTCAGCTGCGAATACGTTGTGTGTTTGCGGTGAGATGAGTAAACTGCACGCTTTGTTTTATTTTGGAGTCATTCGAATGAATGAAATAGCGAACTGGCAGCCTAGCGCACCCATCGCTAATCTGTTGCAGCGGGCGAAGATTATTGCTGAAATTAGACGTTTCTTTTCAGAGCGGTGTGTACTGGAAGTCGATACACCAGCGATGAGTCAGGCAACGGTGACGGATATTCATCTGGTGCCTTTTGAAACGCAATTTGTAGGGCCCGGAGCTGCCGACGGTATCAAACTCTATCTGATGACCAGCCCTGAATATCACATGAAGCGCTTACTTGCTGCGGGGAGTGGGCCGATTTATCAAATGAGTCGCAGTTTCAGAAATGAAGAATCTGGACGTTATCATAATCCAGAGTTTACAATGCTAGAATGGTATCGACCACATTATGATATGTACCGCTTGATTAATGAAGTTGATGATTTATTACAACAAGTTCTGGATTGTGAAAGTGCGGAGTTGCTTTCATATCAGCAAGCATTTTTGCGGTATTTAAATATTGATCCATTATCGGCGGAAAAAAGCGAATTACGCAGTGTTGCTGCACGTTTAGATCTAAGTAATGTGGCTGATAACGAAGAAGATCGCGACATCTTATTACAGTTATTGTTCACGGAGGGAGTTGAGCCACATATCGGGAAAGAAAAACCGGCGGTGGTTTATCATTTTCCTGCCTCACAAGCATCATTAGCTGAAATTAGTGCTGAAGATCACCGAGTGGCTGAACGCTTTGAAGTTTACTTCAAAGGGATTGAGCTGGCGAATGGCTTCCGTGAATTGACTGATGCTACAGAACAGCGTCAGCGATTTGAGCAGGATAATCGTCGCCGACAGGCATTAGGATTACCTATTCAGCCGATTGACGAGCACTTATTATCGGCATTAGAGCATGGATTACCTGAATGTTCTGGCGTGGCTTTAGGGGTTGACCGCATAATTATGTTGGCACTTAATGCGCAAAAAATTCAAGATGTGATGGCTTTCCCTGTGACTATCGCATAATCACTGCTATCCGATAAATTACAGCTTCCAGCAATGTTATTTAATTGTGGAAGCTGTTTTTTTATCTAATATTTAGCGGTTGATGTTCTTGGCAATGTGAGATTTATTTTTGCTGTTTTAAGAACTCGACGCCTAAATCTGGGAAATCAGTAAATGCACCATCAACATTGGCAGTATTATAAATGATTTCATACAGTTGATTGCCATCTTTAGCGTATTTAGGCAATTTATCTACACGAATAGTATAAGGATGAACTGCCATTTTATTCGCGTGCGCATCCTGTACCATACCGGTTAACTGGATATTATTAGGGGTTGAATTTTCATTAAATAGCATATGATAATCTGGGCCAATACCATCGGCATATTTAGCTACTTCTTTCATGGAATCTGGCTCAAACATCCAATCATAGCTGTAATTTACCCAACTACCGTCCGGTTTCTGTTCTTGAGTTTCATTCCAGTCAGTATAAGCAATCAATTGAATTAATTTCAGATCCATGCCCAATTTGGGTAGTAGAGTATTTTTAATCCGTTTTAATTCATTGGCATCGAAACATTGCAAATACACATTGGCATCTTTGGTGGTATATCCGTAATCTTTTAATACTTCAAGTGTACGGGTTGAAATATCTTTGCCTTCTTGCTGGTGGAACCACGGCGATTTAATTTCAGGATAAATACCGATGTTTTTGCCTGTCGATTTATTCAGACCTTGGATAAACTCAATTTCTTCTTGGAAGGTATGCACGCGAAAATCAGACGTACCCATCGGGAAGCGGTTTGGATAGCTTTGGACTTTTTTACCGTCAACAATATCAAAACCTTCGGTAAATTTAAGTGATTTAATTTCATCTAACGTGAAATCAATCGCATAATAACGACCATCTGCACGAGCGCGATCGGGAAAACGGTCAGCGACATCTGTTACGCGATCGAGATAATGATCATGCAAAACAACCAGCTGATTATCTTTGGTCATCACTAAATCTTGTTCTAAAAAATCAGCACCTTGAGCATAAGCCATAGCTTTTGCAGGTAACGTATGTTCCGGCAAATAACCACTTGCTCCCCGATGCGCGATAACTACTTTAGGATTTGTTTGTGCAATTGCTGATACAGACATAACTAACATCATACTTGCCATTAAGGTTTTTAAAGTGAATGTCATCAGTATATTCCTTTGCCAATATTTATACCCGTTATACTTCAAGTCACTGTATTATTGGTTTGAGTCACTCAAGATATAAAAGGGTAGATAAAAAAAGGGCTACAGTATTTAAATACGTAGCCCAGAAGATTAATCATTAATTATGACTGATGAATGACAATCGTCATTATTGTTGATTAGCTAATTCGCGTTTGTGTTTAATTTCGCTCAACATAACGATAAATAGTAACACTACAGCCAGGGCACTACCGCCTATCATGACGGCGAAACCACCATCCCAACCGAAGTAGTCAACGGTGTAACCGACAATCGCACTGGCGGCTACTGAGCCACCGAGATAACCGAACAGTCCGGTAAATCCAGCTGCGGTACCGGCTGCTTTTTTCGGTGCGAGTTCAAGAGCATGCAGGCCGATAAGCATTACTGGGCCGTAAATTAAGAAACCGATAATTAACATACAAGCCATATCGATACTTGGGTTACCTGGAGGGTTCATCCAGAATACAACAGTGGCGATGGTGACTAAAATCATGAAGAATACGCCGGTTGCACCACGGTTACCACGGAACACTTTATCCGACATCCAACCACACAATAAGGTGCCAGGAATACCTGCATATTCGTACATGAAATACGCCCATGAAGATTTATCCATGGTGAAATGTTTTACTTCACGCAGATAGGTCGGAGACCAGTCAAGAACACCGTAACGCAGCAAGTAAACGAATACGTTAGCAATCGCAATCATCCATAACAGTTTGTTAGGGAAGACGTATTTCATGAAGATTTCTTTTGCTGTTAGTTCTTCTTCATCACTTTCTTTATAGTCAGGTGGGTAGTCATTTTTATACTCTTCAATCGGAGGTAGCCCACAAGATTGAGGGGTATCTCTCATTAGAGCGAAAGCAATGATAGCGACTAAGATGGCACCGAAAGCTGGCATATACAGCGCCGCTTTCCAGTCATTAAACCATGCCATGCCGAGCATGAATAACAGAGGCGGAATACCACCACCAACGTTATGTGCACAGTTCCAAATGGAAACAATCCCGCCACGTTCTTTCTGGGACCACCAGTGAACCATAGTTCGTCCACAAGGCGGCCAACCCATACCTTGGAACCAACCACAGAAGAATAGCAGAACGAACATTACCATAATGCTCGATGTCGCCCAAGGAACGAAGCCCATGATCAACATGACAAATGCGGCTAATATTAAACCCGCAGGTAGAAAGTAGCGTGGGTTAGAACGGTCAGAAACTGAGCCCATTATGAATTTGGAAAATCCATAAGCGATAGAAATCCCTGAAAGAGCAAAACCGAGATCACCTTTAGAGAAACCTTGCTCTACAAGGTACGGCATGGCTAATGCAAAGTTTTTTCTGACCAAGTAATAAGCTGCATACCCGAAGAAAATTCCCAAGAAAATCTGCCAACGTAATTTACGATAGACGGGGTCTATCTTATCAGCAGACAGCCTCGGTTTATGAGCTGCCGGTTTAAACATACTTAACATATAAGCCTCCGATGGCATATAGATATTTTTTATTTATCATTATAAAAGCAACGAAAACGAAAATAATTTGAGAGTTTATGTGCGTATTGTTTTCTCTTGCCGCGCTAAATAGTAGCCACAATTAAACAATTTATCTGTAATGCACTGCACAAATATAGGTTTTCTATATAAGCTGGATAAGGTAATAGCTTTTATGAATATATTGAAATTGTTTTGTTAACAAACGTGTGACATTCATCACACATTGGTGTTTTTCACACAAGAGATGATCGAATTCCTGTTCGTTTTTGTTCCTTATCAAACATTGCGCCCATTTTTTGTCTATAGTTAGTACTAAGCTAATAATTATAAAAAATTAGATTATCTTATTAATTAGATTCTCTTACTAATGTGAGGAAATTCGGCATGAATGATCCATCTGTTATAGAAACGGACGTCATTATTATCGGTGGTGGTGCTACCGGTGCAGGTATTGCGCGAGACTGTGCTCGCCGAGGACTCCGTTGTGTGCTACTTGAACGGCATGATATTGCGACCGGCGCGACGGGTCGTAATCATGGTCTATTACATAGTGGCGCACGTTATGCTGTGACAGATAGCGAGTCTGCCCGCGAATGTATTGAAGAAAACAAAATACTAAAACGCATCGCCCATCATTGTGTTGAACGTACTGACGGCTTATTTATTACCCTGCCCGAAGACTCATTGGAATATCAGCAACAGTTTATTATCGCTTGCCGTGCAGCGGGGATTGATGCGGACGCCATTGATCCAAGTGAAGCTATTCGTTTGGAGCCTTCGGTTAATCCGTTATTAATAGGCGCGGTAAAAGTGCCAGATGGTACTGTCGATCCTTTTCGTTTAACTGCGGCTAATATGTTGGATGCTAGAGAGCATGGCGCCAAGGTGCTGACTTACCATGAAGTCGTGGGATTATTGCGTGATGGTGACAGAGTGAAAGGCGTCACCGTTTATGACCATAAAAATTCGCGTACTTATAATATACATGCTGAGATTGTAGTAAATGCCGGTGGTATTTGGGGACAGCGGATCGCTGAATATGCGGATTTAAAAATCAAAATGTTCCCGGCCAAAGGGGCATTATTAATTTTAGGTCATCGGCTAAATAATATGGTGATCAACCGTTGTCGTAAGCCGGCGGATGCCGATATTTTAGTGCCTGGCGACACGATTTCATTGATTGGTACTACTTCGACACATATCGATTACGATCAAATCGATAATATGCATGTGACTCCAGAAGAAGTGGATATTTTGATCCGCGAAGGTTCGATGTTATCTCCGGCACTCGCCACCACGCGAATTTTACGTGCTTATGCAGGGGTTCGGCCTTTAGTGGCCAGTGACGATGATCCTTCTGGGCGTAATGTAAGCCGGGGGATTGTGCTGTTAGACCATGCTAAACGTGATGGACTGGAAGGCTTTATAACAATTACCGGCGGTAAATTAATGACTTATCGCCTGATGGCTGAATGGGCGACTGATAAAGTGTGCGAAAAACTCGGACACAGCGCCAAATGTACGACTGCAGAAGCTCCGTTACCGGGATCACAGCACAGCGCCGAACAATCACTGCGTAATGCGATTTCGATACCTGCTCCAATCCGCGGATCGGCGGTTTATCGCCATGGCGATCGTGCTTCCTCGATTTTAACCACTGACCGACTGGATAAAAGTTTGGTGTGCGAGTGTGAGGCAGTAACTGCCGGAGAAGTGCGTTATGCGGTTGATTCTTTAGCGGTTAATAACTTACTCGATTTACGTCGTCGGACACGGGTCGGCATGGGAACGTGCCAAGGTGAATTATGTGCTTGCCGTGCTGCAGGCCTACTTAATCGCTTTAATGTCACGACTCCACATGAAACCGAACAGCAATTGGGGCATTTTTTAAATGAACGTTGGAAGGGCGTTCGCCCGATAGCGTGGGGAAATGCTCTGCGTGAAAGTGAATTTACCAGCTGGGTGTATCATGGCTTATGTGGGATGAATCAACAAACTTTGCAGCAACAATCCGCCAATAAGGAGTCCGATAATGAAATTTGATGCAGTCATTATAGGCGGAGGTCTAGCCGGTTTAAGCTGCGGTATCCGTCTCACTAACGCAGGACTTTCTTGTGCGATTGTGAGTGCCGGACAAAATGCGCTGCATTTTTCTTCTGGCTCGTTAGATTTATTAACTCAATTGCCTGATGGCCGCGGCGTTGAACATCCATTAGATGCGCTGGCAGAGTTAGCGATTCAATCACCCCAACATCCTTATAGTCGTATCGGTAAAGAAAAGGTGAGTGAGCTAGCATTACTGGCAGAGCAACAATTGCAGGCCGCAGGGGTTGAACTTTTTGGTTCAGCGCAACAGAATCACTATCGAATTACACCGCTAGGACATAAACGCCTAACATGGTTGAGCCCAACACGGGTGCCCGTGGTTAAGTTCGAACAGCCGCTACCGACGGGTAAAATCGCGGTGATCGGCATTGAAGGTTTCTTAGATTTTCAGCCACAAATGGTCGCCGATGTATTGAAAGAACAGGGTGCTGAGGTTGTTTCTCACTATGTTCACTTACCGTTATTAGACCGCTTACGTGAAAATGCCAGTGAATTTCGCGCTATCAATATTGCTCGTTGGTTAGATAGACCTGAAAATATGGCTGAGATAGTCAGTGAACTTTCTCCATTAGTTCAACAGGTTGATAAAATTTTCTTACCTGCTTGCCTCGGTTTAGAGAGCGATCAGGTGATTAGCGATTTAGAAAGCCAATTAGGTAAAACGATTTATCTGCTACCTACCTTACCACCATCATTGTTGGGTATTCGTTTACATGATCATTTACTCAAACAATATCGCCGTCAGGGTGGGATTATCATGCCAGGTGATAAAGTCACCAAAGTTAACTTTGACGGGCAAAAAATCAGTCAACTACATACCCGTAATCATGGCGATATCCCATTAAAAGCGAGCCAATTTGTATTAGCTACTGGCAGTTTTTTTAATAATGGATTAGTGGCAACATTTGATCGTGTTTATGAGCCTTTGATGGAGTTAGATCTCGGTAATATCCCGCCGCGTTCTCAGTGGACTGACGAGCAATTTTTTGCCTCTCAGCCATATATGCGTTTTGGCGTTGAAACTGATATGCAATTACGCGCTAAAAAATATGGCGATGTGATAGACAATCTTTATGTGGCGGGCGCGGTATTAGGCGGTTTTGATCCACTGACAGAAGGATGCGGCGCCGGTGTTTCATTAATTAGTGGTTTATATGCTGCGGAGCAAATAATTTCGGCAATAAATAATGCCAACGCAGCCACAGAACACACAGAGGTAGCACAATGAGTATTCACGATCCTAGCTTTGAAAGCTGCATTAAGTGTACGGTTTGTACCACTTATTGCCCAGTAGCAAAAGTGAATCCACTCTATCCAGGCCCGAAACAAGCCGGCCCAGATGGCGAGCGTCTACGTCTTAAAGATCCGATGCTCTATGATGAAGCGCTAAAATATTGCACTAACTGCAAACGTTGTGAAGTAGCGTGCCCATCCGACGTAAAAATCGGCGATATTATTGCTCGCGCACGCAATACCTACAGTACGCAAAAACCAAAATTACGCGATGCTATTTTAAGTCATACCGATCTGATGGGATCACTATCGACACCATTTGCTCCTGTGGTGAATACCATCACAGGGATGAAACCGGTTCGTCAGATCCTAGATAAAGCATTAAAAATTGATCATCGTCGTGAATTGCCTAAATATTCATTCGGTACCTTCCGTCGTTGGTATGCGAAACAAGCAGCAGAGCAGAAAAAATTCACCGAGCAAGTGGCGTATTTCCATGGTTGTTTTGTTAACTATAATCATCCTCAATTAGGCAAAGATTTAATTAAAGTTTTCAATGGAATGAATATTGGTGTTCAACTGCTGAAAAGAGAAAAATGCTGTGGCGTGGCATTGATTGCCAATGGTTTTATGAAACAAGCTAAACGCCAAGCCAACGTTAATCTTGAATCATTACAAAAAAGTATTCTTGAAAATCATGTACCTGTGGTAGCAACGTCATCAACCTGTACCTTTACGCTGCGTGATGAATATACTCACGTTTTAGATGTTGATACTTCAGCTATCCGTGATGAGATAGAACTGGCAACGCGTTATATTTATCGATTATTGGAGCAAGGGCGTGAGCTTAAACTCAAACATACGCCGATGAAAGTGGCTTACCACACGCCATGTCATATGGAAAAAATGGGCTGGACATCCTACACCTTAGAGTTGATTAAACGCATTCCCGGTGTTGAATTGATCGTTCTGGATTCTCAATGCTGTGGGATTGCAGGAACTTATGGCTTTAAAAAAGAAAACTATGAGGTTTCTCAAGGCATTGGCGCAGGTTTATTCCGTCAAATTGAAGAGAGCGGCGCTGATGTGGTGATCACCGATTGCGAAACGTGTAAATGGCAAATTGAGATGTCGACCAGTAAAAAATGTGAACACCCTATTACGTTATTAGCTAAAGCACTATAGGAGTGAACAGCCCTATAAAGTTAGATTGTTCTTAGGGCCGATTTTTACGCCGCATCTGATAAATGAAGGGAAATAAAGTTATCTTTATTTCCCTTTTTATTCTGACGATAGCCTATATTTAGGCTGCTAATAATTAACACCGCTACTTAATTCAATTAACCGACGAAGTCGATGATGCAGAGACAATTTGCTGTAGCGTATCCATCATTAGTAACACCGAGGTGGCGCCCGGATCTTGATGGCCAATACTGCGTTCGCCCAAATAGCTGGCTCGGCCTTTGCGGGCTTGCATCGGAACCGTGGCTTCAAGCGCGAGCCGTGCGGCAATGATTGCTTCTTTAAGGGCTTGATCTAGTCGCAAATTTTGTGTGGCGGAGATACTCAATGACTCGCTAACAGGCCACCAAACATCGCACATGGTTTTATCGCCGGGTTCTGCTTTACCTCGCATCGCTACCCCTTCAGTACCTGCAGTGATTATTTCTGCCAAATCAGCCAGTGTGAGATACGGTTTATCTGCGGCAGCTTGGGCGGCTTTGATAAAAAAAGTCCCAAACAGCGGTCCACTTGCTCCACCTACACTTGAGAGCAAGGTCATTCCGGTAGTTTTTAGAATGATAGCAATATTTTTATCGGCAACCGACGGCAGCTTTTCAGCTACTTTTTGAAAACCTCGATGCATATTTAGCCCATGGTCACCGTCACCAATGGCGCGGTCTAACTCGGTCAAATTATCTTGCTCACGGGCAAATATCTCAGCGCATTTGGTCAACCATTGAACTGTCTGTTGAGAGCTTAAATTCATAGAAGATACCTATTTTTATGGGCATGTTAGTTTCTGGACCCGTTAGAATTTGAGAGCTAACGAAGAGTTTAGGATCCATTAAGATTTCCATCTTAGCGCCGGGGTATTTACTGGGCTGTCCCAAAGAGACAGAATGAGATCATCGACAGTCAGTAAAGTGATTGAAAACCCTTGCATATCTAACGAGGTACAATAGGAACCCACCAAATTTCTTTCGATCGTTAGACCAAACGCGTCGCAACATTGAACTAGGCGGCCATACACTGCATACAGTTCAGACAGCGGTGTTGCCCCCAGATTATTAACTAAAGCAATCACTCGATCCCCCGCTTTCAATGGTGATTTAGATTGCTGCTTCTCTACCCATTCGCCGTTAGAGTGATCCCAATGACGGATAACACGCTGATACGCGCTGTTTTCGATCAAAGTACTAAACATTTGATCGACGGTGTCGTTGAGATGCGTAAATGGACGACGCTCGATCCCCGGTTCACCATGAATGCCCACCCCGAACTCCATTTCATTATCCGCGAGGGAAAATGACGGTTTCCCAGCTGCAGGCACGGTACAGGCTTGCAGGGCAATACCTAAGCTATGGCCTTGATTATTCAGCTGGTGGCCTAAGTGCGCAAGTTGATCGAGTGATTTTCCTTGCTCTGCTGCGGCGCCAAGAATTTTTTCTATCAATACGGTATTTGCCACTCCGCGACGACCAGCGGTATATAAGCTGTCTTTTACCGCAACATCGTCATCAACCAGTACAGTAGCAACTTTGATGCCGGCGTCATGCAACAACTCGGTGGCGGTTTCAAAATTCAGCACATCTCCGGTATAGTTTTTTATGATCATCAATACGCCTTCGCCACTGTCGATGGTCATGGCACATTCCAGCATTTGATCGGGCGTTGGAGAGGTAAACATTTCGCCGGGGCAAGCGCCATCTAGCATACCCTGGCCGATATAACCACTGTGCATCGGCTCATGACCGCTACCACCGCCGGATAATAATGCGACTTTACCGCTAATAGGCGCCTCGCTGCGTACGATATACGTTGGGTCAATATTGAGGCGTAACTCGGGATGAGCAAGGAGTAAACCATGGTTAACTTCGGTAATAATATCTTCAACACGATTAATCAGTTTCTTCATATTTGCGGCTCCAGATGAGGCTTAAATCAGACGGACAATAGGTGATAGAACCTTTCATTTAACGCGCCCAGTGAAACAGCTGATTTAAAAACAGTGATTAAGTGAGATTGATTGATAAATTAACCTAAAAAAACGATTAATTAGACCATCAATAAAGGCGATAGAACCATATAAAATAAGGGCGTTGTTATGACACTACACTAACATGCCGGTAAATTTTATAATGAAAGCAAGCCAGAAAATGAGATATTGATCGAGATGTTTTTAGCGGGAATGTTAGCGATAAAAAAAGCCCTTGCATGGGATTGCAAGGGCGAAAAATTAGCGGAGTTCAGCGTAATTTTTTGGGCGATGATTGGCGAAAAAATATTTCATTAGCACGTTCAGTAGTACACCGTAAGCAGGCAAGAAAAATAGCATGCAGATGAACAACTTAAACGTATAATCGACCAATGAAATTTCAATCCAATTGGCGGCCATAAAGGCATCAGTACTACGATAAAAGGCAATAAAGAAGAAGGCGATGGTGTCGACTAAATTACCGAAGAACATCGCTGCCGCTGGGGCGACCCACCAACGACTATTTTGGCGCAGGCGATTAAATACACTGACATCTAGAATCTGGCCTAAAACGTAAGCCATAAAGCTTGCGGTCGCAATACGCGCGACAAACAGATTAAATTCACCAAGTGCATTTATCCCTTGCCATTCTCCTTGGAAGAACAGTGCTGAAATAACGTAAGAAATTAGCAGAGCAGGCAGCATGACCGAGGTTATTATCCTCCGCGCTAAAGGCGCGCCATAAATACGCACCGTCAAATCAGTCGCTAAGAAAATAAACGGAAAGGTAAATGCGCCCCAAGTGGTATGGAAGCCAAAAATACTCATTGGCAGCTGAACCAAATAGTTGCTAGAAGTAATGATTAAAATATGAAATAAAGATAGCCAAATTAGAGCAGTGGCTCGCTGCTGCGGTGTTAAATCAAACATATTGTACCTTTTTAGTTTTATGGGGTGAGGGAACCCATGACATCAACGTCAGTATCACTAACACTATAAATTATATCTTATATTGTACAGAATATAATCCACTAATAGCGACAGCAATAATCCACGCTGAGCCTCAGAGGGCGGGATGATACTCGTGTTGCGCAACAAAAGCAAAACAGTTCATCTCGTTTAGTGCCAATTTATTATATAATCGATAAATCGATTGAATTTAGAGTCTTTATATTTATGTCTACTATTTTTGAACACGCAACTAAAAGCTTAGATACCTTAGGGTTACGCTGCCCAGAGCCGGTGATGTTAGTGCGTAAAACTGTGCGCAACATGCAAGATGGTGACACCCTATTGATTATTGCTGATGATCCGGCAACTACCCGTGATATTCCCGGCTTTTGCCGTTTTATGGAGCATGAGTTATTGGCGGCTGAAACTGAAACTGCGCCTTATCGTTATCTGCTGCGTAAAAAAGCCAATGGATTGTAATGACTACCTTTAATCATCTGCAACAAAATCAGCCATAAACTAGCAATAAAAAAGAAGCACCTAACGATGCTTCTTCGGGTGATTTCCGTAATTACTGTAGGTGTTTTTAAGGTATAGCTCCCACACTTAGCGTTAGATTTATTTTTGCTGACGCTGAGGCAGCTTAACTCGCAACAACCTAATCGCATTGGCAGTGACTAACGCGGTAGCGCCGGAATCGGCTAATACCGCAACCCACAGCCCAGTGATCCCCAGTAAACTGGTAACTAAAAATACGGCTTTTAGTCCCAAGGCGATGGTGATATTTTCACGAATAATTTTGCGTGTCGCACGTGAGAGCGCAATAATTTCTGCCAACCCAGTGAGTCGATTATGGGTTAGCGCTGCATCCGCGGTTTCTAAAGCGACGTCTGTTCCGCTACCCATGGCTACGCCGATACTGGCGGCTTTCATCGCTGGTGCATCATTGATGCCATCACCCACCATCATAGTACGATGCTGTATATTTAACTCAATTACAGCTTGGACTTTATCTTCTGGCAATAACCCAGCGCGAAAATCCATGCCTACTTGGCCTGCAATTGCGGCCGCAGCTCGCGGGTTATCACCGGTTAACATCACTGCATTAACATTCATACTTTTCAGCATGTTAATTGCATCGATAGCATCAGTACGCAAGGTATCTTGCAGCGCTATCACGCCAACCATTTGCCCACCTACCAACGTGACTACCACGGTTTTACCTTCCGCTTCTAGGGTCTCGACTTGTTGCTGCCAGTGATTATCCAATGGCATATCGAGACGGCTAGGCGCGCTAACTAAAATATGCTGATTATTGAGATAGCCTTCAACACCTTTGCCGGCTAATGCTTTACGTTTTTCAGCTTCGATGACCGGCTGATTTAATACAGCGGCATAATCAATAATCGCTTTAGCTAAAGGATGATGAGAACCGACTTCAACCGCGGCAGTATATGCGATCAATTGCTGAGTGCTTACACCGTCAATGGACAGCGCATCGGTCACTTGTGGCTTGCCTTGCGTTAGGGTACCGGTTTTATCTAGCGCGACGGTAGTTACTGTACCTAATTGTTCCAGCGCCGCGCCGCCTTTAATTAATGCGCCTCGACGCGTTGCCGTAGCCAATGCTGAAGTAATCGCTGCCGGTGTTGAGATAACCAAGGCACATGGGCAACCAATTAATAGCAAAGTTAATCCACGATAAATCCAAGTATCCCATAGCGCGCCGAAAAACAGGGGCGGAACAACAATAACTAGCGCAGAGAACAGCATAATAATAGGCGTATAAATGCGGCTGAACTGGTCAATAAAGCGCTCAATCGGGGCGCGACGTTCTTCGGCCTCTTCTATTAATAGCAGGATACGATCAATCGCATTTTTACCTGGCTCAGAAACCACTTTCATTCGCACGGCACGGTCGACGGATAAACAGCCAGCCGCTACTTTTTCTCCCACATTGCGCTCAACAGGTACTGATTCTCCGGTTAACGCGCTTTCATCAAAACTGGCAAAGTCACTCATTAACTCAGCATCGGTAGGCAATCTTCCGCCAGGCGCAATTTCAATAATGTCGCCAGGACGTAATTGTGCTACAGCGATAGAGGTTTTTTGACCGTCTTTGATTAATACTGCATCTTCGGGGACGAGTGCCATCAGAGCACTTACTCCGCGTCGTGCGCGACCCGCCGAGTAAGACTCCAACATTTCTCCCAGCATAAACAGCAGAATAACCATCGCGGCTTCTTCGGTAGCTTGAATAAATAGCGCGCCAATCGCGGCCACCGACATTAATGTTTCTATGCTAAAAGGTGAGCCGGTACGAATTAAACGTAAAGATTTACGCGCTATGGGGAACACGCCAAATAGCGTAGTAGCAATAAAAGCATAGCGACCCATTGTAGGATTAACTAACTCAATGCCCCAGCTGAGCGCCATCAAAATCGCCAGTATAATGACAGGCTTGGCTTCGCGGATTAAACTGTGTCGCGGTGCTTGCGCGTGACTGGCACCCTCATCGGCTGGAAATAGCTCATAACCGGCTTGTTGGACTATATTGGCGACGTCACCACGAATATCGGTATCGGCATCAACCACTAATTTCTCGGTGGCAAACAACACTTTAGCTTGTTTTATCTGTGGTATTTGCGCCACAGCAGTTTCGATTTTCCGCGCGCAGCTTGGGCAATCCATTCCTCGAATAATCCAACTATATCGCTGTTCGCCACGTTGTGTCGGTGCCACTGTCTCTGCTATTTGTGGCTCAGTACTACAGCATGTGCCGTGTTGATGATTATGATTTGCGTGCTGATGTTGCTCTTCATCGCTATCTTCGCACTGAGATTGATGATTTTCTGAATGTGTATGTGAGCCATCACTTACTTTTTTAGGTGTATCAGAGCAAGTGCTGCTAGAGCAGCAAGTACTGGCATGTGTATGCGTAACTTGATTTTTTTCATTGTGTGAGTGCATAGACACCCCCTTTTTTATACAGACTGCTGAAGAATTAAGCCAAGTCTACACGTTGGAGTTAACTCTAGAGTCAAATAAAAACGGGGCCAGTTGATAAAAAATCTTATTTGCTAACATCATCATCAACTGGCTAAGGTGCAATTTGTAGGTGTAGGATTATAGGTATAGGGAACGAATAATTAAAAATTGTCCGAGGAAATAGAGGGTTGCAACGATAGCTTTGGAGGCTTTGAACGGATATCTAAAGCGAGCAATTAGCCAAATACAATTAGACAAAAACAGTAAACAAGCGCCTACCATAATCGAGAAATTAACTTCGCGAGCTAGCCCAAAGTATTGATCTCCAGCTACCCAGACCATGATCATCGACATAATTAATAGTGCAAAAACCGGCGCTTGTAATGTTTCGAGTTTAGTCCAAATAATCAGCAAGGTGACGAGTGTCAGCACAATGGGAACAGGAAGCCAAGGAAGATAAAGACTAAAATTCATTTGTAGCCCAAAACTAATGGCATACAGAAGATAACTGATAAATATTAAAGCAATAGATGCAAGTAAGCGCTCACCTGGTAGAATGCGTAGCATATCGCCAAGTAACGAAGCCAGCAGTCCAGCCAAGACTAAGTAACCCGAAATAGTGATAAATTCTGCATTCCATCCCCAAGCAAGTAGTAGAAGCAAAGTTACGGGCCTAAATAACCAGCGTTGCCAATCTGGGCCTCGGTACGCGGCATCGACATATAACCAACCAGAGAAAAGTACAGCAAGGAATGGCCAACTGATCATAAACACGTCCTTATTATCTGTGGGTTTCAAGGTGATAAAGTATATCTGTCATGCCTTAATTGTAGATTTGGATTATATTTCTACAATACGAATTACTTAGGCTACAAATATTTCATTTTTAATAAATTAAGATAAATTATACCCTAAATCCATTGGACTAGGCTCAGACATTCTTATTTATTAGTTAATGTTGTTATATCAACCAATGAATTATTGCGATAGCTATAATTATCTGAGTTATAGAATAAAACGATTGAGAACAATTCTATTATGAACAAACCGTATTTATTAATTATCGTGCTGGTGGTAATTGGCCTATTGGCGACCAAACGATTTTTTGATCAGCGTCGGCAGAATGAAATCAATGATAATTCTACACAAATTAGCTATTTAGTTACGGTAGAAGATAAAAAAGATTATCCCTATCCAAACATGCGCTCACGCGAGCGTGATGTTGTTTCGCCAGAAACTTTCCGCTATGAAGTTTATTTTAAACCTTTGAATGCAGGGATAACGTCAGAAGATAAGCCATTGAAAATTATTCTCAAAGACGAACAAGCGTACCGTGCAATTAATAAAGGCAGCCGGGGCCGACTTTATTTGCAAGGAACTCGCTTTATTCGCTTTGAGCCTGAAAATTAATTAGATTAGTAAACACTTACTTTATAACATGGGTTATTCTATTTTTTTGGACTTAGCTGCCAGCTGTTGCTGCTGTTTCTTTTGAATAACCAGTAATTCAAATACGCCAAACAAAAAAATCCGTACTTGGAGCCAACCAGACAGTTTTTGTTGTTTGGATAAGGTGGATTTCATAAACAAAGTTTGCAAGGCATGCATAAAAATCATAAATATCATGGCGATATCCATAAAGTATTTAAGGGGTTTAGGAAACGGGTGGACTAAATTAAAGATCATAAATCCCCACACACACAGCATTAATATACGGCCGATATTAATTAACATACGGATCTCCGTTAGTTAGATTGACGAATAAATAGACGATAAGCCACTTGCCCAGCAATTTTTTCACGGTGCAATTGCCAGTTGATAGGAATATCCGTCAGCGCTGTGCCTACTTCAGATTCCACATAAACCCAGCATTCATCTGCTAGCCATTGATTACTTTCTAATAACTGGATGGTATTTGCTAATAAGTCTTTATGAAAGGGGGGATCAAGAAACACAACATCAAAAGGAGTTCCGCTATTGGCTAAATAAGTTAAAGTATTGGCGTTAATCACTTGAGCATTGTGTATTTTTAATTGCGCTAAATTTTCGCTCAATTGGCGAGCATTATGTTTATCAAGCTCAATTAACGTTGCTGATGCTGCGTAACGAGATAGAGCCTCGATCCCTAATGCGCCACTGCCAGCAAAACAGTCTAGACAATTTGCATCGCGGATCACCGGCATCAGCCAGTTGAATAAGGTTTCTCTCACCCTATCTGTGGTTGGACGTAAGCCCTCACTATCACGAACAGGCAATTTACGCCCTCGCCATTGCCCGCCAATGATGCGGATTTGTCCCATTGATACCGGTTTAGGTTTTTTTGCCATAATAATACTTATTGATAAAAAGAAGTTGCTAGGAAAGATAATGCGACTGAAAGACGGTGTTTCGGCCAATTTTCTTGTTTTTAACCAAAAATCTGAGATTAAATTTACCGTAATTGCATCTCAGATATGTGTTGCATCGCGATGAAATGATAGACTGCATCTAATTTTATTGCGATTTAATATTTTATACTCAAAATAATGCAAGTTACAGCAAACCAGTCAGCGAGGATATGTCGATTATCATACACTTCAGTAAGTTGTATGGCTATGAATTCGGCAGATGATGACGTTAGTCGGGATGTAATTTGACAAGCTCAATGTTGATGAGCAAGTTGATGAGTGTAAGCGCCGTGTTTTTATTGTGAGGAGCGTAGTGCCAGATGGCTAAAGAAAAGAAAAAAGGTTTTTTTTCCTGGTTAGGGTTCGGTCGTAAAGACGAGAAGCAACAGCCAGAAGAAGAATTACAACCAGAACAGCAAGGCGCTGAGGAACAACAGGCCGCAGCAGAACAAGCAGAACGTCAACGATTAGCTGCCGAAGCAGAAGCCGCTCAAAAACGGGCTGATGAGCAAGCTGCTGCCCAGAAATTGGCAGAACAGCAATTAGCAGAACAGCAAGCCGCCGAACAAAAAGCGGCGGCAGAAAAGGCCGCAGCAGAACAAGCAGAACGTCAACGATTAGCCGCCGAAGCAGAAGCCGCTCAAAAACGGGCTGATGAGCAAGCTGCTGCCCAGAAATTGGCAGAACAGCAATTAGCAGAACAGCAAGCCGCCGAACAAAAAGCGGCGGCAGAAAAGGTCGCAGCAGAACAAGCAGAACGCCAACGGTTAGCTGCCGAAGCAGAAGCCGCCCAAAAACGGGCTGATGAGCAAGCCACTGCCCAGAAATTGGCAGAGCAGCAAGCGGCCGAACAAAAAGCAGCGGCAGAAAAGGCCGCAGCAGAACAAGCAGAACGTCAACGGTTAGCCGCCGAAGCAGAAGCCGCTCAAAAACGGGCTGATGAGCAAGCTGCTGCCCAGAAATTGGCAGAACAGCAATTAGCAGAACAGCAAGCTGCCGAGCAAAAAGCGGCGGCAGAAAAGGTCGCAGCAGAACAAGCAGAACGCCAACGGTTAGCTGCCGAAGCAGAAGCCGCTCAAAAACGGGCTGATGAGCAAGCTGCTGCCCAGAAATTGGCAGAACAGCAAGCCGCCGAGCAAAAAGCGGCGGCAGAAAAGATCGCAGCAGAACAAGCAGAACGTCAACGATTAGCCGCCGAAGCAGAAGCCGCTCAAAAACGGGCTGATGAGCAAGCTGCTGCCCAGAAATTGGCAGAACAGCAAGCTGCCGAGCAAAAAGCGGCGGCAGAAAAGGCCGCAGCAGAACAAGCAGAACGTCAACGATTAGCCGCCGAAGCAGAAGCCGCTCAAAAACGGGCTGATGAGCAAGCTGCTGCCCAGAAATTGGCAGAACAGCAATTAGCAGAACAGCAAGCTGCCGAACAAAAAGCGGCGGCAGAAAAGGCCGCAGCAGAACAAGCAGAACGCCAACGATTAGCCGCCGAAGCAGAAGCCGCTCAAAAACGGGCTGATGAGCAAGCTGCTGCCCAGCAATTAGCAGAGCAGCAAGCCGCCGAGCAAAAAGCGGCAGCAGAAAAGGCCGCGGCAGAAGAAGCAGAACGTCAACGATTAGCTGCCGAAGCAGAAGCCGCTCAAAAACGGGCTGATGAGCAAGCTGCTGCCCAGAAATTAGCAGAGCAGCAATTAGCAGAACAGCAAGCTGCCGAGCAAAAAGCGGCGGCAGAAGAAGAGCAACAGCGTTTAGCGTTAGCTCAAGCAGAAGCTGAAAGTAAAACCAATAATACAGAGCAAGAAAAACCGAAAAAAGAAGGCTTTTTTGCTCGATTAAAGAAAGGATTATTAAAAACTCGACAAAATTTAGGGTCGGGCTTCTTTAGTTTATTCAAAGGTAAAAAAATAGATGATGATCTATTTGAAGAACTTGAAGAACAGTTGCTAATCGCCGATGTTGGTGTAGATACCACGCGAAAAATTATTAATAGCTTGGTGGCACATGCGAGCCGCAAAGAATTAAAAGATGCCGAAGCACTCTACAGTAAGCTGCGTGAGGAAATGTCTGATATTTTATCGACAGTTGATAAGCCACTGGTTATTGAAGGGAAAAAACCCTATGTTATCCTGATGGTTGGCGTCAATGGTGTGGGTAAAACCACCACTATTGGGAAATTGGCGCGTCAATATCAGTCTGAAGGTAAATCGGTGATGTTAGCGGCAGGTGATACTTTCCGCGCAGCAGCGGTTGAACAGCTGCAAGTTTGGGGTGAACGGAATAATATACCCGTGGTGGCACAGCATACTGGCGCCGATCCAGCTTCGGTTATTTTTGATGCAATTCAGTCAGCCCAAGCAAAAGGTATCGATATCTTGATTGCGGATACCGCAGGCCGCTTACAAAATAAAGCCCATTTGATGGAAGAATTGAAAAAAATTGTGCGTGTAATGAGAAAGTTAGACGTCGAAGCTCCGCACGAAATTATGCTAACGTTGGATGCCAGTACCGGCCAAAATGCAGTTAATCAAGCAAAACTGTTCGATGAAGCTGTAGGTTTGACTGGGATTACATTGACCAAATTAGATGGCACCGCTAAAGGTGGGGTGATCTTCGCTATTGCCGACCAAATGAGTATTCCGATCCGTTATATTGGCGTCGGTGAAGGCATTGAAGATTTACGTCCATTTAAGTCAGAAGACTTTATCGAGGCGTTATTTGCCCGAGAGGATTAATAATAAATGATTCGCTTTGAACATGTCAGTAAAGCTTATCGAGGCGGCCGTCAGGCGTTGCAGGGCGTAGATTTTCATTTGCGCCCTGGTGAAATGTCCTTTTTGACGGGGCACTCGGGAGCCGGTAAAAGTACACTGCTAAAATTAATTTGTGGTATAGAACGCCCGAGCGATGGCCATATTTGGTTTGATGGCCATGATATTAGTCGACTAAAAAATAGTGAAGTGCCTTTTTTACGTCGACAAATAGGCATGATCTTTCAAGATCATCATTTATTATTTGATCGTTCGGTGTATGACAACGTCGCGATGCCATTAATTATTTCAGGCGCCAGTACCGAAGATATTCGTCGCCGTGTTTCTGCGGCGTTAGATAAAGTTGGCTTACTGGATAAAGCGAAAAATTTACCGATACAATTATCGGGCGGTGAACAACAGCGCGTAGGTATTGCCCGCGCAGTCGTTAATAAACCTACCGTATTATTAGCCGATGAACCGACCGGTAACTTAGATGGTGAGTTATCCGAAGGTATTATGCGTTTATTTGAAGAGTTTAATCGTGTTGGTGTCACCGTATTGATGGCAACTCATGACGTACAACTGATCGAGCGCCGTAATTACCGTATTCTGACATTAGGTGGTGGAAGAATGGTTGGGGGGCAAAATGGCTAAAAATGTTCGCAAGGCAAGACCCGAGCGTAAAATTCAGTCGAAAAGTAAAGCACTGAAAGGTGGTTGGCGCGAACAGTGGCGTTATGCTTGGTTAAATACCTTGGCAGATATGATGCGCCAACCGCTAGCCAGTTTTTTAACTGTAATGGTTATCGCGATTTCACTGACGTTACCGAGTCTATGTTTTATTGTTTGGAAAAACGTTTCTCAAGCCGCAGATCAATGGTATCCGACACCACAGTTGACGGTTTATCTCGATAAATCTTTAGATGAACAAGGTGGCGAGAATGTCGTTCAGCAACTAAATGCATTAGAAGGTGTTGATAAGGTTAATTATTTATCCCGCGATCAGGCAATGAGCGAGTTCCGTAGTTGGTCTGGTTTTAGCACGGCATTAGATATGCTGGAAGAAAATCCATTACCTGCGGTTGCTATTATCACTCCTAAAATTGATTTTCAGAGTTCAGATGTGTTGCTAACCCTGAGAGACAGAGTTAGCCAAGTTGCTGGGATTGAAGAAGTTAAAATGGATGATAGTTGGTTTGCTCGATTAGCCGCATTGACTGGATTAGTCGGGCAGATAGCGGCAGTTATTGGTATTTTGATGGTAGTGGCATTATTTTTGGTAATAGGTAATAGCGTTCGCCTGAATATATTTGCTCGTCGCGATACCATTAATGTGATGAAATTAATTGGTGCGACGGACGGTTTTATTATGCGCCCATTTTTAAATGGTGGCATGCTACTGGGCTTAGTCGGCGCGTTGGTCTCTTTGCTACTTTCTACACTCTTAGTGTGGAAGTTATCCAGCGTGGTAATTGAAGTGGCTAGTATTTTCGGCACTCAGTTTCGTATCGAAGGGTTATCGTGGGATGAGTCGTTACTCATTTTGTTGATTTCAGCCATGATTGGTTGGATAGCGGCTTGGCTGGCTACTGTTCAGCATTTACGTCACTTTACCCCAGAATAATATAGGCTCTCTAGTATCGAATGAGTCAGGTAGAAAATTAAGATACTAGAGAGTTTGTCTTTATTTTGAACTTTTCGTTTAACAGTTTGTCTTAAAATTAACATGACACTCGATTTTTAGCTGATTCCGCACAGTAGTTTATATCATATTTGGTTTATATCACCCTCTTAGTCAATATCATGCGATAGTGCATAATTACTGTAGCGTGATAAAATGCGCGGACGCCAAAATATTAACGATAACTCTTTAGAAATAATTAATGTGATACCGCTAATATTTTGCAAGCTATTTTTTAAAAAAAGGACGCTTGAAAATCGATGCGATAGAAAATGAGCATCATAAAATAGCGTATAAAAAAATAGTACGTTAGAAAATTTCATAAACTACACGAGAGTGATAAACTCATTCCACTTATTAGGGATCCGTTAACACGGTTAGCGGCAGTCTAGTTAATCTCTTTATTATAAAACTCGTAAGAGGATCTGAATGACTAAAGATATGCAATCATTAGCATTAGTTCCGCAGGGAAGCATTGAGGCTTATGTGCGAGCAGCTAATGCTTATCCGATGCTAACGGCTGAGGAAGAAAAGGAACTGGCTGAACGGCTGCATTACCATGGTGATTTGGATGCGGCAAGACAGCTGATCTTATCTCATTTACGTTTTGTTATTCATATCGCGCGTAGCTATGCCGGTTATGGACTCCCGCAAGCGGATTTGATCCAGGAAGGCAATATTGGCTTGATGAAAGCAGTACGCCGTTTTAACCCTGAAGTTGGCGTTCGTTTAGTTTCATTTGCAGTGCATTGGATCAAAGCTGAAATCCATGAATATGTACTGCGTAACTGGCGTATTGTTAAAGTTGCTACTACTAAAGCCCAACGTAAGCTTTTCTTTAATTTAAGAAAAAATAAAAAGCGTTTGGGATGGTTCAATCAGGACGAAGTAGAGATGGTGGCCAAAGAACTCGGCGTAACCAGTAAAGATGTGCGTGAGATGGAATCACGTATGGCAGCCCAGGACATGGCGTTTGATATGTCTGACGATGATGATAGTGACAGTGGGCATGCGGTTGCTCCCGTATTATTTTTGCAGGATAAATCGTCTGATTTTGCTGATACTATCGAAGAAGACAACTGGGATAATCATGCGACTGATAAATTATCAGATGCTCTCGCATCATTAGATGAGCGTAGCCAAGATATTATCCGAGCTCGTTGGCTGGATGATGATAACAAAACCACATTACAAGAATTAGCCGATAAATATGGTGTTTCTGCTGAGCGTGTACGCCAGTTAGAGAAAAATGCGATGAAAAAATTGCGTACAGCCATGGAAGCGGATGACGAATAATATTTTGTAATTTTACTGAGTTTATCTTACTTGTGGAGAGATAAACTCAGTATTCTCATGCCATACTTTTTACTAATTTCTATCTTCTTAATCGGGTTATTTTTTCGAATACAATTCAATTGGTAATCCGTCGGGATCAGCAAAAAAAGTAAAACGTTTCTGCGTATAAGGGTCAATACGCGGTGTTTCACAAATAATATTTTGCTGAGCGAGATAGTAGATTGAATCATCGAGATTATCGACACTAAAAGCTAGGTGCCTTAAACCACTCGCCTCTGGATAACTGGGTCTGCTAGGGGGATTCGGGAAACTGAATAATTCAATTTGATAATTGCCATTGATAGCAAGATCGGCTTTCCAAGAGTCATTGTGTTGCCGATAGTGCTCAGATAACAGAGTTAAGCCTAAAATATCACAATAGAATGATTTGCTTTTTTCATAATCAGAAGCGATTATGGCGACGTGATGTATAGCATTTAATTGAATTTTATCTCGATTTTCTGCGCTATTTCTAATATAACAAAGCGCTTTCTCTGTGGGCGTAAAGTTACTTGCGGTAAGAAAATCACTCATGATATTGCGTTGATCTTCTGGTGTATTTTTGATGGAGAATGACCAGCGAGTTACCTCTGGATTTGAGCTGCATATCTGCTGCAGTAGATAGCTTCCTACGCCTCGACGGCGAGTTACCTCCCGGATACAAAAATCAGTGATATAACCTTTCTCATTTTCTCGGTTTACCTTCGCGGCTCCTAGCAAACGATCATTAAAGCGAGCGGCATAGAATAAAATATTTTGCTGTTGCTCAAGCTTCCATTGTATTGGGTTCTGATTTTTCCAAATTTTTTGTAGGTCTATTTGTTGTTGTTCAGTAAAATCAGCGAGTTTAACAATTGTTAGTTTCATGTTTTATTGTCTTTATCTTCTGGTTTATTGGTAATAATCATTTAGTTATATTAAACTTTTAACCACAATATAGTATTGTCTTTTGATTGAAGTATCGCTAATAAATATCATTTTATGGAATAAATAAGTTATTTATTCCATTTGTAGGGGCAATTTTTTAGTTTGTTTTTTATGCGTTATTTACTTTTTTTGGGTAGAAAATCGATATCCATATAATATTTTTTCATATTATTTTTATCTGTAAATACAGTGACTGTATCTCTATCAATATAAGGTTCGGGATCGTAATAAATATTTACGCTATAAAACGTATGTAACAGGTTACTTTTTTTATCGTGCCAGCGTGCGATAATTCGATATGGTGAAACTCCATTGACTGAGATGGTATTATTTATTTCAATATGATCAATCGGCAATTCAATAGGCGTCCCAGAATGCTTAAGTCGCTGATGAAGCTTCATTTTTCTGCGTATTAATAACAGAGGGATTAAGCCAACAAGAAAAAATACACTTCCCATTACTCCAATGATAATACTTTCAAGCCAGATAGATTTGAAATCATAAATGATGGCTTTGTGTGGCTGCTCGGTCGAATATAGCAGATCAATTGAATGGCCTTGTTGGTAATCGGGAGAACTGCTGCCTATCGCTGATACTATAGTGACGTCTTCACCTTGTTTAGGGCTGAATTTAATAATCGGATAATAATAAGTAGCATTATCTTCACGTGAATAATGACTTTGATAATCAATTATTTCACCGCTAGCGATATTCCCAGTACGATT
>CAKNZS020000040.1:5000-7500 GCA_932273885.2 Leucozona laternaria
GGACTATCTCGGTTTTCTCCGTTGCTAGGCTAAGTCCGTGTTCTTCCATCCACGAATTCGCTCGTCGCATAACCTGGTTTAACTTCCTTTGCGCGCTATCGGTGTCTCGTGCCGTAATCACCGCGGCGATGTCGTCTGCGTACCCGACCAGGAAAGCGTCCTCAGGCATCTCCATGCGAAGAATGTCATCGTAGGAGATGTTCCAGAGGTCTGGTCCTAAGATCGATCCCTGCGCTGCGCCTGATGTCACTTGCTTTCTTCGCGGGCCTTCTGTGGTCTCGTAGAGCAGCTCTCGGTCCCTGAGATAGTCCTTCACCATCCGCAGGAGATATGTTGGAATGTGGAATCTCCGTTCGAGCGCGTCTAGTATATCGCTCCACCTGGCTGAGTTGAAGGCATTCCGTACATCCAGGGTTGCCAGCAATACGATCTTCCTAGAGTAGTGGTTTCCCTGTTGGGCGATTTGGGCGGCGTTCACTACTTCCTTTACGGCACCAATCGTAGAGCGGCCTCTCCGGAAGCCGTACTGCCTCTCAGACAGATCGCCTGACGCTTGTACTGCCGCTATGAGCCGTGGCTTCAGTAACTTTTCCAAGAGTTTCCCCGCGGTGTCTAGCATGCACAGAGGCCTGTATGCCGATGGGGAATCCGGATCTCCTTTGCCTTTGCTGATAAGCACCAAGCGTTGTTTCTTCCAGCTCTTGGGGAAGATGCCTTCCTCTAGGAGGTTGTTAAACATGTTCAGCAGCAAGTGAGGGCATGTTTGGGCGGTCACTTTGAGGATTTCTGTTGGAATTCCGTCGGGTCCTGGGGCTCTTTTATTTTGTAGGGACTGCACAGCTATATTTAACTCTTCTTCGCTGAAAGCTAGGATTTCCTGTCGTTGGACCGGTGTGGTGTCGGGTGGTCTGACAGGGTGAGTTGGGAAAAGTGTGTCCACTATGCGCTCTATCTTTTCTTCACTGAGGACGAGGGGTGCTATCTGAGCTCCGAGTTTTCGCGTTACAATCTTGTAGCCTAGTCCCCAGGGGTCACTATTGATGTCGCGGCGGAGATCCTCCCACTTCTGTTTTTTGCTCAGCTTGATGGCCCTCTTAAGCTCAGATCTTTTGGTTCTGAACTCCGCTATAGCTTCTTCCATAGGTCCAGCGTTTCTTCTTCTTCTTCCCCTGGTGACTATGCGCCGAAGTTGTAGGCATCTGCGGCGTAGCACAGCTATCTCCTCGGTCCACCAGTACGCTGGGTCTCTGCTGTTGGCAGCGCTCGTTCGGGGCATTGAGGAGTCGCAAGCGAGCCGAATTAGTTGCATCGTGGCTTCAGCTTTCATTTCAGCAGGTCCTTGCACTTGGATCACGGCGTCGGCACCTTCCTCGATCATGCCCTTAAAAAGGTCTGCGTTGAGTCTGTTCAGGTTCCACCTCGGAGCCCGTGGTTGTTGACGATGGTTCGGGACTCGTTGGTTACCCTCCAAATCAAAGACAATGTACTGATGGTCGCTACCTGTGTAGTCTTCGATTACTCTCCAGGTTTTGATTTTTGCGAATATGGAGTCCGTTGCGAAGGTCACATCTGGGATAGTGCCTCTGTGTCCCGGTCTCCTGAAGGTGGGGGTGTCTCCTACGTTGGCTACGTAAAGTCCACGTCTCGCGGCCATCTCGAGTATTTGCCTTCCTCGAGAATCTGTAGTTGGCATCCCCCACTCTTGAGCTCTAGCGTTGAAGTCGCCAGCAACCAGTATCTCTCCTTCCGTGTTTGACATAAAGTCTTCCAGGTCCTCCAGCTTCTGTCGGAACTCATCGATCCTGTCGTTCGGGCTGAGGTAGATGCTTATGATTGTGAATGCATCACTTTTTACCCAGACAAAGCCCGTTTCTGTGCCTTGGCTTTTGATGGGAAGCTTACTAAGGTCTGGGATCCATATAGCAGCGGTTCCAAGCGAGTCTGATGTCCAGTTTGGGTGATTTTTATTGGTGTATTGTTCGCTGATGATAAGAACATCTACTTGCAGCTCACCTATAAGTTTGACCAGGAGGTTGTCCGCTGTTTGGCTCCTGTGGACATTCGCTTGCATTATTATGGTCATTTTGAGGAAGACTTCTTCGCTATTGCAAGTGCCTGTCGGAACACTTGGCACTGACCTGACCCCGGCATGTGGTCCAAGAGCAACGGTGGGCTTTCAAGGTCTGCGCATAAGCAGCATTTTGTTGGGTTTTCACAGTCCTTTTTTTTGTGGCCCTTTCCACCACAATTGAAGCACAGTCCTCGTCCCTTCCTATCTACCCCGGTACATATTGCTTGTCGGTGTCCATATCCGAAGCACCTAAAGCAACGTGTTACCTCAGTTCTGCGTCGGACTCTGCACTGAACCCATCCTATTCTTATGGTAGGAGTTTTAAGTATTTCGTGGGCAGCTCTAGAGTTTACTTGAACAATGGCTATCTTTAAAGAGCTTCTGTTCTTTCCAGTGATTCCAACCTGAATGTCCGTGATGAGATCTGCA
>CAKNZS020000040.1:10000-13142 GCA_932273885.2 Leucozona laternaria
TGTTCTGTCGCCGCTTCCACTCCGATTTCCGCCTTTTTGTCGTGGACGTACTTTTTTTGTGCCGCAAGGAGATCTATAGGAATCACTCCTGCGACTACAAGGACAGCTGGTTCTGACACCGTTCGGTATGAGCTAGCTACGCGTAGAGCTCCACGTCTTTGTACTGCTGCCATCTGCTTCCGATACTTTTCTTGCCGTAGTGCCTCGGCCCAGATCTCGCTTCCGTAGAGGAGAATGGAGTGCGTTGTCGCCATCAGTAATTTCCGCTTGCTTGCCGAAGGTCCGCCTGTATTTGCCATGAGTCTGCTTAGGGACGCTGTAACCTTTGATGCCCTCTCCGACGCGACTTTTATCTGTTGCCAGAAGGATAGCTTCGTGTCGAGCCTCAGTCCCAAGTACTTCACCGCATCCTTGCTGCTTATGACTTCGGGGCCAATTTGAAAGTCAATCTGCGTCGGGATCCTTTTCTTCGTCAGAAGGACTATCTCAGTTTTTTCTGTTGCCAAACTAAGACCGTGTTCATCCATCCAGGATTGCACACGTCGCATGACCTGGTTCAGCTTAAACTGCGCACTTTCGGTATTTCTTGCCGTTATAACCGCGGCAATGTCGTCTGCGTATCCTACCAGGAAGGTGTTTTCGGGCATGTCCATGCGAAGTATGCCATCATATGAGACGTTCCACAGATCGGGTCCCAGGATTGATCCTTGTGCTGCTCCAGAGGTGATTTGTTTTCTTCGAGTACCTTCCGTGGTCTCATAGATCAGCTCCCGGTCCCTAAGGTAGTCCTTCACAATCCGCAGGAGGTAGGGTGGGATGCTGAAAGTAATGTGCAACGCGTTCAGCATGTTGCTCCATCTGGCTGAGTTGAAGGCGTTTCTGACATCCAGAGTTGCCAGCAGTACGATCTGCCTGGAATGGTGATTTCCCTGTTGGGCGGTTTGGGCAGCCTTCACTACCTCTTCTATGGCTCCGATCGTAGAGTGGCCTTTTCTGAACCCGTGCTGCCTTTCGGATAGGTCTCCTGCCGTCTGTACTGCCGCGGTGATTCGTGGTCTCAGCATCCTCTCCAAGAGTTTCCCTGCAGTGTCAAGCATGCACAGAGGTCTGTATGCAGATGGGGAGTCTGGGTCTCCTTTTCCCTTACTGATAAGTACTAAACGTTGCGTCTTCCAGCTCTTGAGAAAGACCCCTTCCTCTAAGCAGCTGTTGAACATATTGAGCAAAAGTTCTGGGCATGCCCGAGCGGTCACTTTCAGCGCTTCCGTTGGTATTCCGTCAGGTCCAGGGGCTCTTTTGTTTTGCGCAGTTTCCACGGCTGATCTCAACTCTTCTATACTGAAAGACGGTACATCCTGTTGCTGGGCCAATATGTTGTCGGGTGGCCGGACTGGGTGAGTTGGGAATAGCGTATCCACTATGTGCGCCATCTTCTCTTCATCCAGAGTAGTGCTGGCCCTGTGGGCTCCAAGTTTCCGAATCACAATCTTGTAGCCTAGTCCCCAGGGGTCGCTATTGATGTCTTGGCGGAGATCTTCCCATTTCTGTCTTTTGCTCGTATTTATGGCATTCTTGAGCTCAGATCTCTTGGTTCTGAACTCCACGAGGTCATCCTCTATTGGGGCAGCGTGTCTTCTTCGTCCCCTGGTGACTTTGCGTCTAAGTTGCAGACATCTTCTTCGCAGCTCGGCTATCTCATCTGTCCACCAGTATACGGGATCTCTGTTTCTGTTTGGGCCTCTTTTCCTGGGCATGGAAGCGTCGCATGCTAGCCGAATTAGTTGCATCGTGGCTTCCGCTTTGGATTCCGCAGATCCCCTTACTTCCAGAACCGCCGCTTTTCCCTCTTCTATGACAGAAGTGAAGATATCTTCGTTCAGCTTGTTTATGTTCCAACTTGTAGCTTGGGCTTGGTTTCGGTTGGTAGTTCGCTGGCACCGTTCTAGATCGAAGACGATATACTGATGGTCGCTGCCCGTGTAGTCTTCGATGACTCTCCAGTTTTTTATCTTTGCAGATGTGGGCTCCGTCGCGAAGGTCACGTCCGGGATTGTACCTAAACAGCCAGGTCTTCTAAAAGTGGGTGTATTTCCAACGTTCAATACGTTCAAGCCACGACGCGCTGCCATCTCGAGTATTTGCCTTCCTCGAGAGTCCGTAGTTGGCATTCCCCACTCCTGTCCTCTGGCGTTGAAGTCTCCGGCGACTATGATTTCCCCATCTGTTTCATTCAGAAAGTCCTCTAGATCTTCCAGTTTTTTGCGGAACTCTTCTACTCTGTCATTTGGGCTGAAGTAGATGCTTACTATTGTCAGATTTCCACTTTTCACCCATACGAAGCCTCTTTCTGACCCTTTTCTTTCCATGAGGAATTTTCTTGTATCGGGGATCCAAATAGCAGCAGTTTTAAGCAGATCCGGTATCCAGTTTGGTCCATCCTTATCGCAGTATTGCTCGCTTACGATGACGATTTCTGCCCGCAGTTCCGTGATAAGTTTTGTCAGGAGGCTATCCGCTGTAAGGCTCCTGTGGACATTCGCCTGGAGAATTTTGGTCATTTTGAGGAGACCTTTTTCGCCTGTTCGAGTGCTTTTCTAAACACTTGGCAGTTTCTTGTGCCTGGCACGTGGTTTAGCGGTGTTGTTTCCAGTTCCACGCATAGGCAACATTTCGGGGTGTTTGTGCACTCCTTCTTTTTATGGCCTTTCTCTCCGCAATTTATGCATAGACCTTGGCCCTTTCTATCCACGCTAGTGCAGGACGATTGTATATGACCATATCCAAAGCATTTGAAGCAACGCGGGACTTCTGTTCTTCGTCGAATTCGGCACTGAACCAATCCTACTTTTATTGAGGGAATCCTCAACATCTCCTGGGCTGCTCGGGTATTAATGTGGACTATGGCCATTTTGAGGGATCTTCTGTTTTTTCCCGTGATTGATACCTGGATATCAGTGATGAGGTCGGCGACTTTCTTTTTTATGGCTTCTTCGACTTCTGCAACTGTGGTCAGCTCGTCCAAATCTCTTACTTCGATCGCCATTTTCGGTTCAAGGTTTCGGACCGTTGCCTTTTCCCCTAGAATAACTTTCAGAGACTCACCGAACGCCTTTTTGTCCTTTGTTTTGGGCCCGAGCTCTAA
>CAKNZS020000041.1:0-21446 GCA_932273885.2 Leucozona laternaria
GGAATACGAAACGCCCCCCCGATTTCCACCAGTTCACCGCGAGAAACCACTACTTGCCGCCCATGAGCTAGCGTAGCAAGCAATAATAATACCGCAGCCGCGTTATTATTTACGATACACGCGTCTTCTGCCCCCGTGAGCTGGCACAATAAATCGGCCAGAGCCCTATCACGATGTCCACGCTGCGCACCAGATAACGAATACTCTAAAGTCACCGGTGAACGCATTACCTCCGACACAGCATCAACCGCCTCATCAGCCATCACCGCACGCCCAAGATTGGTATGCAGCACGGTTCCAGTCAAATTAAACACCGGCTTTAAAGCACTCTCGATGTGTTGCTGATAATAACAATTAAGCTGCGTCAGCCAACTCGAATGCCATGCAGGAAGTTGGCCGGTATGCTGAATATGTTCACGTGCTGCAACTTGCATTGCACGCAAAGTGTCAGTGACCCACTGCCGACCGGCTTGGATAATAATAGATTGAAAATCAGCCTGCGAAAGCAGGCTGTCAATAGAAGGAAGCTGGCGATATAACGCTGAGATAACGTCAGGCGTACTTTCAGATATGCTTTTTTCCATAGCCTAGTTTTCCTCTGAGTTAATCGCTATTCTTCTCCAGGGAACAAAAATGGATTAATACTACTGCGGGCGAACCCTTCTTCTTCCATTTTCGCATCCAGGATAATTGAGGCTAAATCATCAGCAACCGCATCGACTTTGGCATCTTTTTCTTGGTAAAGAATTTTCAAATAACTACCGCAATCACCACAACTTTCGGCTTTAATCGCTGAATTTTCATTATCCAATGACCAATAATTAAGATCTCGACTTTGCTCGCAATTACTGCATTTTACGCGTACAACATGCCATTCGGTTTCGCACAAATTACAATGCAAATAACGTAAACCTTGAGATGTCCCAATCTGTACTACGCTAGAAACAGGCATGCTACCGCATACAGGACAAAATTGACGATGTTCACCGTATTCTGCTCGAGCCTTACCCGGGATTAAGGATGCCATTTGGCTCCAATACAATGATAACGCAGCCCAGATAAAGATAGATTTATCCGAAGAAACTTTAATAAAATCATCGTTAAGCAGCGCCGTGGCCATCTCTTCGAGTTCGTTATCAGAAGCTTTATTCAGATTTTCTAATGTAGCGCGTACTTGCTCAGGAACAACCGGTAATAACTCAGCAATAATTGAGCGCAGTAATTTGTGCCAATGCCCTGTACGTGAAAAGGTTTTACGGTCTAATGGCGGTTTATTGCTACCTTTTGCCTGCGCAAAAATATTATCCATATCGATTTCTAATGGATTATCGTGCTGAGCATTTTGCTGGGCTTTCGCGATATCAGCCGCAAAATTAAGATAATTAGCGAAAGGATTATTTTGCTCAGCTAATTCTGTTAACCGTTCAGCGCGACGCTGATATAAACTTTTTAAATTGGGAAATAATACTGGTGGAATATAACCCAACCCTTTTTCGATTAATTTGTCTTGACCTAATTCTTCTTTAGGAACGATACGAATACTCATCGCGTTCTCTCTTCTTGTTTTATGATTAGCAATCACACTATTATTTTTACGCTCAGGATAGACCAAAAGCCCTATAGAGGCTACCCGAACGTTAATATTGATATCATCGATTTATGCGGGTAATTGCCGATAGCGGTAAATCAAATTCGCCAGCAATATACCCCAATGATACGCCGAGATATCACCTTGTTGAGATAATAACAACCATCATTTAAAAATATAAAAAGGCAGGAAATTCCTGCCTTTAGCTATTGATTATATGTTGAAGGCAAAAAGATTATTTCTTTTCTTCTTCTTGCTGTTTTCTCTCTTTTTCGAGAATTTCACGGTACCAAAGTGGGTGATGTTTTTTCGCCCAGCCTCGGGTTACCCAGCCTTCAACCATTGCTCGAACCGAGCCTTTTACCCAAATTGCCGCATAAGCATGCACAATAATAGTAATTATTAGTCCAATCGCTGCAAGAGAATGGACTAATAGCGCGATACGAATAATAGGGATCGGGAAGTATTCAGCAAAATAAGGACGCCAGATCATGACACCACTGATAGCTAACAGTAGCAGACAGATACTGACAACCCAATAAACGCCTTTCTGACCTAAGTTATACTGTCCAACATCACCAGCTTCTTCATTTTTCAGAACTTTATCGATATTTTTTGCCCAATTAATATCATCTTTATTGATGAAGTTATGGCTGAAATAACGAAAGAACATAAAAATAAACAGCAAAAACATCGCCGTGCCGACAAATGGGTGCAGAATACGCGACAGTTGAGGCGTGCCCAAAATATTCATAAACCAGTTCAGAGATGGGAAAAAGAAACCCAGCCCACTGATAGCCGTGAACAAAAAGCAAATCACAACTAACCAATGATTTATGCGTTCAATCGGTTTGTGACGAATAATTTTTTCATTATCCTGCGGGATCATTTCTGGTCCTCCTCATGAACTGATTTATCAGTTTTTGAAGGTGCAGAATGGCGCATATCTTCTAACGCCTCTTCTTCCTCTTTCGTAGAGACACGGTTAGGACCGATACCCACATAGTGGAAGAGCGCACCCGCAAAGGTGGCTGCAAATCCAATTGCCGCCAATGGTTTCCAGATGCCTTTCCAGAAAGTCACGGTTGAGCTAATGCTCGGATTTTCAGGCAGGCCATGATACAACTGCGGCTTATTTGCATGATGCAGAACATACATAACATGCGTTCCGCCAACGCCTTCAGGATCATACAGACCTGCGTTGTCATAACCTCGTGTTTTCAGTTCATTCACACGCTCATTAGCGATGCCTTTCATGTCTTCTTTGCTACCAAAGTGAATCGCCCCTGTTGGACAGGTTTTAACACACGCTGGCTCTTGACCGACATCAACACGATCAACACAAAGCGTACATTTATACGCACGGTTATCTTCTTGGTTAATGCGCGGTACGTCGAAAGGACAACCCGCAATACAATAACCACAACCGATACAATGCTCTGACTGAAAATCAACAATACCATTAGCGTACTGTACAATCGCGCCTTCAGCAGGACAGGATTTCAAGCAGCCGGGATCGGCACAGTGCATACAGCCATCTTTACGAATAAGCCACTCAAAGCGTCCGTTCTCTTCAACTTCAGAGAAGCGCATCACCGTCCATGACTTAGCAGTAAGATCCGTCGGGTTATCATACACCCCAACGTTTGTGCCTATTTTATCGCGGATATCATTCCACTCTGAACAAGCAACCTGACAGGCTTTACAGCCGATACAGGTAGTTACATCGATTAGCTTTGCAACTTCTTCCTTAAAATCCCGCACCTGAGGCGCGGGAGTCAGGGAATTGGTGGCAGAGCGACGAATAATGTCTTGAGATTGCATTGACATAATTTATCTCCTTACACCTTTTCCACATTTACAAGGAATGCTTTAAATTCAGGCGTTTGTGTGTTGGCATCACCCACAAATGGCGTCAAAGTATTCGCAAGGAAGCCTTTCACCGCGACACCTTCAAAGCCCCAGTGAATCGGAATACCAATGGTATCCACATTGCGACCATCAACCGTCAACGTTTTGATGCGCTTGGTCACTACTGCTTTAGCTTTAATATAGCCGCGTTTCGAGCTAACTTTTACCGTATCGCCTTGTTTAATCCCTTTCTCGTTGGCCAAACGCTCACCAATCTCGATAAACTGCTGAGGTTGAATAATTGCATTCAACAACACATGTTTTGTCCAGTAATGGAAGTGTTCGGTTAAACGATAAGTTGTTCCGACATAAGGGAATTTATCAGCTTTACCCATTTGCGCCCAATCGTCTTTAAACACACGCGCAGCCGGGTTAGAAACCACATTCGGATGCAGTGGATTGGTGCCTATTGGCGTTTCAATCGGCTCATAGTGTTCAGGGAACGGTCCTTCTGCCATCTTATCGATAGCAAACAGACGGCCCATACCTTCAGGCTGCATAATAAATGGACCCACATCACTGCCCGGAGGCGCATTGCTGTAATCAGGGACATCCATTCCCGTCCACTTTTCACCATTCCATTCAATAATCTGACGACGAGGATCCCAAGGTTTACCCATCGGGTCTGCCGACGCTCGGTTATAGATAACACGACGATTTAATGGCCATGCCCACGCCCAGCCTAATGTATTCCCTAAACCAGTAGGATCGGCATTATCGCGACGTGCCATCTGGTTACCTTGCGGTGTCCAGCTACCAGCAAAAATCCAGCACCCGCTTGAGGTTGTCCCATCATCGCGTAATTGAGCAAAGGTACTTAATAACTCCCCTTTTTTGGCGATAATATTGCCATTTGCATCTTTCAAATCTACTAATGCATAGCCATTATTTTCTTGCGCCACTTCTTCCGGTGTCGGTGCATCGCGGTCAAAATAATCCCAAGTCATGTTCAGCACAGGCTCAGGCGTGGTTCCACCTTCAGCTTGATATAGCTTACGCATACGATGGAAAATACCTGACAAAATCTCCGCATCACTAATAGCTTCGCCCGGGGCATCCGCACCTTTCCAGTGCCATTGTAACCAACGCGCCGAGTTTACAATCGAACCATTTTCTTCTGCGAAACAACAAGACGGCAGACGGAATACTGTGGTTTGGATCTCTTCTGGATTCACGTCATTCATTTCGCCGTGATTTTGCCAGAAGTTAGAGGTTTCAGTATTCAATGGGTCGACAGTCACTAAGAATTTCAACTTAGATAATGACTTAATCACTTTGTTTTTGTTCGGGAATGAGGCTAGAGGGTTAAAGCCTTGGCAAATATAGCCATTCACTTCGCCTTTATTCATCATCTCGAAATAGCGCAATACATCGTAGCCCTGATCCCATTTAGGCAACCAATCAAAGCCCCAATCGTTTTCTTTTTGTGCTTTGTCGCCATAAAACGCTTTCATTAAACTGACGAAGAATTTCGGGTAATTGCCCCAATAGTTAACTTGGCCTTTAACGGTTGGTTTTGGCGTATTAGCGGCCAAATAACTTTCAAGCGTCGTCTGTTTGTCTGAAGGTAACGTCAAATAGCCCGGCAGGCTTTGTGATAATAGCCCTAAATCCGTCAGTCCCTGAATATTAGAGTGACCACGTAATGCGTTAACACCACCACCCAACATACCCATATTACCCAGCAATAATTGGATCATCGCCATGGTACGGATATTTTGAGCACCGATAGTGTGCTGAGTCCATCCTAATGCGTAAAGGAATGAGGCTGTTTTATCTTTAGCGCTTGTTTCTGCAATATATTCACAGACTTGTAAGAAATCTTTTGTTGGTGTACCACAGATATTATTTACGACTTCTGGGGTATAACGACTAACATGCTGCTTTAATAGATTCCATACACAACGTGGATGTTGCAGCGTTGTATCGCGTTTTGCGAAGCCGTTCTCATCAAGCTCGTAGTTCCAGGTAGTTTTATCATACTGACGTTTCTCAGCATCATAACCACTGAATAAGCCATCCTCGAACCAATAATCATCACGAACAATTAGACTGGCGTTAGTATATGCTTCGACATACTCACGGTTAATCTTTTCGTTTTCCATCAAATATTTAATAACACCTGATAAGAAAGTAATGTCGGTACCAGAACGTATCGGCGTGTAGAAATCCGCGACTGAGGCCGTTCGCGTAAAACGAGGATCGATTACAATTAATTTAGCGTTATTATGGATTTTAGCTTCCATCGCCCAGCGGAAACCGACTGGATGCGCTTCTGCCGCATTACCGCCCATAACGACAATCAGGTTTGCGTTTTTAATGTCAACCCAGTGGTTGGTCATCGCACCGCGACCAAATGTTGGAGCAAGACTTGCTACCGTTGGTCCGTGTCAGACACGCGCTTGGTTATCAACGGCAAGCATGCCGAGAGCGCGGGTAAATTTCTGGGAAACAAAGCCACTTTCATTACTGCCGGCAGATGCACAAAGCATACCGGTAGTTAGCCAGCGGTTAACTGTGACGCCTTCATCATTTTGTTTAATAAAATTGGCATCACGGTCTTCTTTCATTAGTTTGGCGATACGATCAAACGCCTCATTCCAACTAATGCGTTTCCACTCATTGGTTCCTGGTTCACGAACTTCGGGATACTTAAGTCGGCTTTCACTATGAATAAAGTCGATCAGACCTGCCCCTTTCGGGCAAAGCGCGCCTCGGTTTACCGGATGATCCGGGTCACCTTCAATATGAAAAATGCTCTCTTTGGCATTTTTTGCACCGTCGCCTAGGCTGTACATTAACAGTCCACAACCGACAGAGCAGTACGTACAGGTATTCCGGGTTTCACGCGCACGCAGTAATTTATACTGACGTGTTGATGCTAACGCAGTAGAGGGTGCAAAACCCAATGCTGCTGCCGTAGTACCCGCCATACCGCCAGCACAGATCTTAAAGAACTGCCTTCTGCTGACTTGCATGGGGATCTCCTTATTTACATTGCTCATATTCACCAGAAATACCTAAAATACTTCTTGGGTGAATGCTATTCTTATTCAACGTCTTCCCTAGCGTGATCAGGTTCATTGCCTGACAAATGGTGTAAATTCATTTTACCCATATTAATATTATGTATGATTAAGCAAAGGAATTCATCTTGTGGATGATACAAAAAGAAAAAAAATGTTAACTGATGTGAAAATCGTGGGTGCAAATCAAACAAAAGTGCAACAAAAAAGCCATATTGGTTCTGATGTAACTGATTGGGTTGCCGAAGAAATACCCGTTGCACTTATCTACAACGGTATATCCCATGTGGTCATGATGGCTACCCCAAAAGATTTAGAAGATTTTGCGATAGGCTTCTCACTTTCTGAAGGGATCATTCAATCTCGCCAAGAAATTCGCGGAATTGATCTCTCTCCAAGCTGTAATAGCGGTATCGAAGTCAATATTGAATTATCTAGTCGTCGTTTTATGGAATTAAAACAACATCGCCGGAATATGGCCGGTCGTACAGGTTGTGGTATCTGCGGCACAGAACAATTATCAGAAATATTTAAGCCAATTAAGCCGCTACCATTTACTCAAAAATTTTCATTATCCCAATTAGACCAAGCACTTTCTCAACTTAGTAAAGTACAAGAAATCGGTGCTCTAACCGGCTGTACTCATGCTGCTGCATGGATAACCCCCGATGGAGAATTAACCGCGGGCTGTGAGGATGTAGGACGCCACGTCGCGCTGGATAAGCTGTTAGGTATGAAATCACGATTAAATTGGCAGCAAGGTGCAGTGCTTGTTTCAAGCCGTGCAAGCTATGAAATGGTACAAAAAGCAGCGAGTTGTGGAGTTGAGATTTTATTTTCGGTCTCCGCCGCGACAGCTTTAGCCATTGAAGTCGCTGAAAAAAGTAATTTAACATTAGTGGCTTTTTGCCGCCAAGGCCGTGCAACCATTTTAACGCATGCCCAACGCTTAACTGATTAATTTCTAGTTAATATAAGTTTTAGAGCCAAATATCCTTTGCTATTAGGCTGCCAGTGATGGCAGCTTTTTATTTAACTAAAATAAAAAGCATATTAATTAGTTTCCCGTAATAAAAAACAATAAACAATAAGACATATATATATCTTGTGTTATTAACCAATCACAGTCATGTTAGGACATTGCTGATCAGCATATAAACATATCGATTAATAAATCCACATTAACAACAAATTTTAATAAGGATATTAAAATGAAATTATTGAAACAATTAATAATTTTTAATTTAAGTCTATTTAGTATTTTTAATACTGCCTATGCTGAGTTAGCCTTTAATCAATCGGCAGATATAACGGACCAATCAATAAAGATTGCTGTCGGTCCTTCGCAAATTAATTCAGATACCCATCCTGCCCCATTACATTCACCAGGAATTGGCATCTCTATATTAGAGAATGGCACTAAAGTTAGCTTTAAAGGGCTAATTAGCTCGCCGTACTATGAAATACCAAAAGATCAATATAATAATTATGATACCGAATTAGCTCTTACAGATCCCAGTCTCAAAAATATTGGAATCTATCGTTTCGCTAAAACAGATAACGAAGAAGTCTATTTTGGTGAATGGACTTACCAACAAGACGATACCGCCTACCGTAATGTTTATTATGCGGGCCAAGATATCACCACGGATATGCCGTCCGAAGGTAGCGCTACTTATACGACCTCCGGTATTAGTGCAGGTTATGCAGAAAATGGTCCTATTATGGGTTCACTGAGTGCAAATTTCGCACAAAATACCTTACAAGGTGATTTAACTAATGGTTCGCTCACTTTGAATATTGATGCTGCTATCACTAATAATAGTGCCACCTTTGCTGGAGCCGCTAAAATTAGCCACGACAGTAATCAATACTCCGGCGATACCTCAGGGCATTTCTTTAATGACCAAGCCAGCTCTTTAGCCGGAATTGCCACCTTCACCGATAATCGTCAATATGACGTGAGTTTCGCGGGTAAAAAATAATATAACCTTTTATTATTAAAACTGGAATATATCTAATCATACTGATTATAGCTATATTAGATTTCTGTATAGCTATATACTTTAACTTATTAAGTTAATAATTAATATTAATACGGATATTAAAATGAAATTATTAAATTCAATTATTATTCTAAGCAATCTAGGTTTTATTATGTCATCATATGGCGATGTAGGTTTTAATAAATCCGCTGATATCGCTGATCAATCAATAAACATCAATGTTGGCGCATCAGAGAATCTTTCTATTTACTATCCTGCCCCGATAAACTCACCAGCTATCGGCGTATCTACACAAATAAATGGTGAGAGAGTTAGCTTTGCAGGGGTTATCAATTCAATATTTTATACCATGCCACAAGATAACCATAATATGTACGATACATCATTAATCTTAAGCATGAATGGCAATATTGAAAGAATGAAGGATAATATTGGTTATTATCGCTTCGCTAAAACAGATAACGAAGAAGTTTATTTTGGTGAATGGACTTATCAGCAAGACGATACCGCCTACCGTAATGTTTATTATGCAGGGCAAGATATCACCACAGATATGCCGTCCGAAGGTAGCGCTATTTATACGACCTCCGGTATTAGTGCGGGTTATGCGGAAAATGGCCCTATCAAGGGCGCACTTAATGCAGATTTCGCACAAAATACCTTACAAGGTGATTTAACTAATGGTTTACTCACTCTGAATATTGATGCTGCTATCACTAATAATAGTGCCACCTTTGCTGGAGCCGCTAAAATTAGCCACAACAATAATCAATACTCCGGCGATACCTCAGGGCATTTCTTTAATGACCAAGCCAGCTCTTTAGCCGGAATTGCCACCTTCACCGATAATCGTCAATATGATGCAAGTTTCGCAGGTAAAAAATAATATGATCTTTTATTATTAAAATTGAATAATAAAGTAGCCAATACCGAGGAGAACCTCGGTATTTTTATTTTTTAAACAAATAATCTTAATGGTAAATAAATGACATATATTATTTAAATTAATTCACACCACAACTTATAATAATAGTGATTAAGAAAGATAAAGATTAGACAAATTAAATATAACACATAAATATAAAATAAATATAAACGACAAAAATAAAGTAAAAAACACATGTAATACAACAAAATAAAAACAATAAAAATAATTATTTAAATAAAATCAAAAAACATGAAAATAATGTTTGCCTTATTTTAAAACCGGTATATGCTCAATCTTGCTGGTAAACAGCAACCACTGGAATATATCTAATAACATTATTCATGGATATATAAATATTAGATGCCTGTATAATTCCATCCTTCAAATTATTAAGTTAACAATTAATTTTAATAAGGATGTTAAAATGAAATTATTAAACTCAGTCATTATTCTAAGCACTCTAGGTTTTATGGCGCCATCATACGGCGAAGTAGGTTTTGATAAATCCGCTGATATCGCTGATCAATCAATAAACATCAATGTTGGCGTATCGCAGAGTGTCTCCACCTTCCATCCTGCACCTGTAGGTTCGCCGGGTATTGGTGTCTCGGCAAAAAGCGATGGAATGAGAATCGGATTCAAAGGGCTTATTAGTTCACCTCGTTACACCATGCCACAAGATACTTATAATATGTACGATACGTCATTAGTTCCAGGCCCTCATGGTAATATTGGTCATTATCGTTTCGCTAAAATAAATGATGAAGAAGTCTATTTTGGTGAATGGACTTACCAACAAGACGATACCGCCTATCGTAATGTTTATTATGCAGGGCAAGATATCACCACAGATATGCCGTCCGAAGGCAGCGCTATTTATACGACCTCCGGTATTAGTGCAGGTTATGCAGAAAATGGTCCTATTATGGGTTCACTGAGTGCAGATTTTGCACAAAACACCTTACAAGGTGATTTAACCAACGGTTCGCTCACTCTAAATATTGATGCTGCTATTACTAATAATAGTGCCACCTTTGCTGGAGCCGCTAAAATTAGCCACGACAGTAATCAATACTCCGGCGATACATCTGGTAAATTCTTTAATGACCAAGCCAGCTCTTTAGCCGGAATTGCCACCTTCACGGATAATCGGGAATATGACGCAAGTTTCGCGGGTAAAAAACAATAATATTGTCCATAAAAAAAGAAGAATTACGTTAATCAAATAAGGGTATCAATTTACCCAATAAATACCGAGGGAATTCCCTCGGTATTTTTATATATAAATTGAGCATACTAAAAATAAACAATCGAAATAATTATCAATATAATAAAAACATAACTAAATGTTAACTTACTAATTATTATAAAATCAACTAAAAAGGTCGATAATTTAAATAATACAATCAATAAGGTTCATTTTATAAAACAAAAATAAGACAAATCATTTTTGTCTCCATAATAAAATTACCAAATAAAAGTTATTCACCTCAAGTCAATAAAGGTATTAAAAAAATAAAATTTAAATTAATAATCTTTATGCCAAGATATTGTAAAATATAGAATTATAATAGTTGGTAATAAAAATAAAAGAAAAGTAATTCAACATTTTTGTGGATTTTAATGATAATATTTAAATGATGATTAAATATAATCAATAAATTTTATGACTATTTACATTATTAAAAAAAAGATTAAACTTCATTCAGCGTTTAAACTTAATTAACAGCCATACAGAGAAGGATTTTAAAATGCCTGTATTATATGATAGTACCATTAATTATAATCGTAAAAAAAATAGCCATAAATATAATTCAAAAACTATTAGATTTTCAAAGCAACTAGACCGATGTACATTATATTCACCTTACTTAAGTCATGGGATAGTTCTATTCACCTTAAAATGCCAAGTTATCAAACTACCCAAAATGAACTATTTTGACATATTAACTCATGAGCAAATTTATAAAATATTAAATATCAGAGCAAATTATTTATTAGAGAAAAATAGTCTTGAGAATCAATATTGTAATGATTATATTCCATCAACATTAATGTTTTGTTACTAATCGCGGCAGAATTAAAATTTAAAAGTGCAGAGTAGATGATAGTTAAAATTAGACTTAGAATAACAACTAATTAACTATAATATTATTCATCACAACAGATTACTAGAAAATAAATAATGTCGCTAGTGGCTCACTGGCCACCGACGAGATAAGGCATTACTGTTTTTTAGCCTTATTATAAAACATTCAATAAGCCATAAGATAGCTTTGACTAAAAGGTAAGGATACCATGTCACAATCTTGTATGCGCTATTCCACGCTTGCAATATCAATCTCACTGTTACTATCAACCGCGCCCTATGCCCATGCCGAAAATTCGATCGTGAGTTCTAAATCACATAATAAACAAGAAATACCCCCGGCGAAAAAATCGCTACAAAAATCGTTTATTGGTGATATTGATGTCTCCGACCAATCTGATCAAGATGCCACGGGCTATGACAATGTTTACGATAAAAATATCGCCAATTCCTATATCGGGAAAGAAGAATTTGAACGTTTTAAAGGCGTATCTCCCGGCGATATGTTTAAAGGCGTAGTCGGTGTTTTTAGCGGTGAAACCCGTAATGGCGGCGCGATTGACCCCAATATTCGTGGTGTTCAGGGGCAAGGACGTGTGATTGTTACCGTGGATGGTACAGAACAAGCGATTACCGTTTGGCGAGGTTATTATGGTAGCAGTAATCGAAACTATCTCGACCCAAATATGATCCGCAGTATAGCAATAGAAAAAGGCCCGTCGTTATCTCAAGATGTTAGTTCATCCATAGGAGGGGGCATTGCAATAAAAACCATCAATATTAACGATGTTGTAAGAAAAGGCGATATTTTTGGCATTAATGTTAAAACAGATATTGGCAATAACTCCATCAAACCAAGATTTGCCAAATTAATCTATGGCGAAGATTATCGCGATCTTGATCATAAATTGATTAACCGCTATATGTTTGATGATAAAGACATTAATATCCGCACTCACAATAGAAATGAATACGTTCTGCATGGTGTCAATGATCTCGCCTACCGTGTCGCTCTCGGTTTTCGGCAAGATCGCTTTGATTTCATGCTGGCATATAGCCACCGTAAAAATGGCAATTTTGCCAGTGGCCATCGGGGCGCGGATGGCTACAGCATGCCTTTTACCGAAAAAATACGCCAAAGTGGACATGTCGAGTCTTTTATCGCAGCCCCAATAGATCCCTTTCTACCTTTTGCCGCTAATGTTTATTATCCCGGCCATGAAGTGCTCAATACATCAAATACCATGGACACGCTATTAATCAAGCATAATTGGCGTATTAGCGATCTACAAGCCCTTCATTTTAGCTATCGCCATACCCAACTTTATTTTGGCGATATCATGCCCTCACGGCTGTATTTTATTGCCCCCAACGTAAATAAATTACCGCAATGGCCAGAAGGCCAAGTAGCGCAGCGCGTCGCCAATATTACCTATAAAGCATTATCAGATAACTATCCCTATCTGAATTTTCGCGCCAATCTGTGGTTTAATCATACGGATAGCAAACTAAATACCGGGGGAGGGTTCCCACGATATCCGACTGAATATGATACATTATATGATAAGTTTACTCCGAAAGATCTTTCCATGGATGGTAGCCTGATTGAGACATCTAGTAGCCATAACTATAATAATCGATGGGGGATCAACCTAAAAAATGATTTCCGCCTCACCGCCAAGAATTTACTGACCCTCTCTGCGCGTTTTCAAAATGAGCGCATGACTAGTGCGCATCCCAGTGATAGCAACTATCGAGTATTTACTTTTTGGCCGCCGCGTGAAGGTCGCCGACAAGAGTATCATTTTGGTATGAATTACGTTTGGACTCCCATAGACCGGCTCAATCTCACCGCGGGTTTACAATATAATACCTATTGGTCAGTAGATGATTTCATTAACAACCGCATTGACGAAGGAAAAGAAGGGACAAAACGCTTAAACGAACGGATTGGGGTAACTGCGGAATATAAAGAAATATTAACACCAGAAGAGCGCATTATTTATACCCAATATAAAACATTACGTAAGGCTTATTTTGGAGTATCCTTTGGTAAAAAATCCACGGCTCCCGAAGAAAAAAAATATTCCGAACAAATCGAACAGCAATATCATGATATGGATCGTAAATACGGCTATAAGTACTTCAGTAGCATTCGCATAGATAAAGGCACAGGCTTATTATACCGTGACGTTAAATTAAAACTTAACGTAAATTCGACCACTGGACTGTTGCATAAAGAAGAAAACCCTTTTTATAACGGCAAAAAAGATATTAATGAAAAAGTCATCCATCCTATCACTGGCGAAAAAATCAACCGCTATATTGTTAATCCACTAAGCAATCGAACCGGTAATATTTTGGATTATAGCTTGGGTCTTGATGATGGCAATCCTCTAAATGCCAAGTTGATGACCAAAGAACCAAAACGCAAAGCATCAGCTTGGGCCCCGGTACTTTCAGCCTCTTTAGAGCTTACCAATCATTGGCGAGTGTATCTGCGTTATGCCGAGGCGGTCCGCTTGCCTTCACTGTATGAAGATACCGGCAATATTAGCGGCCTACGATTTATTAGAGCTAATAATCAATTTGATAACGAGCGCTCACAAACCATTGAGTTTGGTAGCGTATATGATTTTTCTGCTTTAGTGAATACCGAACACCGCGCAGATATTAAGCTCAGTTATTATGATATGCAGATACACAACGTGTTTGAACGCACCACCAATGGCTGGTTTATTCAAATGGATAAGCAGTTGATTTCCGGCATTGAACTGCAAGCACGCTATGATAGCGGAAGAGTATTTGGTAATCTTAGCGCAAGTTATAATATAAAAACGAAAGTCTGTGATGAAGACTCTTACATTACCATGAATGTATTCAATAAACTCAAGATCCCAGATTGTATTGATGGGGGTTATCCTGGGGGATCATTACGAACGTCAATCCCGCCTAAATATTCGATTCATGCTAATCTAGGGATCCGACTTTTAGACCAAAAATTAAAATTAGGTAACCGTTTTATTTATCACAGTAAAGTGGTAAACAAAGATGAAACTTATTTGAGCACAATAATTCCAAACTTATTTAGTGGTAGCAATAATAATCCAGTACGCTGGAACCCTATTTTTACGATTGATTCATATATTAACTACCAAATTACGCCAGATACCTCTATTGAGTTAGTTGGTACCAACATGCTAGATGAATATTATCTAGATCCACTCACTCGCTCGATGATGCCAGCCCCAGGGAGGACCTTTAAATTATCTATTACCAGTCAGTTTTAATTAATTTCATCTCTAATTATAGTCAGTAAAAACATTTTAATTACCCCACTAGTAATTCATTTGTATTGTTAGTTTTTCTGGCTGTGCTTCGGCACAGCCTTATACCTATTTAATACAAATAATACTCTATTTAATTATTTCAATTAAAATCGCTATCCTAATCCCCGAAAATAAAACTTCAATTAATTGAAAACCAAAGGGAATAAATTTAAATATAAAATACATATACAGCAAAAACTTATATATTAAATTAACATTAAATATGCATGAAATAAAAAATAAAATATTAAACTCTTTGTATTACAATCCACTAATGAACTTTTAGCAAATTAAACGATCAACTAGGACAAAGTAGTTAATAATAACTATTTACCTTGCTAAAAAATCGGTATATGCTTTCTTACATCAACCCACAAGAATAACCAAATAATCAATTACCCTTACAGATGAAACGGTAAAATAAAGGAAAAAATTAAAACCAGTATTAATGTTTGCATTAAAATAAAGTTAATATTAAATATAAAGACAACAATTCCACCAATCATTATTTTTATTATAAAAACGAGATAACTAAAACGTACTAAAATATAGATTCATTAAACACATAATCCTACAAAACAGAATATTTATTGGAACAAGGAAAAACATGAATAAAAAATAAAACCACTCTTAATAACTCTATAGATCATAAATAAAAAATGAGACATAGATAACACGTAAAATATAAATGATATAATAAATAATGTGATAGAAAACATAGAAGTTATCACACATATAGAAATCATAACTTATTTTTATATAGTTTATATAGTTTAATTAACGCAACAACCAACCATTAAAATATTAAAAAAATATTTAAATGGCTATTAAAATGAATAAGGATATTACAATGAATAAGGATATTACAATGAATAGAGATATTAAAATAAATAAAGTAAATATAGCCGTCATCTTAAGCACTCTCATTACGGCCCCTTTAGCTCACGCCGCATTAGGCTTTGATAAATCACCCGACGTGGACCTACAAACAGTTACTATTAGCGTCGGTCCTTCAGAAGTAAATACGCCTAAGCACTTCGCTCCACTTGGCTCTCCCGGCATAGGCATCTCACTTTTAGCGGACGGAAAAAGAATTGCTTTTCAAGGATTAAGTCTTATCCCGAAAGATGATAATGGTATTCATGACTCTTCATTAGTACCTCCTCACCATAAAAATATTGGTATCTACCGCTTTGGGCAAGTAACTGACGAAGACGTTTACTTTGGTGACTGGACGTATCAAGAAGGTGAAGAACACTACCGTAATATATACTATGCAGGGCAACAGGTCTCTACTGACCTCCCTACAGAAGGCAGTGCCACCTATACTACCCAAGGGATTAGTGCGGGTTACAGTGAAAATGGCTTAATCACCGGTGAGCTAATCGCAGATTTTGCTAGCAATACCTTAATCGGCGACTTAACCAATGCTGAATTAGCATTAAATATCAAGGCAGAGATAGCCAGTGATCAAGGTCATTTTAAAGGGGATGCAATTATGCAACACGATGCAATCACTCATAATGGCGAAACCACAGGGCACTTTTTTAATAGCCAAGGCAGCTCCCTTGCCGGTATAGCGACTTTTGATAGTGCCCGAGAGTATGATTCAAGTTTCTCTGGGAAGAAACAATAATCTCATTTTAAATAATCTAACTTTATATATTCAGTATCGAATTATTCGAGTAGTTTGAGTGGTTCGAATAATTCGAGTAGTTAACTGAGTTAATGGTGAAAAAAACAATTATATGGTAGTTGTACTATAATTATAATTTGACTTACTAAATTTCAAATAAATATTGAAACCAATAAGCCAATATATTCTGAGAAATGATTTATCTCAACACCGGTTATTCCTCCGGTGTTTTTTCATTTTATTTTTATGTTCAATAAATATCTCCTCAGCAATAATTTCAAATTCAAGAATATTTACTCTTTACACCGTACTAAAAAATTGATTAAACTCCGCAACTTAATTAATACCTTAACTTATGCATAAACCAACACACAGCCATGATGAAAAGGATTTTCAAATGCCTGAATTAAATTCAAGATACAATTTGAATGCCATTAATTCCTTAAGCCAAATATTTACCCCTCTATTATCTACAATCGATATTCCTGCATCCTATTTTTATTTAACCGGTCAAATAGGCCAATACTTTAATAAAAAAACAATATAGACCAAATAAACCCGTACTTTATAAGGTGATATTTATAAGATCATATGTCTATTTTCTTTGTTTAGAATAATACCATCATAAAATACCGGGATTATTTTTAAGCTCAGAATATATCATCATTATAAATATTAATTAACTTCATCACATCACTGTATAGACAGAAAGGTAAGGATACCATGTCTCAACTTTGTACCCGTTATTCTAATCTGGCAATTTCGATTTCCTTATTACTCACATCAGCGCCTTATGCCTATGCTACGGCAATAGTCCAACAATCTAAAACATCTATTGGCAATATTACTATTAAAGAAATAACCACAGATGAAAACTCTGCAGCTGACCAGATTTACGATAAAGATATATCTAATAGCTACATTGGAAAAACACAGATTGAACGATTTAAAGGAACTTCCCCCGGTGATATCTTTAAAGGAACAGTCGGTGTTTTCAGCGGTGAGACCCGTAATGGGGGAGCGATTGATCCTAATATTCGAGGAGTTCAAGGGCAAGGCCGTATCCCCGTCACCATCGATGGAACAGAGCAAGCCATTACCGCTTATCGAGGCTATTATGGCGCGAATAACCGTAATTACCTCGACCCAAATATTATTCGCAGTGTAGATATAGAAAAAGGCCCCTCATTATCACAAAATATGCGCAGCTCTATCGGTGGTGGTATCGCTATAAAAACGATTAATATCAATGATGTGGTTAAACCTGATGATAACTTTGGTATTAATGTAAAAACTGAAGTAGGCAATAATGCCATTAAACCCAGATTAGCCAAGCTGATTTATGGCGAAGATTATCGAGATACTACTCACGATTTATTCGATCGCTATACTTTTAATGATAAAGATATCAATATCCGCACCCACAATAGAAATGAACATGTTTTACACGGGATCAATAGCTATTCCTATCGTGTTGCCGTCGGTTTTCGTCAAGAATTATTTGATTTTATGCTCGCCTATAGCCATCGAACTAACGGTAACTTTGCTAGTGGTCACCGTGGTGCAAAGGGATATAGCGCCCCTTTTACTGAGCAAGATAGAGACAGTTATAGTGGAAAATTAGGACCAGATTCGGCTAAATATCATCCCGATCCTTTTTTACCCTTTGCCGCCAATGTTTATCAGCCCGGTTATGAAGTCTTAAATACCTCCAATACTGCCGATACATTATTAATAAAACATAATTGGCGTATTAGTGATCAGCAACAATTAAACTTCACACTACGAAAAACTCAGCTCTATTTTGGCGATATAATGCCTTCTCGACTCGCAAATTTCGCGCCCGAAAATGGCTTGCTACCACAATGGCCTGAAGGTCAAGTCGTACAGCAAGCCGGCAGTATTAATCATAAGATTCGTTCAGAAAAATATTCGGCTTTAAATCTTCACAGCAGCATCTGGTTTGATAATACGGATAGCAAAATTAATACCGCAGGTGGATTTCCTCGTTACCCGACAGAAGTTGACTTTATGCATCAAATTCAAGGTATCAAAAATCCACATAAAGATGGCAGTTTAATTGATAGCGTAAGTAATCATACGCATAATAATCGTTGGGGAATTGACCTAAAAAATGACTTTCGCCTAACTCGTCACAACTTACTTACCCTGTCTGCGCGTTTTCAACATGAAAAAATGACTAATGTGAATCCCTATAATAGCGGCTATGCCGTGAATACCTTTTGGCCTCCACGCGAAGGACGACGCCAAGAATATCATCTCGGGATTAATTATGCGTGGACACCACTAGAACGCCTCACTCTTAATGCCGGTATTCAATATAATGCGTATTGGTCAATCGATGATTTCATCAATAAACGCCGAGCAGCAGCAGACACGCAAGTAACTCCAAGCCCTGAGCGAATATCTTTATCCAGTAAATATCAGCGATTATTCACCCCACAAGAAAGTGAAATTTACCAACGCTATCAGCAACTACAAAAACAAAACTTATCATTATTTGGGCAAGTACGGCAGCAGCAAGCTAAATTACGCGCTGAAAAGCGAAGCGCGACCACCGAAGAACAACATGCAATAAAAGCCATAAAACAACAGCAGCAACAAATATCACAAGAAACCAATAACCTGCAAAAACAATACAGTTATATAAATAAATCCGTGCAAGATAAAGCAACAGGACTGAACTATCACAATATCAATTTTATTCAGCTAGTCGATGAACTTACCGGCCAACTGAATAAACAGGACAATCCTTTTTATACCGGTGAAATTGATATTAATCAGCAGCAATATGATCCGATTAGCCAGCAGAATATCGATATTTATAAAGTGGCTGCATCAGCCCATCAAGGCAAACCTCTATTAGACTTTACCCATAAACGCGGAATTATAAACCCTAAAAAACCCCTCCCCAAACGCACTGCATGGGATTGGGCACCGGTACTTTCAGCCTCTTTAGATCTGACCGACGACTGGCGTATGTATCTGCGTTATGCAGAAACTATTCGTATGCCATCTCTGTATGAGGATACCGGTAATATAGCTGGCCAGCGCTACCATAAACCTAAAAATCAATTTAAGCCCGAACGTTCAAAAACAGTAGAAATAGGCAGCGTCTATAATTTATCGCAGCTATTAAAAACTCAACATCATGCTGATATTAAATTAACTTATTATGATATGCAGATAGAAAATGTGTTCGAAAGAAATTATTTATCTCAAACTATTCAAATGGATAAACAACTAATATCAGGTATCGAATTACAAGCACGCTATGATAATGGATTATTTTTCAGCGATGTTAGCGCCAGTTATAATTTAAAAACAAAAGTCTGTGATGAAGATTCCTACATCGCAATTAATATGTTTAATAAATTACCTATCCCAAACTGTATTGATGGCGGTTATCCTGCTGGTTTTTTACGCACATCGACGCCCCCAAAATATTCACTTTATGCCAATATTGGTCTGCGCTTATTCGATGAAAAATTAACGCTCGGTAACCGATTTATCTATCACAGCAAAGTGGTCAATAAAGATGAAGCCGATTTACAAAAACGCTTACCCAGCGCCTTTGCTGGCTTTAGTAATAATCCTCTACGCTGGAATCCCATATTTACTGTCGATGCCTATATGAGTTATCAGATAACTGCAGATACATCAGTAGAATTAGTAGGAAGTAATATGTTAGATGAATATTATCTTGATCCATTAACTCGCTCGATGATGCCAGCACCGGGGCGAACGTTTAAATTATCGCTAAGCAGCCAATTCTAGGACGATTAATTTGAGTGATCCTTTGGCTGCCTATTAATATAGCCAAAGGATCCCCTTTATAATCCAGTATATTTGTAAGGAATTACTTTAATTTATTAATATCAAACAATAACCATAATAATAAGATAAATTTAAAAATTTGAAAAAAACATTTATAAAACCAATTACATTATCAATTAAAAATAAAATCCAAAAAACACATTAGAATAAAATTAAAATACAGGTAAATAAATTAACTCATTGAATAAAAAACAATTATTAAAATTAAAACAGATAAATTTGTTGGAAAATTAATAATATTAAAAATTATCGTTTACCCGATTAAAAAGCTAGTATATGCTCATCTTATTCCCAAACAACCTCCTGTTATATCGAGTGATTAGATTGAATGATAGGGTGTAAAACCACTAAAAATTAATATAATCACATTTGCGCGTTTCTAATTAATATTAAATTTCAATAAGGATATTGAAGTGAAATTATTAAAATCTATTGTTATATTAAGTACTGTTTGTTGTGCGAATTTAGCTTATGCAGATTTAGGATTTAATAAATCAGCCGATCTAGATGACCAATTAGTATTTATTAATATCGGTCCCTCAGAAAGTTCCTCATGGGTTCATCCCGCAGCTTTAGGTTCCCCTGCGATTGGCGTCTCAGTAAAAAGTAATGGACTGAGAGTTGCCTTTAAAGGCCTGCTAAATTCACTGTTTTATACCATGCCCACCGATAAACATGATATCTATGACAGCTCTCTTGTACGCCGCCCCGGGACTCATACTAATATTGGTGCCTATAGATTTTCTAAGCTAGATAATGACGAAATTTACTACGGTGAATGGACATATCAATCTGAGGACGCCGACTACCGCAATGTTTATTATACCGGTAAAAATACTACGACTAATATGCCAACTGAAGGGATCGCTATCTATACCACTCAAGGGATAAGCTATAACAGTCACCAAGCGGGACCAGTTACAGGTCAGCTAACGGCAGACTTTGCCAAAAATACCTTACAAGGTGATTTAGCTAATAACGAATTATCCTTGAATATTGATGCCATTATTATTGATAGTAGCAATCAATTTTCTGGCAACACAATAATGACTCATAATAATAATAACTATATTGG
>CAKNZS020000042.1:0-25194 GCA_932273885.2 Leucozona laternaria
AAATTTAAATTTGTTTTATTTCTATCCGCAATCGTTTGATAGTTGGTCATGCTGATAAAAACAGGTAATACCCCTACTGGGTTAACTAAGGCAAATAACCCAATAAAGAATTTAATGTAACCTGACAAATCTAGTAATGCTGAGCCCACGAATAACCATCCTCTGTAAGTCTTAATTTTGTGATACGTAATTTTGTGATAATAGAAGTAGAATCTACTGATGCTTTCACGCGAAGGACGGTAATGTAACTTATCTCTATAATGTCTGCTATTTTTATTTACACTTCTGTCCGTAAGCTTAATTTTCGTTAATAGATGAATTTTTAAGTTAGCAAATCTTTCTTATCTGTTTACATTATTTTGACACTAATAAAACATCTCTATTGATTAATAAAACAGCCATGCTGAATGGTGTCAGCATGGCTGTTTTGTGATTTAGATCACTTTATTTATCTAGATTAATGCTAAGCTGTATTGCATTAAAACAGACGATATCAAGCATTAATTAATACTGTCGTCCTTGATTTAAAGAGCTTTTTAAGCCAATAAGCGGTATAAAACAGAGTTGTTGAAATTTATTATCTTAAAAGGTTAATTTAATTTTATTATTTTTATCCTTGTAGCTTGAGATATAAAAGTACCGCTAACAAGATCTTCAAACGGCCATTGATTCAATATGTTAGATTTATAGTTTAAGCCGTTAAGAAACATTAGTTATCTTGTTGGTTTGGTTAACCATTTGACTGCTCATTGGCTTAAAAAGTTTAACATTTATCAGGAGTAATCTTTATGTCAGTAACTAATGTTACCGAACTCAACGAACTGGTTGCCCGTGTCAAAAAAGCACAGCGTGAATTCGCCAATTTCCCACAAGAAAAAGTTGACGCAATTTTCCGTGCTGCTGCACTCGCCGCCGCAGATGCTCGAATTCCTTTAGCTAAAATAGCCGTAGAAGAATCCGGTATGGGTATTGTTGAAGATAAAGTGATTAAAAACCACTTCGCTTCGGAATATATCTATAATGCGTATAAAGATGAAAAGACCTGTGGGATCTTATCTGAAGACCCAACTTTTGGCACTATCACCATCGCCGAGCCTATTGGGATTATCTGTGGTATTGTACCAACCACTAACCCAACATCAACTGCTATATTTAAATCACTGATCAGCCTAAAAACACGTAACGCGATCATCTTCTCTCCACATCCACGCGCTAAAAATGCCACTAACCGCGCTGCTGAAATTGTACTAAATGCAGCCATAGCTGCAGGCGCGCCAAAAGATATTATCGGCTGGATTGATGAGCCATCTGTCGCTTTGTCTAACGCATTAATGCACCATGAAGACATCAACCTGATCTTAGCCACTGGCGGTCCAGGCATGGTTAAAGCCGCATATAGTTCTGGTAAGCCGGCAATTGGTGTGGGTGCAGGTAATACGCCAGTAGTGATCGACGAAACCGCCGATATCAAACGAGCTGTTGCCTCTATTTTAATGTCTAAAACTTTCGACAACGGCGTTATCTGTGCATCAGAACAGTCTGTTGTAGTGGTTGATAAAATTTATGATCAAGTCCGCGAACGCTTCTCTACTCACGGTGGTTATCTACTGCAAGGTGAAGATTTAAAAGCGGTACAAGACGTTATTCTAAAAAACGGTAACCTAAATGCAGATATCGTCGGCCAACCTGCGACTAAAATTGCAGAAATGGCCGGTATCAGTGTCCCTGCAACCACTAAAATCTTGATCGGTGAAGTTAAAGTTATCGACGATTCAGAACCGTTCGCACATGAAAAACTGTCTCCGTTACTCGCAATGTACCGCGGTAAAAACTTTGAAGATGCGGTCGAAAAAGCAGAAAAATTAGTTGAAATGGGCGGTATTGGACATACTTCTTGCTTATATACTGATCAAGATAATCAAAAATCACGTATCGAACATTTTGGCGACAAAATGAAAACAGCACGTATTTTGATTAATACCCCAGCATCACAAGGGGGTATCGGTGACCTGTACAACTTTAAACTGTCCCCTTCTCTAACTCTAGGTTGCGGTTCTTGGGGTGGAAACTCTATCTCTGAAAACGTGGGTCCTAAGCATCTAATCAATACCAAAACCGTAGCAAAAAGAGCAGAAAATATGTTATGGCATAAACTTCCGAACTCTATCTATTTCCGCCGGGGCTGTTTACCAATAGCATTAGAAGAAGTCGCTACTGAGGGGGCAAAACGTGCATTTATCGTCACCGATGGCTACCTGTTCAATAATGGCTATGTTGAAGAAGTTGTCCGCGTTCTGAAAAAGTTCAATGTTGAAACTGAAGTATTCTTTGAAGTTGAAGCAGATCCAACATTATCTATTGTGCGCAAAGGTGCAGCACAAATGAACGCCTTCAAACCTGATGTTATTATTGCATTAGGTGGTGGTTCACCAATGGATGCAGCTAAAATTATGTGGGTGATGTATGAACATCCTGAAACCCACTTCGAAGAATTAGCTTTACGCTTTATGGATATCCGTAAACGTATTCACCGTTTTCCAAAAATGGGGGTTAAAGCGAAAATGGTCGCGATTACCACCACTTCAGGTACCGGTTCTGAAGTCACACCATTTGCGGTAGTTACGGACGATAAGACAGGTCAAAAATATCCATTAGCGGACTATGCATTAACTCCGAATATGGCGATTGTCGATGCAAACTTAGTTATGAATATGCCTAAATCTCTGACTGCCTTCGGTGGTTTAGATGCGGTAACTCATGCATTGGAAGCTTATGTTTCTGTATTGGCTAACGAATACTCTGACGGCCAAGCATTACAAGCACTTAGCCTGCTGAAAGCCTATCTGCCAGCCAGCTATCATGAAGGCGCAACTAACCCAGTAGCTAGAGAACGTGTTCATAATGCAGCGACCTTAGCCGGTATCGCATTCGCCAATGCTTTCTTGGGAGTTTGCCACTCCATGGCGCATAAATTAGGCTCAGAATTCCATATTCCTCATGGATTAGCTAATGCCTTATTGATTTGTAACGTTATTCGCTATAACGCTAACGATAACCCAACAAAACAGACGGCTTTCAGCCAATATGATCGCCCTCAAGCACGTCGTCGTTATGCGGAAATTGCTGACCATTTAGGTCTGAGCCAGCCAAATGACAATACAGCGCTGAAAATTGAGAGATTGTTGGCATGGATTGAAGAAATGAAATCTTCACTGGGCATTCCAAAATCAATCCGTGAATCTGGTGTGGCTGAAGCTGATTTCTTGGCTAAAGTTGATAAATTATCTGAAGATGCATTTGATGACCAGTGTACTGGGGCTAACCCACGTTACCCACTGATTGCTGAACTGAAACAAATTCTTCTGGATACTTACTACGGCCGTGAATACTCAGAAAATGTGGTTGAAGCAGCGAAAGAAAGCAAAAAAGCCACTAAAAAATAACAATGGCGATCCTTCTAACTCATTAAGTTATATTCGATAAGTACACGACTCGTATAACTTAACGTAAAAGGAGATCTCCCTATCAAGAGACACTGATGATAAATCAGTGTCTCTTTTATAACGTCGGCTACCAACCTTAACTAGCGCTGAACTAACCTCACCATAGAATATTCAATACAGCCACTTTATTCTCTATCACATAATTATCCGTCACATATTGTGACCCGGATTAAATCTGTTCTGCGGATTAATTTTTATATCTATCCCCGATACCCGATTTAATTATCACGCAGAAAAAAACTCCATATTATTATCGCTGTTAATAACCACGCACTCATCATCCGATTGTCATAACATACAACAATAAATAAAAAGACACGGTTTTTATAACTGATAAGCAAGAAAGTGTGAATGAAATAACTGGCAGATAATCAATACCATGAAAATAGAATAGCGAAGAGTATTTTCGTCCCAAATACTGTCCTAATCACTACAGTTAATGATGGGAGTAAAATCTGCAGGAATAATGAGAAAATACAGATTGAAAAACAAACTAATTACACTAAAGGTCACACAAGAACTATTGAGCCACTTTTAGTGTAATCGATGCAAAGTTATCAGAAGATTGATTAAATCCCCTTACAAGCCATACAGCGCTAATCATTAAGGGTCTCGTCAGAAATTTATCTCCGTCAACATTAATTAAAATGGAAAGGAACTTTTGGCAACTGACCATTAGCCATCAGTTTAGCTTTATTAATAGCTTCCATGTAATGTTTACGACATACTGAAATATATTTTTCATTACCACCAATATCAACCTGAGCGCCTTCATAAACCGGAATACCATCACTACCAATCCGCAATACTCGACCCGCTTTACGTCCACACCAACAAACGGTTTTTAATTCCACCAGCTTATCAGACCAAGCCAACAAATATTGACTTCCAGAAAACAACTCGCCTGAAAAATCAGTTCGTAAGCCATAGCATAATACCGGAATATCCACGTTATCGACTATGTCACATAATTGTTCAACTTGCTGTTTTGTCAGAAATTGACACTCATCAATTAAGACACAATGTACTTTTTGATTATTATTTTCTTTCTTGATTACTTCAGCCATATTCGTTTGTGGTGAGAAAAGTAACGCATCGGCAGATAAGCCAATTCTCGAAACAACTTTACCTTGAGCAAAACGGGTATCAATTTCTGCAGTAAAAATAAGCGCTCTCATTCCACGTTCATTATAATTATAAGAAGATTGTAAAAGTGATGTCGATTTCCCTGCATTCATTGCAGAGTAATAAAAATAAAGCTGAGCCATCAGCCGTACCCCTCTGGAAAAATAAAACCGGCTGATTCTATCACAAACAAAGCTCCTGAGAGCAAATAGAACGATAAAATTAGAATACCGACTAACGTCGATTAATTTATCATCTCGATATATCTTATTATATAAGAAAACAGATAAGAAATTAGTAACAATCAGATTAATGACTACATAAATGAGAAATAGACCCTATTCTAATAATTGATCTTGATGATAAAAATTCAGATTGTCTTTTTCATGACTTTATCACTGAAACTAAAAACAAAAATTTTGTTTAAGAGGATAGTAAATCTAGTAAAATCTAGCTTAGTTGCTTGTATAAGTTTATGGCTAAAGAAAATATAAATAGCGTTAACCAAGCAATTAACAGACTATGATTCATATCCTGCTAAGTTTTATAAAAATGGAAATATATATCTATGAAAATTTAATATTCCTTTTGTAAAGGAATTGCTTTTACTAAAGATAACTTTTAAACTAATAGAGAAAATTAGCTATTGCAGAAAATATAATAGCATTCTATTATTAAGACACTTAAACCTACTAATTAATTTGAGACCAGGAAAATGAGCGAATCATTAAAAGCATTAAATAACATCCGTACTCTTCGTGCGCAAGCAAGAGAACTTTCTCTGGAATCACTGGAAGAGATGTTAGAAAAATTAACTGTTGTTGTAGAAGAGCGTCGTGAAGAAGATAGCCAAGCACAAGCTGAATTAGAAGAACGTACTCGTAAACTGGAAGAAGTACGTGAAATGATTCTGGCTCAAGGTATCGACCCTAATGAGCTGCTGCAATCTATGGGCGGAACGAAAACTAGCGCTAAACCTAAACGTGCTGCACGTCCTGCAAAATATAAATACATCGACGAAAATGGTGAAAGCAAAACTTGGACCGGCCAAGGTCGTACTCCAGCTGTCATCAAACAAGCAATTGAAGAACAAGGTAAATCATTAGAAGATTTCTTAATCTAATTGATTTATATGTTATTAAAAAACGTCCTTAATCAAGGGCGTTTTTTTTGAATAAATCATTTATTCATCAGAAAATAATCCCTCTCTTATGTTGTATGAACCCAATATGATAATTATCCTATTGTGCTATCACCTATTCAGGCAAGTTTATTGACTTAACGACTTTGATTAAAAACAATTTAAATTTATAAATATCAAATTAAGATATTTTCTAAATCAGCACTCTGGACAAATAACCAGCCTTCAACATTCATTTGACGTTTTATACAAAAGCGAAAATTAAAGTAAATTTATGTAATTATTATCAATAATAGCTCGATTGATTAATGAATCAATTAGTTAATTTTAGTTATTCATTTAATAATTATTATCCGAAATAAAATAAAGATTTATGAAATTTAATACACATAATATTCGTGGGATTTTATGAATATAGCGTTATTCGATTAGATGGCGTTCAACTCACTTCTCATCAAACGATAAAAATTGATGAACCGTATAATATTGGAATAAACGAGAATAGCTGATAACAAATTTAGTGATTTAGCAGTACCATATAAGTGGTAGGTATAATACCTGATGAATTTAAACCGTAATTCTCTCCTTTCTCCTCTTATTACGAGTAAAATAACGTTCAAATATACAGATACAATTTACAATATGAGTTTAAGTAAAATGCTCTAGCGCTATAGAGTAAAAATGGCGGTTAATTACAAAAATAAAAAAACCGATATATGCGTAATATATCGGCGAGTAATTATAAATGGATGGTCAAATCGAGATAGATATTATTTATTGACGTTTAATTTTGCTGGTAGTGAATTAATCCACTGAGAAAAATCTTCACCTAACTCTTCATGCTGCATGCCATATTCAACGAAGGCTTTCATATAACCCAGTTTATTTCCACAATCATGGCTTTTACCGCGCAAATGATAAGCTTCAACAGGTTCATTTTGTTCAATTAACATAGCAATAGCATCAGTCAATTGAATTTCATCACCCGCACCTGGTGCTGTTCTAGCTAGCAGAGGCCAAATCTTATCAGTTAAGACATAACGCCCAACAATAGATAAATTAGACGGAGCCTCTTCTTGGCGTGGTTTCTCTACCATGCGTAAAATAGGTTTACTGTCACCAGGCTGTAACGTTATGCCATTGCAATCAACAATGCCGTAATTAGACACATCAGATTCAGGAACCGGCTCAACTAATATTTGACTCGCGCCTGTTTCATCAAAATGCGCTAGCATCTCACTTAAATTGAATTTAGACAGATCGGTACTATAACGGTCAAGAATAACGTCAGGTAGAATAACTGCAAATGGCTCATCACCAATCAACGGCTTAGCACACAGTATTGCATGACCTAAACCTTTAGCAATACCTTGTCTGGTTTGCATGATAGTGACATGACTGGGACAGATAGACTGTACTTCAGCCAGCAATTGACGTTTAACTCGGCGTTCTAGAATAGCTTCCAATTCAAAACTAGTATCAAAATGGTTCTCGATTGAGTTTTTTGATGAATGCGTGACCAGAACAATCTCATTGATCCCTGCGGCAATACACTCATTAACCACGTATTGGATCAGTGGCTTATCTACAATAGGCAGCATCTCTTTAGGGATAGCTTTCGTTGCAGGTAACATCCGCGTACCTAAACCTGCCACCGGAATGACCGCTTTACGTACTTTATGTTTAAATCCAGTTTTCATGACCAAATAATCTCCCTTAACACTAGCTCCCCTCGATATAATATAGGGAGCATTTTAGTGCCATAATATAGTGCTGCGGAGTATAGCAGGAATAAAGCAAGGATAAATAGATCTGGCTTTTTTTCAGAATTTTTTAGCCATATTTAATGAGCGAAGCCGATTAATTCATTAATTGATAATAAAATAAGACGGTAATAACCCTTTTTCTGATGTAGAGTATAATTTATGCACGAGTATAAGTTATGACTCAAATTAAACTGTTAACGGGTTAAACATCAGCGTAATTTGATGCCCTGCGTTGGAGACTTTACATTGCCACTGAGTCGTATGAGTGGCTAATTGCGCGGTATCTGTTGGATTAGCGGTACCCAGCGGTAAACTCGGCCTGAGTTTATATGTATTGTTTTCAGTCTCGATTTGAACCTCTAATCCCGCAGAAGTAAGAATAACGGCTTTACTGTCAGTATTAAAATACCCCACTAGCAACGGAAATTGGCCACTAAAGCCGGAGTCTTCTAGTAAATAATTTAATTGCTGAATAATGTATTCAATTTTTGGTAATTTTTGTTGTGGATTATTAACCGCACTTTTTAATAAATTATTAAATACAACTCGAATAAGTAATGCTGCCATGACGCCTTCATTTGGTGATTGTTCGATATCGATACAATAAAAACCAATTTGATGAACCGATAATGGGGCTAAATCTAATAACAGCCCCACACGCTCAGCATCATTTAGTTGGCGATAATTAACTTTGTAGTTATTAATTTCTTGAGAAACAGGCGGCTGTAATTGCATTAACATCGGTGTGATATTAGGTAATGGATGCTGTAATAATGAGGATATATGGCGCATCTCTGCTTCTATACCAATATCTGATTGATAACGCTCTGGATACAAGCAGGTTTCCAAAGTTTCTTTAATCTCATTTAAATCACGAATAGGCTTTAGTAATGCATCCTTAGCGCCTAGTCTAAGCACTTTATCCACTTGAGTAAAATCATTAGTAGCCGTAATAATTATCACCGGGATATACAGCTTATTTTCGATCAGCTGAGTCATCAACATTTCACCCGACATCAACGGCATATTAATATCGGATAAAATAATATCAGGATGCACACCATGATGAATAATCATATCTAATGCTTGCTTACCTGTTTCTGCAACAATTACCGTAGCCCCTAATGAGCGCAGATAACTCTCAAGCTGAGTTCGAAAAACAATTTCATCTTCGACTATCATTATCTGTTTATTTTTCATAAAAAATCCAATCGCTAGTCACTAGAGACAAAATTCAGATACTATTATCCGAACCCTATTATTTTTTTGGGTAACTGTAATCTAAGTATAGATATTTTATTTCAAAATAGAAAAATACAGGCTAAAAATGGAAGATTCTGTGCACCAAGACTGCTTTTGCGGTAGCCAAAAAACATTTAACGTATGCTGTCAGCCTTTTTTAGACCATCAGCAGGTTCCCGAAACAGCCGAAGCATTAATGCGCTCACGTTATAGTGCCTATGTAACACATAACGCAGATTACCTGCTTCAAACATGGCATCCAGAATGTCATGCTGAGCAGTGGCAGGATGAACTAATTAATGGTTTTGCCCATACCCAATGGCTTGGGTTGCGTGTCATTAGTTCTTCTCATGATAAAAACTCAGACCTAGCTTATGTCGAATTTTCGGCTTGCTTTATTGATGAAAAAGCTGATCATAAACAACTTATTCATGAGCGTTCGCGCTTTGTGCGTGTCGGCCAACAGTGGCTCTATATTGATGGGGTAACACCAAAAGTCGGCAGAAACGATCTCTGTCCTTGTGGCTCAGAGAAAAAATATAAAAAATGCTGCGGTGATAATTAATCTTATTCTGCTATTACGCGGGAATCATTGACGATTTTTAATGTAGCCGTCATCAGCGATAACTAAAATCGAAACTATTTAAGGATCTAACCGTTTCATGCAACACAAAAATATACAAAGAAAAGTTCTTCGAACTATTTGCCCTGATGCAAAAGGCCTAATCGCAAAAATAACCAATATTTGCTACAAACATCAGCTCAACATTGTTCAAAATAATGAATTCGTTGACCATCTCACCGGACGTTTCTTTATGCGAACCGAGCTAGAAGGAATTTTTAATGATGAAACGTTACTAGCGGATCTGGATGATGCATTACCTAGTGGTTCAAAACGTGAGCTTAATGCAGCAGGTCGTCGGCGTATTGTGATTATGGTGACCAAGGAAGCCCATTGTTTAGGTGATCTATTAATGAAGAGCATCTACGATGGTTTAGATGTTGAAATCGCCGCAGTTATTGGGAATCACGATACCCTAAAGCCATTAGTTGAGCAATTTGGGATTACTTTCCATCATATTAGCCATGAAGGGCTAACTCGCGAGCAACATGATGAAAAAATGATCAACCAAATTGACCAATATCAACCTGATTATGTCGTGTTAGCTAAATATATGCGGGTACTGACTCCAGCATTCGTGCAACATTATCCAAATCAGATCATTAATATCCATCATTCTTTCTTGCCAGCCTTTATTGGCGCACGCCCATACCATCAAGCTTATGAGCGTGGGGTGAAAATTATTGGGGCTACCGCACACTTTGTTAACGATAGCCTGGATGAAGGTCCGATCATTACTCAGGACGTCATCAACGTTGATCATACCTTTACGGCGGACGATATGATGCGGGCTGGGCGCGATGTAGAAAAAAACGTGCTGAGCCAAGCCCTATATTGGGTATTAGCACAACGCGTTTTCGTGTACGGAAATAGAACAGTTATCTTATAAAAAGATTTTTAGTAGATTAAACCGCCATAAAGTGCAAAAAAACGGCATTCGAACTATTTTTTTAAATTAATACTTTACAGCGGCAGCTCATTTGATATGATTCTGCCCGCTGTCACAGATAGCGAGCGAAAAAATTTGGTGGGGTTCCCGAGCGGCCAAAGGGAGCAGACTGTAAATCTGCCGTCACAGACTTCGAAGGTTCGAATCCTTCCCCCACCACCACTTCGCTAACCGCCAGTTAGCCTTGATAGACTCACTTAAAATTTTCATCATAATATTTCAAATTTAATCCTACTCTAACGACCCTCTCCTTGTTTTAAATTATCTCTTGTACAGTACATATTTTTGCGCCCTATCTACATTTATTTTCAACAACATCATTTTATTTATCTCTGGCTATATTTATCATTATGTCATCTGCTCAATTAACGAAATAAAGCGATTCAATACGCTAGAATGGGCTTTCGATTTATAAATGTAACACTTTAAATTGATATTCAGCTTATCTAACGGTAAAAATATCATTTTCTCATCACTGCGGCACTCTTTAGGTAGTTGATCGCTTAATCCAATAAAATCGCCCTGCTGGATAAAATTAACACAGCAGCCAGTATTGTCCATTTGGCGGATACTAATTTTTATTTTATTAGCACCCACTTGATGAATTAGCTGCGCCATTAACGGACTTTTATATAATGCCGGATCACATAACCAAGTATATTTGCGTAGCAGTTCAATAATATTTTCTTGGCACAGTTGATACAGTGAACGCTGGCAGTATATACCTAATGAGTTATGCTCAATCTGCTTTAGTAGACTAAAACGCTCGCTAATGACTATCTCCGAGCTTAGAATCAATGTATTACCATCGTAATCGACAATATCGTCTAATTCTTGAGAATTAAATCTAAAAATATTTACCTGTGTATTATGTTTACTCGCTGAGTGATATAAATTAATTAAATGCCCTTCCTTTCCCCAGTCATAATAAATATTTGCCTCATTACTTATATGCCCAGTAAAATGTTTCTTAGTAATTTCTTTTTCCTGTAAATAAAGTTCTCTGAGGTCATTATATAATTCAAAACCATCTTTTGTGAGTGTCATACCAAATTTTTCACGTTTAAAAAGTCGTTTACCTAATATGGTTTCAAAATCTTTAATTGACTTAGCAATTGGTGGCGTTGTTCTATTCATTACTCGAGCAGCTTTACTTAATGAGCCATTTTCTACTACTGCCATAAAAGCCTCTAGCTTGCGTGAAAAAAACATATCTATATCCCCATCCAAACTACGATAAAATAAGAATATATAGAGTAATATTCAAATAATAACTCTAGATATCAATTAGTTAATTTGAGTTAGACCGCTTTTAGCTTATCGAGCATGGAAATTAAAAAATAATTAATTTAACAATCCCAAATCGAATAGATAATATAATCCTATAACTTAAAGCACTTAATTTCTAACAAACTCAACCATGCCAATCTAGCGTTTTATATGAATAAAATTTGTAATGCCTGTATTAAATAAAAATTATCCTCAACCTTTACAGCAAGCTATTTTAAACATTGCTCACATTCTTATTATATTCTTTATTTATCATTGTTACATTTAATATAATAAGCGAACCAGTTTAATTTCATATTAAGTTAATTATATTTACATTATTTTAAATTATTATTTTGAATGGTTACATAAATTCTATTATCTGTTAAAATAGTTTTTTCAGTTAAAATATGGACACTTCCCTTACCATGAAATTTATATCATTCAATATCAATGGATTAAGAGCCCGCCCTCATCAACTCGCTGCAATTGTTGAAAAATATCAACCTGATGTTATTGGGTTACAAGAAACTAAAGTTCATGATGATATGTTTCCTTTAGATGATGTGAAACAGCTGGGTTACCATATTTATTATCATGGACAAAAAGGTCACTATGGGGTGGCATTATTATTGAAAAATCCACCATTGGCGATACGTAAGGGTTTTGCTACCGATGATGAAGATGCTCAACGCCGTATTATCATGGCTGATATTGCCACTGAAAATGGCCCATTAACCGTCATTAATGGCTATTTCCCTCAAGGTGAAAGCCGCGATCATCCAACTAAATTCCCGGCTAAAGAAAAGTTTTATCGCGATCTACAAACCTATGTCGAAACGTTTGATCCCGCCGGACAGCTGCTAATTATGGGCGATCTCAACATTAGCCCTACTGATAAAGATATCGGTATCGGTGAAAACAACATGAAACGCTGGTTACGTAGTGGAAAATGTTCATTTTTACCCGAAGAACGTGAATGGTTAGGCAAGCTACTAAATTGGGGATTAGTCGATACTTATCGTCAAATGCACCCTAATACTGATGATAAATTTTCATGGTTTGATTATCGTTCAAAAGGTTTTGATGATAACCGTGGGCTACGAATTGACTTAGTTTTAGCCAGTCCATCATTGGCCAAACGCTGTGTCGCTACTGGAATTGATTATGATATCCGGGCGATGGAAAAACCTTCCGATCACGCGCCGGTGTGGGCTGAGTTTGAGCTAACTGCTAGCGATAAATAAGCATTAATCTCGGCCACCATAATTGATAAGTTCATTGCTTCAATTATGGGGTCGAGATTATTAGTATTTTATGCTTTATTTGCGGGCTTTTTGCGGGTACCTGAGGCAGAATTTTTCCGCGCTTTTGTGCTAGATTTACCTTTGCGCGCAGGTGCAGGTGGTAATTCTCTAAACGCTTTTACATTGGTATTTTGTCGAGCATATTCAATTAATTGCTGTAATGTCGCGGACAATGGTTGCATAAAATCATCATAGCGAGTTTTCTTTTCACTTATTTGAGTTAAGACTGATTCCCAATGTGCGGTCATATCAGGTAATGTTGCCATATCAGGTAACACATGGATCAACGCCCGCCCCGCCGGTGAAGCATGAATATAGCGCCCTTGTTTAAATAAAAACTGGCGCTTAAATAACAAGTCAATAATCCCTGCACGCGTCGCTTCAGTCCCTAAACCATCAGTTTCGCGTAGCACTTTTTTTAATGATTTATCTTGCACAAAGCGAGCTATACCGGTCATTGCAGATAACAAGGTGGCATCGGTAAATGGCCGAGGTGGCTGAGTTTGTCTTTCGATTACCTCTCCATTTTCACACAATAATTGTGTCCCTTTTTTAACGATGGGTAACGGAGTGCCATCATTCTCTGCGTCACGTTCTTTATTACCCAGTACTGTTTTCCACCCAGCCTCAGCTAAAAATCGCGCTTTAGCGATAAATTTACCGCCTGCAATTTCTAACTCAATCACGCACTTACGATAAATAGCATCGGGCATAAACTGAACAATATATTGTTGTGCTATCAAGCCATAAATATTAGCTTCATGCTCAGTTAATTTGACCGCTGAGCTGCGTGCCGTCGGAATAATCGCATGGTGAGCATCAACTTTTTTATCATCCCAGCAACGGTTTTTGTGATCAATTTCAGTTAACTCAAATTCAGTTAATGCGGGTCGATGGACTGAAATTGCATTAAGTACCGCATGACGCCCAGCAAAATGTTCATCCGGAAGATAGCGGCTATCAGAACGCGGATAAGTAATTAACTTATGTGTCTCATACAAGCGCTGACAAACATCTAGGACTTCTTGCGCACTCAAGTTAAATTTCTTCGCCGCCTCAATTTGTAAAGCCGATAATGAAAATGGTAAAGGCGATATTTCTGACTCACGTTTATCTTGATATGAGGTGACTTCTGCTGGTTGCCCACAGATCCGTGCCACCACATGCTCAGCCAGAGGCCGGTGCGTTAATCGTCCTTCTTCATCTTGATAATCAATACAGGAGTCGCTTGGCTGCCAGACCGCCGTAAAACGTTCTTCATTGGGCGTTACTATGTGAGCTTTAACTTCAAAGAAATCTTTAGGTACAAAATTTTCAATATCTTCATCACGGCGCACCACCAACCCCAACACTGGAGTTTGTACTCGCCCGACAGACAATACCCCTTGGTAGCCAGCACGTTGACCCAAAAGTGTATAAGCGCGAGTCATGTTTATCCCATATAACCAATCTGCGCGGGCACGAGCTAATGCAGAAACACATAGCGGGATAAAGTCACGATTAGCACGTAATCGCTGTACAGCTCGCTCAACGGCTTGAGGGTTTAAATCGTTAATTAAACAACGCTGAACTGCTTTTCTTTTTTCTGCGGGCAAATTGAGATAATCAAGCACCTCGTCAACCAATAATTGGCCTTCTCTGTCGGGGTCTCCCGCATGAATAACTTCTGAGGCTTGAGATAATAATGATTTTATCGTATTCAGTTGTTTAGCGACTGAAGGCCTTGGTTTTAATTGCCATTTTTCCGGGATGATAGGCAGGTCATTTAGCGCCCAACGAGCATAACGCGCATCGTAAGCCTCTGGCTCCGCTTGCTCTAATAAGTGGCCAATACACCAAGTGACCATTTGATTATCACCACACTGAATAAAACCGTCCCCTCGTTTATGGGGCTTCGGTAATATCTCTGCAATAGCCCGAGCTAAACTCGGTTTTTCCGCAATAAATAAACGCATAGCTTATTCAATAACATCGATCAAAGGCTGATCTGGTTGCTGTGGAATCAATCTTCCAATCGCATTTAATGCAATACCGTGCTGCGCTGCCAGCGTGGTGACTTGATCTACCGCGTCAGGCTGTACTGCTATCAATAATCCGCCTGAAGTTTGAGGATCACATAAAACGTCACGTTGTAAATTAGTTAATGGTGCAATCAAATGGCCATAGCTATCAAAATTACGCTGTGTTCCGCCGGGCACACAACCTTGAGCAATATACTGTTCAATATTTGGTAATTTAGGCACCTGTGAGAAATTAATTTGTGCCGCAACTTGCGAGCCTTGGCATATTTCACTTAAATGACCTAATAAACCAAAACCCGTCACATCAGTCATCGCCGTAACACCTTCAATAGCCGCAAATTCACTACCTATCTGATTGAGTTGACACATGATTGTTGTTGCTAAACCACGATGTTCATCTGCCAATAAGCTTTTCTTTTCAGCGGTAGTTAATACGCCAATACCTAACGGTTTGGTCAAAAATAATTGACATCCACTGCTTGCTGCGCTGTTTTTCTTGATTTTAGCAGTATCGACCACACCGGTAACCGCTAAACCAAAAATCGGCTCTGGTGCATCAATTGAATGTCCACCTGCCAGTGATATGCCCGCTTCTTTACATGCTGCTCGCCCGCCTTCAATCACTTCGCGTGCAACTTCCGGCGCTAATTTATTGATAGGCCAACCTAAAATAGCAATAGCCATCATTGGTTTTCCACCCATAGCATAAATATCACTAATCGCATTAGTGGCTGCTATCCGACCAAACTCAAATGGAGAATCGACAATCGGCATAAAAAAATCGGTAGTGCTAATAATACCGATACCATTTCCAAGGTCATACACCGCCGCATCATCTTTAGTTTCATTGCCGACTAATAAATGAGGATCATGAAATTTAGCTTGCTCGCTATGTAAAATTTGTTCCAATACTTTTGGCGCAATTTTGCAGCCACATCCAGCACCGTGACTGTATTGTGTGAGTCTAATATCTTGCATTTAAAGACCTCCCAAATCAAAAATAACTAACAAAGTCGCTCATATCTGATTGCTGAACTTTACTTGGTACTTTTAATGCAGGCGTACCAAGATACAAAAAGCCAACAATTTTTTCATTTTCAGCGCAGCCCAATCCAGCTTTCACGATAGGGTCTTCAGTCCATGATCCTGAACGCCAAATACCACCAAAGCCCTGAGCCAATGCCGCCATTTGCATGGCTTGTACTGTACAGCCCGCGGCAACCAATTGCTCCCAATCAGGCACTTTGGGATGATCGACGATTTTAGCAATTACCGTAATAATCAGCGGTGCACGAAACGGGGCATGGCGCGCTTTTTCTTCTACTTCTGGGCCCATTTCCCCCACAATCGCAGCTTGTTCAAGCAGTTGACTAAATTTAATCAATCCTTCATCTTGCATAACAATAAAATGCCAAGGACGTAAAGCGCCATGATCAGGCGCACGCATACCAGCGGTAAGGATATTTTGTAACGCCTCACCTGCTGGTGCCGGTGTCGTTAGGCGTGAAGCTGAACGACGATTCAATAAAAGTGTTAAAGCATCCATCTATATCTCCATTTCGGGATAAACTGTTTTCGTAATTACTCGATAATATCGATTTATTATAGTAATTAATTTGAATAACCGTAGCGAATAACTGTACATATCAATATATTGAATTATATCATCTGTCGGTACAGAGAAACATGATGCCCGCATTTTATAATCATCTTGACACTTTTTTTGTGGATAAATTATCAGGATTTAGACAGAAAAAGATGTTCTTTGCCATTAATATGGGCAAAATTTTTGTAATATGGAGAGAGTATGCGCCAAATTTGGAACATTATCGCAACAGTCTTTAAATTTAGCTGGCGATTATTGAATTTTGCCCGAGAACTATTTTTTAATGCTCTATTCATAGCGCTGATAATTATCATCGGTGCTGGGATTGTAATTTATAAATCAGATCAACAACCCGTAGCATCTCAGCAAGGTGCGCTATATGTAGATCTGCAAGGGATCGTAGTTGATCAAATCTCAAGCCCTGATCCACTTGGGCGTATGAGTCGCGAATTATTAGGCGCTTCCGCTAACCGAATGCAAGAAAATGCCTTATTTGAGTTAGTTGATACTTTACGTGAAGCTGCCAATGATAAAAATATTACCGGAATGGTATTGCAACTAGATAATTTTGTTGGCGCAGATCAACCTTCATTAAATTATATTGGTAAAGCTATCAGTGAGTTTAAAGCCACAGGTAAACCAGTCTATGCACTGGGCAATAGTTATAACCAATCACAATATTATTTAGCTAGCTATGCCGACGAAATTTATCTCTCACCGCAAGGTACCGTTGGCGTTTACGGTTTTTCTACCAATAATTTATATTACAAAACGCTGCTCGAGAAACTGAAAGTTAATACTCATATTTTCCGCGTAGGTACCTACAAATCTGCTGTTGAGCCATTTATGCGCAATCAAATGTCTCCCGAAGCACGCGCGGCGGATCAGCAATGGCTGGGAACTCTGTGGAATAATTATTTAACTACGTTAGCTAACAACCGCCAATCCACGCCAACCGGTATTTTTCCGGGAGCTGATGCACTGCTCACTTCACTAAAAGCGGTGAATGGCAATAATGCGCAATATGCATTATCACAAAAGCTAGTAGATAAAGTGGTAACTCGCGAACAAGCTGAAAATGAAATGAAAGCTCACTTTGGCTGGAATAAAACCCAGCAGCATTTCAATTATATTAGTATTTATGATTATTCTCAGCAATTAGACCTGGCAAATACAGACTCATCACAACAAGATAGCGGAAATATCGCAGTGATCGTGGTACAAGGGGCAATAATGGACGGCCCACAAACACCCGGTATTGCTGGCAGTGATACCATTGCCGCCCAAATTCGTAAAGCTCGGCTCAATCCGGCGATTAAAGCCATTATTTTACGGGTTAATAGCCCAGGCGGTAGCGTAACTGCCTCAGATATTATTCGCAGTGAATTGGCCTCTACCCGTGCAGCTGGTAAGCCGATAGTCGTTTCAATGGGGGGTTTAGCCGCTTCAGGTGGATATTGGGTGTCAACACCGGCAAACTATATTATCGCTAGTCCGAGTACGCTAACTGGTTCCATCGGTATTTTCGGCGTTATCAACACCTTTGAAGACTCATTAAATTCGCTGGGAGTATATACTGACGGTGTTTCAACATCGCAATTGGCTGATGTCTCGCTCACCAAGGGGATCAGCTCCGAGTTTGGCGACTTAATGCAAATCACCATCGAAAATGGCTATAGCACCTTTATTAATTTGGTTGCTCAATCACGCAATAAAACTCCCGAGCAAATTGATAAAATCGCCCAAGGACGTGTATGGATTGGCATCGATGCTAAGAATATTGGCTTAGTCGATCAGCTGGGTGATTTTGATGACGCGGTAGATAAAGCCGCAGAGCTAGCCAATATCACACCAAATAATGTTAAAATTGATTGGTTACGTCCAGACTTATCATTGTTTGATTTAGTGATGTTAGAAATCACCGCTAAAGCTCAGGCGATAATGCCCGATACCTTGCATGCGCTGTTACCAGAACAAACTGTGACCGATATTCGTAAACAAGCCCAGTTTTTCTTAAAGATGAACGATCCCCAAAACCGCTATGCCTTTTGTTTAAACTGCGGAGATATCTATTAATTAACGCATCTATTAATTAGCTTATATTAGTAATTAACGTGTATTGGCGTTCCCAGCGTTCTAAAGCTGGGAGCGCTTAATTATTTGACTTACTGGCTACTTCATTCCATTTTATATGCTCTTTTTAATTGAATGAAGTTGCCACACCATCTCCCTAAATCCACGAGATTAAAATAGCGCCAAATCTGGCACCTTAATATTATTACACCAATAAATTGCATTTATTATCTAATATTTATACTGCATTCATTCTATAATCCCGATTAATTAGTTGTCTCTCTTCAGGTCGGATTTTTATAATGCAAAAAGATATAGAAAAAAAATCAATTTATGTGGTTTATACTGGCGGCACTATTGGTATGCAGCATTCTGCGTTTGGCTATGTGCCTGTATCGGGGCATTTACAACAACAATTAGCCAAAATGCCTGAGTTTCACCGGCCTGAAATGCCTTCTTTTACGCTGCGTGAACATCATCCTTTAATTGACTCTTCAGATATTACGCCTGAAGATTGGCAAATTATTGCCGATGATATTCACCAAAATTACGATAAATACGATGGTTTCGTTATTCTACATGGTACCGATACCATGGCTTTCACCGCGTCAGCATTGTCGTTTATGTTTGAAAATCTGCAAAAGCCCGTTATCGTGACAGGGTCACAAATTCCCTTGGAAGCACTGCGATCTGACGGCCAAACTAACCTACTTAACGCGCTATATTTGGCCGCTAATTATCCGGTAAACGAAGTGAGCTTATTTTTCAATAATAAATTATTTCGTGGAAATCGCACGGTAAAAGCCCACGCCGACGGGTTCGATGCCTTTACCTCGCCAAACTGTTCGCCGTTAATGGAAGCAGGAATTAATATTCGTAGCTTTGCTACCTGCCCCGCACCACGCGGAGTTGGTGAATTTATCACGCATAATATCACCCCTCAGCCTATAGGCGTGATAATGCTCTACCCAGGACTATCAATTGATATTATCAATAATATTTTACAGCAACCGATAAAAGCCTTGATTATTCGTTCTTATGGTGTCGGTAATGCCCCTCAACAGCCTGATTTACTACGCTTACTGCGCGAAGCCACAGAAAGAGGCATTATTGTGATTAATCTAACCCAATGTATTTCTGGACGAGTTAATATGGAAGGCTATGCTACTGGGCATGCACTGGCTGAAGCTGGGGTTATTAGTGGTTATGACATGACCTTTGAAGCTACGCTGACCAAATTGCATTATTTACTAAGCCAAAATTTTACTACTGCACATATTCGCGAATTAATGCAAAATAATTTACGCGGTGAATTGAGTTACGCTGATGACTGATAATGAGGACGATAACGTGAAATCTGCTCTACTTCTGGTTGATTTACAAAATGATTTTTGTTCAGGAGGTGCACTCGCCGTCCAGAATAGCGAAACGGCGATCGATATTGCGAATCAAGCGATTACCTATTGCCAACAGAACCATATTCACGTCATCGCTAGCCAAGACTGGCACCCCGCGACGCATTTAAGTTTTGCAGTCAATTCAGGAACTAATATTGGCGAATGTGGCTTACTGAATGGACTGCCACAGGTTTGGTGGCCCGTACATTGCGTACAAAACCACCCCGGAGCGGCGCTGCATCCTCAATTAAACCAAGAGGCTATCGATGCAATATTTACCAAAGGTGAAAATCCACAAATAGACAGCTACAGCGCATTTTTCGATAACGATCAGCGCAGCCAAACCCAACTACATTCGTGGCTACAACAGCAGCAGATCCAAAAATTATTCATTTTGGGTATTGCGACGGATTATTGCGTTAAATTCACCGTATTAGATGCATTGAGATTAGGCTACAGCGTGGAAGTGATTATCGATGGCTGTCGTGCCGTTAATTTAGCCCCACACGATGGGCAACTCGCCTTGCAAGAAATGGCTGATAACGGTGCTGTTTTGATCAATCTCGCGCAATTTTGTGCACAAGAATAGCCAAGGAAATTTCTATACAAAGACAGCGGTTAGCTTAATAACCGCTGATTTAATTGCGCTTTTTTTATACTCAAACTTTATATTCAAACTTAATATTTAAATTTAATGCTGAGCACTCGAGTCATTGTCCTGCGGCTTTAAGGTGGCTAACAGCGATTGTTGAAACATTGATTTCAGCTGCTGTTTGCTTTTCATGGTGATATTGCCGTCTGTTCCCACCGTCATATGTTCGGGGTCATGATTATACCGCGACTGCCATAACAACACCATTTGTAAACTGTGGGCTTTTTGTTCAGCACTGAGAGCAACCCCATCTGGCCATTTACCTAACTCGACTGCGGTTACTAAACGTTGATAAATTTCTGGCGTCATAACCGAAAGCAACTGCTCGATATGCTGTGGATCTAGTGCCTCAGTTTGAGTTTCACTCGCTGGCTCAGATAAATCCAGCGGCGTTACATCAACCGATTTAGGTTCAAAACTCACATTCACTCCTCAACAAGCCAAGGCTAAATTATTCACCTTGACTTAAAATATTAGTTATTGCCTATGTTTTAATATCTTTCAAAACTGGCCTATTTTAATCGCCTGTGCTTAATGTCAATACTCGCCATTTGGACTTAATATTTAGGCTTAATATCTGAACTTAATATTTGGGCATAGAGCCCTCGTTATATAGCTCTCGTTATGACTTAATTTACATTCAAAGCTGAAACGATTAAGCCCGGGTATTGCTTATATGATGCGTTGATTATAGGGTCTGTAGATTCTATTACTGAACCTTACTCCATTAATATCAATAAGTTACTTTATTTTTTATTTAATTAACCATCGATTGATTTATTCTGATTGTCATCAGTAAAACGCAATGAGGCTGAATTAATGCAGTAGCGCTGTCCGGTAGGTTGTGGCCCATCAGGGAATACATGTCCCAAATGCGCATTACATTGCTGACAACGTACTTCAATTCGCTGCATACCCAAGCTATTGTCTTCAATATATTTTATCGCGGAGTCATTGACTGGCTGATAAAAACTGGGCCATCCGCATCCCGCATCAAACTTAGTTTCTGAACGAAATAATGGCGCATGACAACATAAACAATAATATATCCCCTCTTCTCGCAGATGCAATAAACGACCAGAAAACGGTGGCTCGGTTCCGGCTTGTTGAGTCACGTAACGCTGAATTTCACTAAGATCGGAGAGATCAATTTGATTATCTTTAGACTTTGACATTACGGTACCTATATTTGTTGTTTTTTCTTTGGACAATTTTTAATTTTCGCTAACAACGTAAAATATAAACTTGGCTAAAAATGCGTATTAACCTGTGTTATCTGATTAATTTAATTAATTTTACTGCATTTTTTCACTCCCACACCGACTCTCTCATGATATCGATTAATTACTTTTATATAATTAATTGTTTATATGTATTACAGTATATGGATTATCAGTATGGCTGTGATAAAAGATCTTGCTAATCATTAAATTAATCTATGTTGAAACAAAAATTTAACAGAAAATTGTCAAATGCTATTCTAAACTAATTAGAAGCTGCTTTCGAATTCTGTTTGTGACCTATCTCACATATATTACTGATAAGATCTTTAATTATTTCAATCTGCCCTGATAATACATTTTGGGTGTATTTACTCAATAAAATGGCTGACAAGTAACCAATTAGTGCGTTTTGAATTGATCTTTTGCAATAATTGACACGATTCCGCTTGACGGCTGGCAAGGTTTTGGTAAGTTTAAATACAACTTAATTCACTAAAAAATAGCTGGTGGAAATACTATGAGTATCAAAATAGGTATCAATGGTTTTGGTCGTATCGGCCGTATCGTTTTCCGTGCTGCACAAGAACGCTCTGACGTTGAAATTGTTGCAATCAACGATTTGTTAGATGCTGAATATATGGCATACATGCTGAAATACGATTCAACTCATGGCCGTTTTAACGGTACTGTTGAAGTTAAAGATGGTCACCTGGTTGTTAATGGTAAAACTATCCGTTGTACTTCAGAAAGAGATCCAGCTAACCTGAAGTGGGACGAAGTTGGTGTTGATGTTGTTGCTGAAGCTACCGGCATCTTCTTGACCGATGAGACTGCACGTAAACACATCCAAGCAGGCGCTAAAAAAGTTGTGTTAACAGGTCCTTCTAAAGATGACACCCCAATGTTCGTTATGGGCGTTAACCAAAATACTTATGCAGGCCAAGAAATCGTTTCTAACGCGTCTTGTACTACTAACTGCCTGGCACCTCTGGCAAAAGTTATCAACGACAAATTTGGTATCGTTGAAGGTCTGATGACAACTGTTCATGCAACTACTGCAACTCAAAAAACAGTTGATGGTCCTTCTCATAAAGACTGGCGCGGTGGTCGTGGCGCATCACAAAACATCATCCCATCTTCTACCGGTGCAGCTAAAGCTGTAGGTAAAGTTATCCCAGAACTGAACGGTAAACTGACGGGTATGTCTTTCCGTGTTCCTACACCAAACGTTTCTGTTGTTGACCTGACTGTACGTCTGGCTAAACCAGCAACTTACGCGCAAATCTGTGAAGCAATCAAAGATGCTGCTGCAGGCGAGCTGAAAGGTGTTCTGGGTTATACTGACGAAGACGTTGTATCAACAGACTTCAACGGCGAAAAACTGACTTCAGTATTCGATGCTAAAGCAGGTATCGCACTGAACGATAACTTCGTTAAACTGGTTTCTTGGTATGACAACGAAACTGGTTACTCAAACAAAGTTCTGGACCTGATTGCTCATATCTCTAAATAATAGCTAATTAGTTTTCAGAATATATTCGAGCCGCCATTATGGCGGCTCTTTTGTATCTACTTTATACTGCTCGAGCTCCATGGACAGAAATGTTATTTTCCTCTGTATTCCATGACCTTTAATTAGCACAACAATCCTGTTTGTCTAATCCTTAGGTTGTATGAATAGGCGAGTTATCATGAATGATAAAATTTTTAATTTACCGGTATTAACACAAATCTCCCCTTACCTTAGCCAACGTCAGCTAGGCGAACTTCCTCTGATTGTCATTTCACACCCTAAAGTACGCGGAGCTATCAGCTTCCAAGGGGCGCAATTAATTGCTTGGCAACCTAGCGGCCAGAAACCCTGTTTGTGGTTAAGTGAAAATAGTGAGTTTAAACCCGGCACAGCAATTCGTGGCGGTATTCCTATTTGCTGGCCATGGTTTGGTCCTGCCGGCACACCTAGCCATGGATTTGCACGTATTTTGCCATGGGAATTTACCGCACATAATGAACACGATGATGGAGTTATCCTCACTTTCACTCTGTCTGATAATGAATATACTAAAAAACTGTGGCCGCATGACTTCACATTGATATTACGTTTTAAGCTCGGGGAAACCTGCGAAATTGAATTAGAAAGCTACGGTAATTTCAGTGCAACCTGTGCGATGCATAGCTATTTAAATATCAGTGATATCCAAAAAACGGCAGTCTATGGTTTAGGCTCACACTATTTAGATAAAGTGACTGATAAGCAAGAATATAATGCATCAACACTGAGAGTTAATGGACGTACCGATCGCATCTATACTGAATCGGATGAATACAGTTTAGTTCGAGATGATGGCTGGCAGCGTACTATTGAAATGCACCATTATCATCACAGTGATGTAGTTTGCTGGAATCCGTGGGCAGAGTTATCGTGCAGCATGCCAGATATGCCGAATAATGGTTACAAGCAGATGATCTGCGTTGAAACCGCCCGTATCAATAAACCAATGATACCGGATAATGCCGAGCCTGCACGTATGTCACTCATTATGCGTTGTCGCGATCATAATGAGTTTCATCCCTATTTGGATAATGCCGCTCAAGATGATAGTTATAAAAAAAATAACTCTAGCGATAATACCTGAAAATTTTGGCATAAAAAAACCCCCTGTAATTGGTTATCCAACTATTGGGGGTTACTTCATTATATCTACAGTTTTTGCGTCGGTAGTCTTAATAAAGACTATAAATCAGCATATTAGAATGTATATGTCACGCCGGACCATACAATCCCAGAAACTGATTTATTAACCATTGGGCTATCTTTAACTTCATTAGATAAACGGTCAACACGACCGACAGCAAATACAGACCAATCTTGATTGAAACGGTAGCTAGCTTGTAACTCTAAGTAAGGAGTCCAGCTGTCGCCCGCTTTATAACGGCTTAATCCACTGTTACGTGACTCTTTAGATGAAATACCGTATTCGTAATTATTTTGATTTTTGCTCGTCCATACAATACCAGCACCTGGCATGATAGACCATTTATCGCCCTGGAAACCGTATAAATAGGCGAAGTCACCTCTCAATCCATTACTAACACCCAGAATATCGCCCGAAGCGATTGCTCGCAAGGTACCCCATTGTGCATTATGCTTATAAGTAAAGCCGGCCATCACGGTATCACGACGACGATCTAGCTGACGCATGTCGTGGTCATCATTATCTTTAGGTTTGAAAAATTGTGGGTAGTAATGTGCATCAAGTGATAATTGATCTGCTTCATCATTCCACAGATAGTAACC
>CAKNZS020000043.1:0-22499 GCA_932273885.2 Leucozona laternaria
GAGAACTCACCGGACCATGAAAACGCCAATAACTCGAAAAGTGGGCGTGACCCATGGTCAAGTGAGGTGTCATATGAAAGCTTATTATGTCCCGCAAGTAATGACCCAATTTCATATTTTTTCCGTCTGGGGAAGTACCGTTTTTTCACTGTGGAAGGGAGGTACCTCCATTAAAACGCCCATAACGGGAAAACTAGGCGTCGCACAAAAAAAATGCCTAAATCCATTTTTGTAGGTGATGAATTTGCGCAACTTTTGATACCAATTTTATTATTGTGCGATGACGTTTGGGACCGCAATTTTGAGGTTGAAGGGTGAGAAAAAAAAAAATATTTTTTTGTATGCAGTGAGAACTCACCGGACCATGAAAACGCCAATAACTCGAAAAGTGGGCGTGACCCATGGTCAAGTGAGGTGTCATATGAAAGCTTATTATGTCCCGCAAGTAATGACCCAATTTCATATTTTTTCCGTCTGGGGAAGTACCGTTTTTTCACTGTGGAAGGGAGGTACCTCCATTAAAACGCCCATAACGGGAAAACTAGGCGTCGCACAAAAAAAATGCCTAAATCCATTTTTGTAGCTGATGAATTTGCGCAACTTTTGATACCAATTTTATTATTGTGCGATGACGTTTGGGACCGCAATTTTGAGGTTGAAGGGTGAGAAAAAAAAAAATATTTTTTTGTATGCAGTGAGAACTCACCGGACCATGAAAACGCCAATAACTCGAAAAGTGGGCGTGACCCATGGTCAAGTGAGGTGTCATATGAAAGCTTATTATGTCCCGCAAGTAATGACCCCAATTTCATATTTTTTCCGTCTGGGGAAGTACCGTTTTTTCACTGTGGAAGGGAGGTACCTCCATTAAAACGCCCATAACGGGAAAACTAGGCGTCGCACAAAAAAAATGCCTAAATCCATTTTTGTAGCTGATGAATTTGCGCAACTTTTGATACCAATTTTATTATTGTGCGATGACGTTTGGGACCGCAATTTTGAGGTTGAAGGGTGAGAAAAAAAAAAATATTTTTTTGTATGCAGTGAGAACTCACCGGACCATGAAAACGCCAATAACTCGAAAAGTGGGCGTGACCCATGGTCAAGTGAGGTGTCATATGAAAGCTTATTATGTCCCGCAAGTAATGACCCAATTTCATATTTTTTCCGTCTGGGGAAGTACCGTTTTTTCACTGTGGAAGGGAGGTACCTCCATTAAAACGCCCATAACGGGGAAAACTAGGCGTCGCACAAAAAAAATGCCTAAATCCATTTTTGTAGCTGATGAATTTGCGCAACTTTTGATACCAATTTTATTATTGTGCGATGACGTTTGGGACCGCAATTTTGAGGTTGAAGGGTGAGAAAAAAAAAAATATTTTTTTGTATGCAGTGAGAACTCACCGGACCATGAAAACGCCAATAACTCGAAAAGTGGGCGTGACCCATGGTCAAGTGAGGTGTCATATGAAAGCTTATTATGTCCCGCAAGTAATGACCCAATTTCATATTTTTTCCGTCTGGGGAAGTACCGTTTTTTCACTGTGGAAGGGAGGTACCTCCATTAAAACGCCCATAACGGGAAAACTAGGCGTCGCACAAAAAAAATGCCTAAATCCATTTTTGTAGCTGATGAATTTGCGCAACTTTTGATACCAATTTTATTATTGTGCGATGACGTTTGGGACCGCAATTTTGAGGTTGAAGGGTGAGAAAAAAAAAAATATTTTTTTGTATGCAGTGAGAACTCACCGGACCATGAAAACGCCAATAACTCGAAAAGTGGGCGTGACCCATGGTCAAGTGAGGTGTCATATGAAAGCTTATTATGTCCCGCAAGTAATGACCCAATTTCATATTTTTTCCGTCTGGGGAAGTACCGTTTTTTCACTGTGGAAGGGAGGTACCTCCATTAAAACGCCCATAACGGGAAAACTAGGCGTCGCACAAAAAAAATGCCTAAATCCATTTTTGTAGCTGATGAATTTGCGCAACTTTTGATACCAATTTTATTATTGTGCGATGACGTTTGGGACCGCAATTTTGAGGTTGAAGGGTGAGAAAAAAAAAAATATTTTTTTGTATGCAGTGAGAACTCACCGGACCATGAAAACGCCAATAACTCGAAAAGTGGGCGTGACCCATGGTCAAGTGAGGTGTCATATGAAAGCTTATTATGTCCCGCAAGTAATGACCCAATTTCATATTTTTTCCGTCTGGGGAAGTACCGTTTTTTCACTGTGGAAGGGAGGTACCTCCATTAAAACGCCCATAACGGGAAAACTAGGCGTCGCACAAAAAAAATGCCTAAATCCATTTTTGTAGCTGATGAATTTGCGCAACTTTTGATACCAATTTTATTATTGTGCGATGACGTTTGGGACCGCAATTTTGAGGTTGAAGGGTGAGAAAAAAAAAAATATTTTTTTGTATGCAGTGAGAACTCACCGGACCATGAAAACGCCAATAACTCGAAAAGTGGGCGTGACCCATGGTCAAGTGAGGTGTCATATGAAAGCTTATTATGTCCCGCAAGTAATGACCCAATTTCATATTTTTTCCGTCTGGGGAAGTACCGTTTTTTCACTGTGGAAGGGAGGTACCTCCATTAAAACGCCCATAACGGGAAAACTAGGCGTCGCACAAAAAAAATGCCTAAATCCATTTTTGTAGCTGATGAATTTGCGCAACTTTTGATACCAATTTTATTATTGTGCGATGACGTTTGGGACCGCAATTTTGAGGTTGAAGGGTGAGAAAAAAAAAAAATATTTTTTTGTATGCAGTGAGAACTCACCGGACCATGAAAACGCCAATAACTCGAAAAGTGGGCGTGACCCATGGTCAAGTGAGGTGTCATATGAAAGCTTATTATGTCCCGCAAGTAATGACCCAATTTCATATTTTTTCCGTCTGGGGAAGTACCGTTTTTTCACTGTGGAAGGGAGGTACCTCCATTAAAACGCCCATAACGGGAAAACTAGGCGTCGCACAAAAAAAATGCCTAAATCCATTTTTGTAGCTGATGAATTTGCGCAACTTTTGATACCAATTTTATTATTGTGCGATGACGTTTGGGACCGCAATTTTGAGGTTGAAGGGTGAGAAAAAAAAAAATATTTTTTTGTATGGCAGTGAGAAATCACCGGACCATGAAAACGCCAATAACTCGAAAAGTGGGCGTGACCCATGGTCAAGTGAGGTGTCATATGAAAGCTTATTATGTCCCGCAAGTAATGACCCAATTTCATATTTTTTCCGTCTGGGGAAGTACCGTTTTTTCACTGTGGAAGGGAGGTACCTCCATTAAAACGCCCATAACGGGAAAACTAGGCGTCGCACAAAAAAAATGCCTAAATCCATTTTTGTAGCTGATGAATTTGCGCAACTTTTGATACCAATTTTATTATTGTGCGATGACGTTTGGGACCGCAATTTTGAGGTTGAAGGGTGAGAAAAAAAAAAATATTTTTTTGTATGCAGTGAGAACTCACCGGACCATGAAAACGCCAATAACTCGAAAAGTGGGCGTGACCCATGGTCAAGTGAGGTGTCATATGAAAGCTTATTATGTCCCGCAAGTAATGACCCAATTTCATATTTTTTCCGTCTGGGGAAGTACCGTTTTTTCACTGTGGAAGGGAGGTACCTCCATTAAAACGCCCATAACGGGAAAACTAGGCGTCGCACAAAAAAAATGCCTAAATCCATTTTTGTAGCTGATGAATTTGCGCAACTTTTGATACCAATTTTATTATTGTGCGATGACGTTTGGGACCGCAATTTTGAGGTTGAAGGGTGAGAAAAAAAAAAATATTTTTTTGTATGCAGTGAGAACTCACCGGACCATGAAAACGCCAATAACTCGAAAAGTGGGCGTGACCCATGGTCAAGTGAGGTGTCATATGAAAGCTTATTATGTCCCGCAAGTAATGACCCAATTTCATATTTTTTCCGTCTGGGGAAGTACCGTTTTTTCACTGTGGAAGGGAGGTACCTCCATTAAAACGCCCATAACGGGAAAACTAGGCGTCGCACAAAAAAAATGCCTAAATCCATTTTTGTAGCTGATGAATTTGCGCAACTTTTGATACCAATTTTATTATTGTGCGATGACGTTTGGGACCGCAATTTTGAGGTTGAAGGGTGAGAAAAAAAAAAATATTTTTTTGTATGCAGTGAGAACTCACCGGACCATGAAAACGCCAATAACTCGAAAAGTGGGCGTGACCCATGGTCAAGTGAGGTGTCATATGAAAGCTTATTATGTCCCGCAAGTAATGACCCAATTTCATATTTTTTCCGTCTGGGGAAGTACCGTTTTTTCACTGTGGAAGGGAGGTACCTCCATTAAAACGCCCATAACGGGAAAACTAGGCGTCGCACAAAAAAAATGCCTAAATCCATTTTTGTAGCTGATGAATTTGCGCAACTTTTGATACCAATTTTATTATTGTGCGATGACGTTTGGGACCGCAATTTTGAGGTTGAAGGGTGAGAAAAAAAAAAATATTTTTTTGTATGCAGTGAGAACTCACCGGACCATGAAAACGCCAATAACTCGAAAAGTGGGCGTGACCCATGGTCAAGTGAGGTGTCATATGAAAGCTTATTATGTCCCGCAAGTAATGACCCAATTTCATATTTTTTCCGTCTGGGGAAGTACCGTTTTTTCACTGTGGAAGGGAGGTACCTCCATTAAAACGCCCATAACGGGAAAACTAGGCGTCGCACAAAAAAAATGCCTAAATCCATTTTTGTAGCTGATGAATTTGCGCAACTTTTGATACCAATTTTATTATTGTGCGATGACGTTTGGGACCGCAATTTTGAGGTTGAAGGGTGAGAAAAAAAAAAATATTTTTTTGTATGCAGTGAGAACTCACCGGACCATGAAAACGCCAATAACTCGAAAAGTGGGCGTGACCCATGGTCAAGTGAGGTGTCATATGAAAGCTTATTATGTCCCGCAAGTAATGACCCAATTTCATATTTTTTCCGTCTGGGGAAGTACCGTTTTTTCACTGTGGAAGGGAGGTACCTCCATTAAAACGCCCATAACGGGAAAACTAGGCGTCGCACAAAAAAAATGCCTAAATCCATTTTTGTAGCTGATGAATTTGCGCAACTTTTGATACCAATTTTATTATTGTGCGATGACGTTTGGGACCGCAATTTTGAGGTTGAAGGGTGAGAAAAAAAAAAATATTTTTTTGTATGCAGTGAGAACTCACCGGACCATGAAAACGCCAATAACTCGAAAAGTGGGCGTGACCCATGGTCAAGTGAGGTGTCATATGAAAGCTTATTATGTCCCGCAAGTAATGACCCAATTTCATATTTTTTCCGTCTGGGGAAGTACCGTTTTTTCACTGTGGAAGGGAGGTACCTCCATTAAAACGCCCATAACGGGAAAACTAGGCGTCGCACAAAAAAAATGCCTAAATCCATTTTTGTAGCTGATGAATTTGCGCAACTTTTGATACCAATTTTATTATTGTGCGATGACGTTTGGGACCGCAATTTTGAGGTTGAAGGGTGAGAAAAAAAAAAATATTTTTTTGTATGCAGTGAGAACTCACCGGACCATGAAAACGCCAATAACTCGAAAAGTGGGCGTGACCCATGGTCAAGTGAGGTGTCATATGAAAGCTTATTATGTCCCGCAAGTAATGACCCAATTTCATATTTTTTCCGTCTGGGGAAGTACCGTTTTTTCACTGTGGAAGGGAGGTACCTCCATTAAAACGCCCATAACGGGAAAACTAGGCGTCGCACAAAAAAAATGCCTAAATCCATTTTTGTAGCTGATGAATTTGCGCAACTTTTGATACCAATTTTATTATTGTGCGATGACGTTTGGGACCGCAATTTTGAGGTTGAAGGGTGAGAAAAAAAAAAATATTTTTTTGTATGCAGTGAGAACTCACCGGACCATGAAAACGCCAATAACTCGAAAAGTGGGCGTGACCCATGGTCAAGTGAGGTGTCATATGAAAGCTTATTATGTCCCGCAAGTAATGACCCAATTTCATATTTTTTCCGTCTGGGGAAGTACCGTTTTTTCACTGTGGAAGGGAGGTACCTCCATTAAAACGCCCATAACGGGAAAACTAGGCGTCGCACAAAAAAAATGCCTAAATCCATTTTTGTAGCTGATGAATTTGCGCAACTTTTGATACCAATTTTATTATTGTGCGATGACGTTTGGGACCGCAATTTTGAGGTTGAAGGGTGAGAAAAAAAAAAATATTTTTTTGTATGCAGTGAGAACTCACCGGACCATGAAAACGCCAATAACTCGAAAAGTGGGCGTGACCCATGGTCAAGTGAGGTGTCATATGAAAGCTTATTATGTCCCGCAAGTAATGACCCAATTTCATATTTTTTCCGTCTGGGGAAGTACCGTTTTTTCACTGTGGAAGGGAGGTACCTCCATTAAAACGCCCATAACGGGAAAACTAGGCGTCGCACAAAAAAAATGCCTAAATCCATTTTTGTAGCTGATGAATTTGCGCAACTTTTGATACCAATTTTATTATTGTGCGATGACGTTTGGGACCGCAATTTTGAGGTTGAAGGGTGAGAAAAAAAAAAATATTTTTTTGTATGCAGTGAGAACTCACCGGACCATGAAAACGCCAATAACTCGAAAAGTGGGCGTGACCCATGGTCAAGTGAGGTGTCATATGAAAGCTTATTATGTCCCGCAAGTAATGACCCAATTTCATATTTTTTCCGTCTGGGGAAGTACCGTTTTTTCACTGTGGAAGGGAGGTACCTCCATTAAAACGCCCATAACGGGAAAACTAGGCGTCGCACAAAAAAAATGCCTAAATCCATTTTTGTAGCTGATGAATTTGCGCAACTTTTGATACCAATTTTATTATTGTGCGATGACGTTTGGGACCGCAATTTTGAGGTTGAAGGGTGAGAAAAAAAAAAATATTTTTTTGTATGCAGTGAGAACTCACCGGACCATGAAAACGCCAATAACTCGAAAAGTGGGCGTGACCCATGGTCAAGTGAGGTGTCATATGAAAGCTTATTATGTCCCGCAAGTAATGACCCAATTTCATATTTTTTCCGTCTGGGGAAGTACCGTTTTTTCACTGTGGAAGGGAGGTACCTCCATTAAAACGCCCATAACGGGAAAACTAGGCGTCGCACAAAAAAAATGCCTAAATCCATTTTTGTAGCTGATGAATTTGCGCAACTTTTGATACCAATTTTATTATTGTGCGATGACGTTTGGGACCGCAATTTTGAGGTTGAAGGGTGAGAAAAAAAAAAATATTTTTTTGTATGCAGTGAGAACTCACCGGACCATGAAAACGCCAATAACTCGAAAAGTGGGCGTGACCCATGGTCAAGTGAGGTGTCATATGAAAGCTTATTATGTCCCGCAAGTAATGACCCAATTTCATATTTTTTCCGTCTGGGGAAGTACCGTTTTTTCACTGTGGAAGGGAGGTACCTCCATTAAAACGCCCATAACGGGAAAACTAGGCGTCGCACAAAAAAAATGCCTAAATCCATTTTTGTAGCTGATGAATTTGCGCAACTTTTGATACCAATTTTATTATTGTGCGATGACGTTTGGGACCGCAATTTTGAGGTTGAAGGGTGAGAAAAAAAAAAATATTTTTTTGTATGCAGTGAGAACTCACCGGACCATGAAAACGCCAATAACTCGAAAAGTGGGCGTGACCCATGGTCAAGTGAGGTGTCATATGAAAGCTTATTATGTCCCGCAAGTAATGACCCAATTTCATATTTTTTCCGTCTGGGGAAGTACCGTTTTTTCACTGTGGAAGGGAGGTACCTCCATTAAAACGCCCATAACGGGAAAACTAGGCGTCGCACAAAAAAAATGCCTAAATCCATTTTTGTAGCTGATGAATTTGCGCAACTTTTGATACCAATTTTATTATTGTGCGATGACGTTTGGGACCGCAATTTTGAGGTTGAAGGGTGAGAAAAAAAAAAATATTTTTTTGTATGCAGTGAGAACTCACCGGACCATGAAAACGCCAATAACTCGAAAAGTGGGCGTGACCCATGGTCAAGTGAGGTGTCATATGAAAGCTTATTATGTCCCGCAAGTAATGACCCAATTTCATATTTTTTCCGTCTGGGGAAGTACCGTTTTTTCACTGTGGAAGGGAGGTACCTCCATTAAAACGCCCATAACGGGAAAACTAGGCGTCGCACAAAAAAAATGCCTAAATCCATTTTTGTAGCTGATGAATTTGCGCAACTTTTGATACCAATTTTATTATTGTGCGATGACGTTTGGGACCGCAATTTTGAGGTTGAAGGGTGAGAAAAAAAAAAATATTTTTTTGTATGCAGGTGAGAACTCACCGGAAAACGCCAATAACTCGAAAAGTGGGCGTGACCCATGGTCAAGTGAGGTGTCATATGAAAGCTTATTATGTCCCGCAAGTAATGACCCAATTTCATATTTTTTCCGTCTGGGGAAGTACCGTTTTTTCACTGTGGAAGGGAGGTACCTCCATTAAAACGCCCATAACGGGAAAACTAGGCGTCGCACAAAAAAATGCCTAAATCCATTTTTGTAGCTGATGAATTTGCGCAACTTTTGATACCAATTTTATTATTGTGCGATGACGTTTGGGACCGCAATTTTGAGGTTGAAGGGTGAGAAAAAAAAAAAATATTTTTTTGTATGCAGTGAGAACACACGGACCATGAAAACGCCAATAACTCGAAAAGTGGGCGTGACCCATGGTCAAGTGAGGTGTCATATGAAAGCTTATTATGTCCCGCAAGTAATGACCCAATTTCATATTTTTTCCGTCTGGGGAAGTACCGTTTTTTCACTGTGGAAGGGAGGTACCTCCATTAAAACGCCCATAACGGGAAAACTAGGCGTCGCACAAAAAAAATGCCTAAATCCATTTTTGTAGCTGATGAATTTGCGCAACTTTTGATACCAATTTTATTATTGTGCGATGACGTTTGGGACCGCAATTTTGAGGTTGAAGGGTGAGAAAAAAAAAAAATATTTTTTTGTATGCAGTGAGAACTCACCGGACCATGAAAACGCCAATAACTCGAAAAGTGGGCGTGACCCATGGTCAAGTGAGGTGTCATATGAAAGCTTATTATGTCCCGCAAGTAATGACCCAATTTCATATTTTTTCCGTCTGGGGAAGTACCGTTTTTTCACTGTGGAAGGGAGGTACCTCCATTAAAACGCCCATAACGGGAAAACTAGGCGTCGCACAAAAAAAATGCCTAAATCCATTTTTGTAGCTGATGAATTTGCGCAACTTTTGATACCAATTTTATTATTGTGCGATGACGTTTGGGACCGCAATTTTGAGGTTGAAGGGTGAGAAAAAAAAAAATATTTTTTTGTATGCAGTGAGAACTCACCGGACCATGAAAACGCCAATAACTCGAAAAGTGGGCGTGACCCATGGTCAAGTGAGGTGTCATATGAAAGCTTATTATGTCCCGCAAGTAATGACCCAATTTCATATTTTTTCCGTCTGGGGAAGTACCGTTTTTTCACTGTGGAAGGGAGGTACCTCCATTAAAACGCCCATAACGGGAAAACTAGGCGTCGCACAAAAAAAATGCCTAAATCCATTTTTGTAGCTGATGAATTTGCGCAACTTTTGATACCAATTTTATTATTGTGCGATGACGTTTGGGACCGCAATTTTGAGGTTGAAGGGTGAGAAAAAAAAAAATATTTTTTTGTATGCAGTGAGAACTCACCGGACCATGAAAACGCCAATAACTCGAAAAGTGGGCGTGACCCATGGTCAAGTGAGGTGTCATATGAAAGCTTATTATGTCCCGCAAGTAATGACCCAATTTCATATTTTTTCCGTCTGGGGAAGTACCGTTTTTTCACTGTGGAAGGGAGGTACCTCCATTAAAACGCCCATAACGGGAAAACTAGGCGTCGCACAAAAAAAATGCCTAAATCCATTTTTGTAGCTGATGAATTTGCGCAACTTTTGATACCAATTTTATTATTGTGCGATGACGTTTGGGACCGCAATTTTGAGGTTGAAGGGTGAGAAAAAAAAAAATATTTTTTTGTATGCAGTGAGAACTCACCGGACCATGAAAACGCCAATAACTCGAAAAGTGGGCGTGACCCATGGTCAAGTGAGGTGTCATATGAAAGCTTATTATGTCCCGCAAGTAATGACCCAATTTCATATTTTTTCCGTCTGGGGAAGTACCGTTTTTTCACTGTGGAAGGGAGGTACCTCCATTAAAACGCCCATAACGGGAAAACTAGGCGTCGCACAAAAAAAATGCCTAAATCCATTTTTGTAGCTGATGAATTTGCGCAACTTTTGATACCAATTTTATTATTGTGCGATGACGTTTGGGACCGCAATTTTGAGGTTGAAGGGTGAGAAAAAAAAAAATATTTTTTTGTATGCAGTGAGAACTCACCGGACCATGAAAACGCCAATAACTCGAAAAGTGGGCGTGACCCATGGTCAAGTGAGGTGTCATATGAAAGCTTATTATGTCCCGCAAGTAATGACCCAATTTCATATTTTTTCCGTCTGGGGAAGTACCGTTTTTTCACTGTGGAAGGGAGGTACCTCCATTAAAACGCCCATAACGGGAAAACTAGGCGTCGCACAAAAAAAATGCCTAAATCCATTTTTGTAGCTGATGAATTTGCGCAACTTTTGATACCAATTTTATTATTGTGCGATGACGTTTGGGACCGCAATTTTGAGGTTGAAGGGTGAGAAAAAAAAAAATATTTTTTTGTATGCAGTGAGAACTCACCGGACCATGAAAACGCCAATAACTCGAAAAGTGGGCGTGACCCATGGTCAAGTGAGGTGTCATATGAAAGCTTATTATGTCCCGCAAGTAATGACCCAATTTCATATTTTTTCCGTCTGGGGAAGTACCGTTTTTTCACTGTGGAAGGGAGGTACCTCCATTAAAACGCCCATAACGGGAAAACTAGGCGTCGCACAAAAAAAATGCCTAAATCCATTTTTGTAGCTGATGAATTTGCGCAACTTTTGATACCAATTTTATTATTGTGCGATGACGTTTGGGACCGCAATTTTGAGGTTGAAGGGTGAGAAAAAAAAAAATATTTTTTTGTATGCAGTGAGAACTCACCGGACCATGAAAACGCCAATAACTCGAAAAGTGGGCGTGACCCATGGTCAAGTGAGGTGTCATATGAAAGCTTATTATGTCCCGCAAGTAATGACCCAATTTCATATTTTTTCCGTCTGGGGAAGTACCGTTTTTTCACTGTGGAAGGGAGGTACCTCCATTAAAACGCCCATAACGGGAAAACTAGGCGTCGCACAAAAAAAATGCCTAAATCCATTTTTGTAGCTGATGAATTTGCGCAACTTTTGATACCAATTTTATTATTGTGCGATGACGTTTGGGACCGCAATTTTGAGGTTGAAGGGTGAGAAAAAAAAAAATATTTTTTTGTATGCAGTGAGAACTCACCGGACCATGAAAACGCCAATAACTCGAAAAGTGGGCGTGACCCATGGTCAAGTGAGGTGTCATATGAAAGCTTATTATGTCCCGCAAGTAATGACCCAATTTCATATTTTTTCCGTCTGGGGAAGTACCGTTTTTTCACTGTGGAAGGGAGGTACCTCCATTAAAACGCCCATAACGGGAAAACTAGGCGTCGCACAAAAAAAATGCCTAAATCCATTTTTGTAGCTGATGAATTTGCGCAACTTTTGATACCAATTTTATTATTGTGCGATGACGTTTGGGACCGCAATTTTGAGGTTGAAGGGTGAGAAAAAAAAAAATATTTTTTTGTATGCAGTGAGAACTCACCGGACCATGAAAACGCCAATAACTCGAAAAGTGGGCGTGACCCATGGTCAAGTGAGGTGTCATATGAAAGCTTATTATGTCCCGCAAGTAATGACCCAATTTCATATTTTTTCCGTCTGGGGAAGTACCGTTTTTTCACTGTGGAAGGGAGGTACCTCCATTAAAACGCCCATAACGGGAAAACTAGGCGTCGCACAAAAAAAATGCCTAAATCCATTTTTGTAGCTGATGAATTTGCGCAACTTTTGATACCAATTTTATTATTGTGCGATGACGTTTGGGACCGCAATTTTGAGGTTGAAGGGTGAGAAAAAAAAAAATATTTTTTTGTATGCAGTGAGAACTCACCGGACCATGAAAACGCCAATAACTCGAAAAGTGGGCGTGACCCATGGTCAAGTGAGGTGTCATATGAAAGCTTATTATGTCCCGCAAGTAATGACCCAATTTCATATTTTTTCCGTCTGGGGAAGTACCGTTTTTTCACTGTGGAAGGGAGGTACCTCCATTAAAACGCCCATAACGGGAAAACTAGGCGTCGCACAAAAAAAATGCCTAAATCCATTTTTGTAGCTGATGAATTTGCGCAACTTTTGATACCAATTTTATTATTGTGCGATGACGTTTGGGACCGCAATTTTGAGGTTGAAGGGTGAGAAAAAAAAAAATATTTTTTTGTATGCAGTGAGAACTCACCGGACCATGAAAACGCCAATAACTCGAAAAGTGGGCGTGACCCATGGTCAAGTGAGGTGTCATATGAAAGCTTATTATGTCCCGCAAGTAATGACCCAATTTCATATTTTTTCCGTCTGGGGAAGTACCGTTTTTTCACTGTGGAAGGGAGGTACCTCCATTAAAACGCCCATAACGGGAAAACTAGGCGTCGCACAAAAAAAATGCCTAAATCCATTTTTGTAGCTGATGAATTTGCGCAACTTTTGATACCAATTTTATTATTGTGCGATGACGTTTGGGACCGCAATTTTGAGGTTGAAGGGTGAGAAAAAAAAAAATATTTTTTTGTATGCAGTGAGAACTCACCGGACCATGAAAACGCCAATAACTCGAAAAGTGGGCGTGACCCATGGTCAAGTGAGGTGTCATATGAAAGCTTATTATGTCCCGCAAGTAATGACCCAATTTCATATTTTTTCCGTCTGGGGAAGTACCGTTTTTTCACTGTGGAAGGGAGGTACCTCCATTAAAACGCCCATAACGGGAAAACTAGGCGTCGCACAAAAAAAATGCCTAAATCCATTTTTGTAGCTGATGAATTTGCGCAACTTTTGATACCAATTTTATTATTGTGCGATGACGTTTGGGACCGCAATTTTGAGGTTGAAGGGTGAGAAAAAAAAAAATATTTTTTTTGTATGCAGTGAGAACTCACCGGACCATGAAAACGCCAATAACTCGAAAAGTGGGCGTGACCCATGGTCAAGTGAGGTGTCATATGAAAGCTTATTATGTCCCGCAAGTAATGACCCAATTTCATATTTTTTCCGTCTGGGGAAGTACCGTTTTTTCACTGTGGAAGGGAGGTACCTCCATTAAAACGCCCATAACGGGAAAACTAGGCGTCGCACAAAAAAAATGCCTAAATCCATTTTTGTAGCTGATGAATTTGCGCAACTTTTGATACCAATTTTATTATTGTGCGATGACGTTTGGGACCGCAATTTTGAGGTTGAAGGGTGAGAAAAAAAAAAATATTTTTTTGTATGCAGTGAGAACTCACCGGACCATGAAAACGCCAATAACTCGAAAAGTGGGCGTGACCCATGGTCAAGTGAGGTGTCATATGAAAGCTTATTATGTCCCGCAAGTAATGACCCAATTTCATATTTTTTCCGTCTGGGGAAGTACCGTTTTTTCACTGTGGAAGGGAGGTACCTCCATTAAAACGCCCATAACGGGAAAACTAGGCGTCGCACAAAAAAAATGCCTAAATCCATTTTTGTAGCTGATGAATTTGCGCAACTTTTGATACCAATTTTATTATTGTGCGATGACGTTTGGGACCGCAATTTTGAGGTTGAAGGGTGAGAAAAAAAAAAATATTTTTTTGTATGCAGTGAGAACTCACCGGACCATGAAAACGCCAATAACTCGAAAAGTGGGCGTGACCCATGGTCAAGTGAGGTGTCATATGAAAGCTTATTATGTCCCGCAAGTAATGACCCAATTTCATATTTTTTCCGTCTGGGGAAGTACCGTTTTTTCACTGTGGAAGGGAGGTACCTCCATTAAAACGCCCATAACGGGAAAACTAGGCGTCGCACAAAAAAAATGCCTAAATCCATTTTTGTAGCTGATGAATTTGCGCAACTTTTGATACCAATTTTATTATTGTGCGATGACGTTTGGGACCGCAATTTTGAGGTTGAAGGGTGAGAAAAAAAAAAATATTTTTTTGTATGCAGTGAGAACTCACCGGACCATGAAAACGCCAATAACTCGAAAAGTGGGCGTGACCCATGGTCAAGTGAGGTGTCATATGAAAGCTTATTATGTCCCGCAAGTAATGACCCAATTTCATATTTTTTCCGTCTGGGGAAGTACCGTTTTTTCACTGTGGAAGGGAGGTACCTCCATTAAAACGCCCATAACGGGAAAACTAGGCGTCGCACAAAAAAAATGCCTAAATCCATTTTTGTAGCTGATGAATTTGCGCAACTTTTGATACCAATTTTATTATTGTGCGATGACGTTTGGGACCGCAATTTTGAGGTTGAAGGGTGAGAAAAAAAAAAATATTTTTTTGTATGCAGTGAGAACTCACCGGACCATGAAAACGCCAATAACTCGAAAAGTGGGCGTGACCCATGGTCAAGTGAGGTGTCATATGAAAGCTTATTATGTCCCGCAAGTAATGACCCAATTTCATATTTTTTCCGTCTGGGGAAGTACCGTTTTTTCACTGTGGAAGGGAGGTACCTCCATTAAAACGCCCATAACGGGAAAACTAGGCGTCGCACAAAAAAAATGCCTAAATCCATTTTTGTAGCTGATGAATTTGCGCAACTTTTGATACCAATTTTATTATTGTGCGATGACGTTTGGGACCGCAATTTTGAGGTTGAAGGGTGAGAAAAAAAAAAATATTTTTTTGTATGCAGTGAGAACTCACCGGACCATGAAAACGCCAATAACTCGAAAAGTGGGCGTGACCCATGGTCAAGTGAGGTGTCATATGAAAGCTTATTATGTCCCGCAAGTAATGACCCAATTTCATATTTTTTCCGTCTGGGGAAGTACCGTTTTTTCACTGTGGAAGGGAGGTACCTCCATTAAAACGCCCATAACGGGAAAACTAGGCGTCGCACAAAAAAAATGCCTAAATCCATTTTTGTAGCTGATGAATTTGCGCAACTTTTGATACCAATTTTATTATTGTGCGATGACGTTTGGGACCGCAATTTTGAGGTTGAAGGGTGAGAAAAAAAAAAATATTTTTTTGTATGCAGTGAGAACTCACCGGACCATGAAAACGCCAATAACTCGAAAAGTGGGCGTGACCCATGGTCAAGTGAGGTGTCATATGAAAGCTTATTATGTCCCGCAAGTAATGACCCAATTTCATATTTTTTCCGTCTGGGGAAGTACCGTTTTTTCACTGTGGAAGGGAGGTACCTCCATTAAAACGCCCATAACGGGAAAACTAGGCGTCGCACAAAAAAAATGCCTAAATCCATTTTTGTAGCTGATGAATTTGCGCAACTTTTGATACCAATTTTATTATTGTGCGATGACGTTTGGGACCGCAATTTTGAGGTTGAAGGGTGAGAAAAAAAAAAATATTTTTTTGTATGCAGTGAGAACTCACCGGACCATGAAAACGCCAATAACTCGAAAAGTGGGCGTGACCCATGGTCAAGTGAGGTGTCATATGAAAGCTTATTATGTCCCGCAAGTAATGACCCAATTTCATATTTTTTCCGTCTGGGGAAGTACCGTTTTTTCACTGTGGAAGGGAGGTACCTCCATTAAAACGCCCATAACGGGAAAACTAGGCGTCGCACAAAAAAAATGCCTAAATCCATTTTTGTAGCTGATGAATTTGCGCAACTTTTGATACCAATTTTATTATTGTGCGATGACGTTTGGGACCGCAATTTTGAGGTTGAAGGGTGAGAAAAAAAAAAATATTTTTTTGTATGCAGTGAGAACTCACCGGACCATGAAAACGCCAATAACTCGAAAAGTGGGCGTGACCCATGGTCAAGTGAGGTGTCATATGAAAGCTTATTATGTCCCGCAAGTAATGACCCAATTTCATATTTTTTCCGTCTGGGGAAGTACCGTTTTTTCACTGTGGAAGGGAGGTACCTCCATTAAAACGCCCATAACGGGAAAACTAGGCGTCGCACAAAAAAAATGCCTAAATCCATTTTTGTAGCTGATGAATTTGCGCAACTTTTGATACCAATTTTATTATTGTGCGATGACGTTTGGGACCGCAATTTTGAGGTTGAAGGGTGAGAAAAAAAAAAATATTTTTTTGTATGCAGTGAGAACTCACCGGACCATGAAAACGCCAATAACTCGAAAAGTGGGCGTGACCCATGGTCAAGTGAGGTGTCATATGAAAGCTTATTATGTCCCGCAAGTAATGACCCAATTTCATATTTTTTCCGTCTGGGGAAGTACCGTTTTTTCACTGTGGAAGGGAGGTACCTCCATTAAAACGCCCATAACGGGAAAACTAGGCGTCGCACAAAAAAAATGCCTAAATCCATTTTTGTAGCTGATGAATTTGCGCAACTTTTGATACCAATTTTATTATTGTGCGATGACGTTTGGGACCGCAATTTTGAGGTTGAAGGGTGAGAAAAAAAAAAATATTTTTTTGTATGCAGTGAGAACTCACCGGACCATGAAAACGCCAATAACTCGAAAAGTGGGCGTGACCCATGGTCAAGTGAGGTGTCATATGAAAGCTTATTATGTCCCGCAAGTAATGACCCAATTTCATATTTTTTCCGTCTGGGGAAGTACCGTTTTTTCACTGTGGAAGGGAGGTACCTCCATTAAAACGCCCATAACGGGAAAACTAGGCGTCGCACAAAAAAAATGCCTAAATCCATTTTTGTAGCTGATGAATTTGCGCAACTTTTGATACCAATTTTATTATTGTGCGATGACGTTTGGGACCGCAATTTTGAGGTTGAAGGGTGAGAAAAAAAAAAATATTTTTTTGTATGCAGTGAGAACTCACCGGACCATGAAAACGCCAATAACTCGAAAAGTGGGCGTGACCCATGGTCAAGTGAGGTGTCATATGAAAGCTTATTATGTCCCGCAAGTAATGACCCAATTTCATATTTTTTCCGTCTGGGGAAGTACCGTTTTTTCACTGTGGAAGGGAGGTACCTCCATTAAAACGCCCATAACGGGAAAACTAGGCGTCGCACAAAAAAAATGCCTAAATCCATTTTTGTAGCTGATGAATTTGCGCAACTTTTGATACCAATTTTATTATTGTGCGATGACGTTTGGGACCGCAATTTTGAGGTTGAAGGGTGAGAAAAAAAAAAATATTTTTTTGTATGCAGTGAGAACTCACCGGACCATGAAAACGCCAATAACTCGAAAAGTGGGCGTGACCCATGGTCAAGTGAGGTGTCATATGAAAGCTTATTATGTCCCGCAAGTAATGACCCAATTTCATATTTTTTCCGTCTGGGGAAGTACCGTTTTTTCACTGTGGAAGGGAGGTACCTCCATTAAAACGCCCATAACGGGAAAACTAGGCGTCGCACAAAAAAAATGCCTAAATCCATTTTTGTAGGTGATGAATTTGCGCAACTTTTGATACCAATTTTATTATTGTGCGATGACGTTTGGGACCGCAATTTTGAGGTTGAAGGGTGAGAAAAAAAAAAATATTTTTTTGTATGCAGTGAGAACTCACCGGACCATGAAAACGCCAATAACTCGAAAAGTGGGCGTGACCCATGGTCAAGTGAGGTGTCATATGAAAGCTTATTATGTCCCGCAAGTAATGACCCAATTTCATATTTTTTCCGTCTGGGGAAGTACCGTTTTTTCACTGTGGAAGGGAGGTACCTCCATTAAAACGCCCATAACGGGAAAACTAGGCGTCGCACAAAAAAAATGCCTAAATCCATTTTTGTAGCTGATGAATTTGCGCAACTTTTGATACCAATTTTATTATTGTGCGATGACGTTTGGGACCGCAATTTTGAGGTTGAAGGGTGAGAAAAAAAAAAATATTTTTTTGTATGCAGTGAGAACTCACCGGACCATGAAAACGCCAATAACTCGAAAAGTGGGGCGTGACCCATGGTCAAGTGAGGTGTCATATGAAAGCTTATTATGTCCCGCAAGTAATGACCCAATTTCATATTTTTTCCGTCTGGGGAAGTACCGTTTTTTCACTGTGGAAGGGAGGTACCTCCATTAAAACGCCCATAACGGGAAAACTAGGCGTCGCACAAAAAAAATGCCTAAATCCATTTTTGTAGCTGATGAATTTGCGCAACTTTTGATACCAATTTTATTATTGTGCGATGACGTTTGGGACCGCAATTTTGAGGTTGAAGGGTGAGAAAAAAAAAAATATTTTTTTGTATGCAGTGAGAACTCACCGGACCATGAAAACGCCAATAACTCGAAAAGTGGGCGTGACCCATGGTCAAGTGAGGTGTCATATGAAAGCTTATTATGTCCCGCAAGTAATGACCCAATTTCATATTTTTTCCGTCTGGGGAAGTACCGTTTTTTCACTGTGGAAGGGAGGTACCTCCATTAAAACGCCCATAACGGGAAAACTAGGCGTCGCACAAAAAAAATGCCTAAATCCATTTTTGTAGCTGATGAATTTGCGCAACTTTTGATACCAATTTTATTATTGTGCGATGACGTTTGGGACCGCAATTTTGAGGTTGAAGGGTGAGAAAAAAAAAAATATTTTTTTGTATGCAGTGAGAACTCACCGGACCATGAAAACGCCAATAACTCGAAAAGTGGGCGTGACCCATGGTCAAGTGAGGTGTCATATGAAAGCTTATTATGTCCCGCAAGTAATGACCCAATTTCATATTTTTTCCGTCTGGGGAAGTACCGTTTTTTCACTGTGGAAGGGAGGTACCTCCATTAAAACGCCCATAACGGGAAAACTAGGCGTCGCACAAAAAAAATGCCTAAATCCATTTTTGTAGCTGATGAATTTGCGCAACTTTTGATACCAATTTTATTATTGTGCGATGACGTTTGGGACCGCAATTTTGAGGTTGAAGGGTGAGAAAAAAAAAAATATTTTTTTGTATGCAGTGAGAACTCACCGGACCATGAAAACGCCAATAACTCGAAAAGTGGGCGTGACCCATGGTCAAGTGAGGTGTCATATGAAAGCTTATTATGTCCCGCAAGTAATGACCCAATTTCATATTTTTTCCGTCTGGGGAAGTACCGTTTTTTCACTGTGGAAGGGAGGTACCTCCATTAAAACGCCCATAACGGGAAAACTAGGCGTCGCACAAAAAAAATGCCTAAATCCATTTTTGTAGCTGATGAATTTGCGCAACTTTTGATACCAATTTTATTATTGTGCGATGACGTTTGGGACCGCAATTTTGAGGTTGAAGGGTGAGAAAAAAAAAAATATTTTTTTGTATGCAGTGAGAACTCACCGGACCATGAAAACGCCAATAACTCGAAAAGTGGGCGTGACCCATGGTCAAGTGAGGTGTCATATGAAAGCTTATTATGTCCCGCAAGTAATGACCCAATTTCATATTTTTTCCGTCTGGGGAAGTACCGTTTTTTCACTGTGGAAGGGAGGTACCTCCATTAAAACGCCCATAACGGGAAAACTAGGCGTCGCACAAAAAAAATGCCTAAATCCATTTTTGTAGCTGATGAATTTGCGCAACTTTTGATACCAATTTTATTATTGTGCGATGACGTTTGGGACCGCAATTTTGAGGTTGAAGGGTGAGAAAAAAAAAAATATTTTTTTGTATGCAGTGAGAACTCACCGGACCATGAAAACGCCAATAACTCGAAAAGTGGGCGTGACCCATGGTCAAGTGAGGTGTCATATGAAAGCTTATTATGTCCCGCAAGTAATGACCCAATTTCATATTTTTTCCGTCTGGGGAAGTACCGTTTTTTCACTGTGGAAGGGAGGTACCTCCATTAAAACGCCCATAACGGGAAAACTAGGCGTCGCACAAAAAAAATGCCTAAATCCATTTTTGTAGCTGATGAATTTGCGCAACTTTTGATACCAATTTTATTATTGTGCGATGACGTTTGGGACCGCAATTTTGAGGTTGAAGGGTGAGAAAAAAAAAAATATTTTTTTGTATGCAGTGAGAACTCACCGGACCATGAAAACGCCAATAACTCGAAAAGTGGGCGTGACCCATGGTCAAGTGAGGTGTCATATGAAAGCTTATTATGTCCCGCAAGTAATGACCCAATTTCATATTTTTTCCGTCTGGGGAAGTACCGTTTTTTCACTGTGGAAGGGAGGTACCTCCATTAAAACGCCCATAACGGGAAAACTAGGCGTCGCACAAAAAAAATGCCTAAATCCATTTTTGTAGCTGATGAATTTGCGCAACTTTTGATACCAATTTTATTATTGTGCGATGACGTTTGGGACCGCAATTTTGAGGTTGAAGGGTGAGAAAAAAAAAAATATTTTTTTGTATGCAGTGAGAACTCACCGGACCATGAAAACGCCAATAACTCGAAAAGTGGGCGTGACCCATGGTCAAGTGAGGTGTCATATGAAAGCTTATTATGTCCCGCAAGTAATGACCCAATTTCATATTTTTTCCGTCTGGGGAAGTACCGTTTTTTCACTGTGGAAGGGAGGTACCTCCATTAAAACGCCCATAACGGGAAAACTAGGCGTCGCACAAAAAAAATGCCTAAATCCATTTTTGTAGCTGATGAATTTGCGCAACTTTTGATACCAATTTTATTATTGTGCGATGACGTTTGGGACCGCAATTTTGAGGTTGAAGGGTGAGAAAAAAAAAAATATTTTTTTGTATGCAGTGAGAACTCACCGGACCATGAAAACGCCAATAACTCGAAAAGTGGGCGTGACCCATGGTCAAGTGAGGTGTCATATGAAAGCTTATTATGTCCCGCAAGTAATGACCCAATTTCATATTTTTTCCGTCTGGGGAAGTACCGTTTTTTCACTGTGGAAGGGAGGTACCTCCATTAAAACGCCCATAACGGGAAAACTAGGCGTCGCACAAAAAAAATGCCTAAATCCATTTTTGTAGCTGATGAATTTGCGCAACTTTTGATACCAATTTTATTATTGTGCGATGACGTTTGGGACCGCAATTTTGAGGTTGAAGGGTGAGAAAAAAAAAAATATTTTTTTGTATGCAGTGAGAACTCACCGGACCATGAAAACGCCAATAACTCGAAAAGTGGGCGTGACCCATGGTCAAGTGAGGTGTCATATGAAAGCTTATTATGTCCCGCAAGTAATGACCCAATTTCATATTTTTTCCGTCTGGGGAAGTACCGTTTTTTCACTGTGGAAGGGAGGTACCTCCATTAAAACGCCCATAACGGGAAAACTAGGCGTCGCACAAAAAAAATGCCTAAATCCATTTTTGTAGCTGATGAATTTGCGCAACTTTTGATACCAATTTTATTATTGTGCGATGACGTTTGGGACCGCAATTTTGAGGTTGAAGGGTGAGAAAAAAAAAAATATTTTTTTGTATGCAGTGAGAACTCACCGGACCATGAAAACGCCAATAACTCGAAAAGTGGGCGTGACCCATGGTCAAGTGAGGTGTCATATGAAAGCTTATTATGTCCCGCAAGTAATGACCCAATTTCATATTTTTTCCGTCTGGGGAAGTACCGTTTTTTCACTGTGGAAGGGAGGTACCTCCATTAAAACGCCCATAACGGGAAAACTAGGCGTCGCACAAAAAAAATGCCTAAATCCATTTTTGTAGCTGATGAATTTGCGCAACTTTTGATACCAATTTTATTATTGTGCGATGACGTTTGGGACCGCAATTTTGAGGTTGAAGGGTGAGAAAAAAAAAAATATTTTTTTGTATGCAGTGAGAACTCACCGGACCATGAAAACGCCAATAACTCGAAAAGTGGGCGTGACCCATGGTCAAGTGAGGTGTCATATGAAAGCTTATTATGTCCCGCAAGTAATGACCCAATTTCATATTTTTTCCGTCTGGGGAAGTACCGTTTTTTCACTGTGGAAGGGAGGTACCTCCATTAAAACGCCCATAACGGGAAAACTAGGCGTCGCACAAAAAAAATGCATAAATCCATTTTTGTAGCTGATGAATTTGCGCAACTTTTGATACCAATTTTATTATTGTGCGATGACGTTTGGGACCGCAATTTTGAGGTTGAAGGGTGAGAAAAAAAAAAATATTTTTTTGTATGCAGTGAGAACTCACCGGACCATGAAAACGCCAATAACTCGAAAAGTGGGCGTGACCCATGGTCAAGTGAGGTGTCATATGAAAGCTTATTATGTCCCGCAAGTAATGACCCAATTTCATATTTTTTCCGTCTGGGGAAGTACCGTTTTTTCACTGTGGAAGGGAGGTACCTCCATTAAAACGCCCATTAACGGGAAAACTAGGCGTCGCACAAAAAAAATGCCTAAATCC
>CAKNZS020000044.1:0-26573 GCA_932273885.2 Leucozona laternaria
TTTCATTTTCATCATTTTTTCAGCAACACGCGGATCAACCGGGGTAGTTGCTGAATAATCTAAATAAATCGGTAATTTCATTACTCACTTGCTCCGTAAGACAAAAGTTGTCTCAATATTCAATTCTATCTATTGTATTTCAAGGGAGTTAGCTGCGCTATTATTGTAGAATCATCTGATGTCCAAGATGTTCTCGTTTGCCACTTTGCCTAACTCATCCTTAACTTAGATATAATCGGTTTTATATAATCGGTTTAGATATAATCTATTTGCATACTAACTACATAACTCGCACGGCAATCAATTAATAACTGGATTACCGTGAATACTGCCGAATTATGCTCTTACATTAATAATAGATTCAGGCGTAATCCCTAAAGGGGCTGTTTTACGACCGCTATTATTTTGATTTTGACGGTCAGCAACAACCATAACATCATGATTATTAACAAGTTCCTCAAGACTAATACCACTTAAGAAACTTGTAATACGGTCGCTTAAGTCACGCCACAGTGAATGAGTCAAACAACGATCACCATTTTGGCAACCGTCTTTATTCCCCTGACAACGGGTGGCATCAACAGATTCATCAACCGCAGCAATAACTTGAGCAACAAAAATTTGACCGGGTTCGCGACCCAATAAATACCCGCCGCCCGGACCTCTGACACTAGAAACCAGTTCATTTTTACGTAAACGAGAAAACAACTGCTCAAGATAAGAAAGCGAAATTCCCTGACGTTCTGAAATGTCAGCCAGAGGGACAGGTCCCGTTTGAGAATGTAACGCAACATCCAGCATAGCTGTTACCGCATAACGCCCTTTAGAAGTGAGTCTCATAGTGTATACTCCGAGGTAAATAATAGATGAAATTGTGTCATTCCTGAGTAATTTAGTCAACTATTTACCTGACTATTTCACTCAACTATTATTTCAATGCTTATTTTGATACTTTTTCAGCACTATTTTTTTCATCGCCACTTTTCGGTGCGCCACTTGCCCACTTCTCCATCGACGTTAAAATTCCACGCAAAATATGCAGCTCTTGGGTCTCTACATGAGCTCGGGTAAATAAGCGACGTAAACGGCTCATTATAATCCCTGGATGGGCTTTACGAATAAACCCTGAATGGTTTAATACCTGCTCAAGATGCACATAAAAACGTTCGATATCTTCCGATGGCGGATATTCTACCGTATGTTCTTCTTCGGTGACTGTGTCGTTTTTCTGTTGACGAGCCAGAAATGCCATACGGATCTCATAGCTAACTAACTGAACTGCCATGGCTAAATTCAACGACCCGTATTCTGGATTGGTTGGAATATATAAATGGTACTGGCATTTTTGTAATTCTTCGTTGGTCAAACCCACACGCTCACGCCCAAAAACAATGGCGACTGGCGAACGTTGAGATTGACTCACCGCTTTTTCACCACAATCACGCGGCTCGACCATTGGCCATGATAATGTTCGAGAGCGTGCACTGGTGCCAATAACTAATTCACACCCTTCTAATGCCTCGTCTAAGGTATTAACTATTTTGGCATTACCAATCACATCACTCGCCCCCGCAGAAAGCGCAATAGAATGAGAATCAGGCTGAACTAATGGATTGACTAAATACAGATTCGATAGCCCCATGGTTTTCATGGCTCTAGCGGTAGAGCCCATATTACCAGTATGGGAAGTTTCAACGAGGATAATGCGGATATTGTCTAGCATGATATTTTGCGTTTTTTTCGAAAAAAGATCTCACAAGCTTAACACAAAATTGATTACGATGCCGAATAACTGTATAGTATGCAGCTCTTAAATTCGTTCTTTAACATCCCGGTGGAAAAAACCCATGCATCCGATGCTCAATATCGCCATACGTGCTGCACGTAAGGCGGGAAATAAAATCGCTCAAAATTACGAAAATCCGAGCAATATTCAAGTCACACAGAAAGGTATGAATGATTTCGTCACTAATGTTGACCGTGACTCTGAACGATTGATTATTGACATCATTCATAAATCTTACCCAGATCATACAATTATCACCGAAGAAAGTGGTGAGTTATCAGGTAAAGATCAGGATATACAATGGGTAATTGATCCACTGGATGGCACTACCAACTTCACTAAACGTCTTCCTCATTTCTCAGTCTCTATCGCTGTACGCGTTAAAGGCCGTACAGAAGTAGCTGTTGTTTATGATCCAATGCGCAATGAATTATTCTCGGCGGTACGTGGCCAAGGCGCTCAATTAAATGGTTATCGTCTACGTAGCTCTGATGTTCGCGAACTGGAAGGCACTATTATTGCTACCGGGTTTCCTTTCAAATTAAAACAGCATTCTGCTGTTTATATGAAAATTATGACTAAGCTGTTTGAAAGCTGTGCTGACTTCCGTCGTACAGGTTCAGCAGCATTAGATTTAGCTTACGTTGCGGCAGGCCGTGTCGATGGTTATTTTGAAATCGGTTTAAAACCTTGGGATTTCCTTGCTGGCGAATTGATTGTGCGTGAAGCAGGCGGCATTGTGACTGACTTTGTTGGCGGTCATAACTACATCGCTTCTGGTAACATTGTTGCGGGTAATCCACGTGTCGTTAAAGATATATTAGCGTCAATGCGTGATGAGCTAAATGAAGCCTTAAAACGTTAATTTAACTCCGCGTTTTAGTCTATTCTAAAGGCTCCTGTATAAAGCCGGATATTTAAAGGCCAGAGAATGAAACGTCTTCACTCTGGCCTTTTAGTTTTACTAGCCACGCTGTTTCATCTACGCATTGCTTTATCATCCATAAATTACTTTCTAAATAATGGCTAAGACAAACCGATTACTGCTACTGCGCTACAATTTTAGGTCGAACAAAAATTGCCGGTAGGGCTAATAACGCCATAAAATAAAATACTAAGCTGTGTTGATCAGGCACCCGTTCATATATAAAGCCCACAATAACAGTAACGATGGCTAATCCACCGCCCATGGCTAACGCTGAATAAGCAGCCTGTAGCGGAATGATTTCATCATCTTTACGCGCACTAATAAATCGCATAGCTGCAAGATGACATACGGTAAATGTTCCCGCATGTAATATTTGCACCACGATTAACACAGGTAATGCGGTAAATGCGCCCATCAAACTCCAGCGTATCACTCCAATAATAGCGGATAATAACAATAAATTACGTGCGCTCCAGCGACGGAATAAGCGATGGCTAATAGTAAAAACAATTACTTCAGCTACCACGCCCAATGACCATAAATTACCAATCACCGAATCCGAATAGCCGGCTTCTTTCCAATACAACGATGCAAAACCGTAATAAGCCGCATGAGCGCCCTGAAGCAGCGTAACGCAGACTAAAAAGCGCCAAACGGAGCTGTCAGCAATCAACTGTTTGAACGAAATTTTAGGCCCATGGGTTGATTTTTTGATCCCCGCGGGCATGATGGCAGGCTTGAGTAACGTGGCAAGTAGCAGCGCTAATATACTGATAATCAGCGCGATCATGATAGTTTTATGCCCCCAAACACCGGACAAATAACCAATTAGCGAGGAACTAATAATAAAGGCTATCGAGCCCCAAACACGTAATCGACCATAATCAAAGGTAAATTGCTTTTGCCAAGTACCCGCCAATGAATCGCTTAATGGCACCATAGGAGCAAAAAAGAGGTTAAAACCTATCATTACAAAAAATAACCATGCCCAATGGGAACCAAAAGAAAAACCGACCGCAAATATCAATGTAAGTAGCGCTAATATACGCAATGCAGAGATCAATTTAGCGGGATCTTTAACCGCTGGCGTAATCAGCAGTGCCCCGATAAAACGTGCAGATAATCCGATGCCAAGTAATAAGCCGATCATCTGCGCATCGATACCCTCTCCTTGTAACCAGATTGACCAAAAGGGCAAGAAAATACCATAGGCAAAAAAGTAGGTGAAGTAATCTATCGCTAGCCAGCGTGTTGATGGAATGACCATCCCTATCCCCCATTTTTAGAAAACAAAAAACCCGCTATGCGAGGTTATCGCAGCGGGTTAGAGATTATATCCCCTTATGGCCTAAATTGTAGGTACAAAAGTCAATAAACGTGGCTTGGACCTAGAATTTTTAATATCTGAGGAATATAATTTATATTAACTTAAGCGTAGACTGGATATTTAGCACAAATATTTAATACTTTTTGCTTAATACGCTCGATTGTTGCTTCGTTATTAAGATCATCAAGAATATCGCACATCCAGCCCGCCAATTCACGTGCATCAGCTTCATTAAAACCACGGCGAGTAATTGCTGGTGTTCCAATACGTACGCCAGAAGTTACAAACGGACTTTTAGGATCGTTAGGTACGCTATTTTTATTGACGGTAATATTCGCACGACCTAATGCAGCATCGGCATCTTTACCAGTAATGTCTTTATCAACTAAATCAACTAAGAACAGGTGATTTTCCGTACCGCCTGAGACCACTTTATAGCCGCGTTGTTGAAACACATCAACCATGGCTTTAGCATTTTTAGCAACTTGTTGTTGATAAACTTTGAATTCTGGCTCCATAGCTTCTTTTAATGCCACCGCTTTACCCGCGATAACGTGCATTAAAGGACCGCCCTGTGAACCTGGGAATACCGCTGAATTCAGTTTCTTATACAGCTCTTCGTCACCACCTTTAGCTAAAATCAGGCCCCCACGTGGGCCGGCTAGTGTTTTGTGAGTCGTGGTAGTAACAACGTGAGCATGTGGAACCGGATTAGGATAAACATCTGCAGCAACTAAACCAGCAACGTGCGCCATATCAACAAATAAATATGCGCCAATGCTATCAGCGATTTCACGCATTTTAGCCCAGTCTACAACGCCAGAATAGGCAGAGAAGCCACCAATAATCATTTTAGGCTGATGTTTTTTAGCTTGAGCAGCGATATCGTCATAGTCGATTTTACCGCTTTCGTCGATACCGTAAGGAACGATATTATATAATTTGCCGGAGAAGTTTACTGGTGAACCGTGGGTTAAATGTCCGCCGTGTGCTAGGTTCATGCCCAAAACAGTGTCACCTGGTTTCAGTAATGCCATATATACAGCTGCATTTGCCTGAGAACCTGAATGTGGCTGTACGTTAGCGTAATCTGCACCAAACAGCTCTTTTGCACGGTCAATGGCTAATTGCTCAACCACATCAACAAATTCGCAACCACCATAATAGCGTTTGCTTGGATAACCTTCGGCGTACTTATTGGTCAGCTGAGATCCCTGAGCTTGCATAACTCGTGGGCTAGTGTAGTTTTCGGAAGCAATTAACTCAATATGCTCTTCCTGACGTTTTACTTCATTTTCCATCGCTTCCCACAGTTGTGGGTCGTAATCTGCAATATTCATTTCACGCTTTAACATTCGCTTCTCCTGCCTCAGCTAATACAAAGTAGTCAATCATTCGAACCTGAATGCCAACAGTGTAAACTCTTTTTCTTCATGGTGATAGCCCTAACATCAAATATTACGCAATCGATTGCATTATTTTTAAAATGATTTTAGCTACAATCTATTAACATTATTAAATACTATTAATAAAATATAAATTGACATATATCACTAAAAATACGCCTTATATTAATCGATAGTTAGCAAGCCATGACTTTAAATAGGTTTATTAAAATCTAACTATTTACTTTACCTTTAAAACGATATAAGTTGCATCTATAATACATGTTATAAATTTTCATGATATAATGAGAAATGTTCAGGAGAACCTGCATGATCGATCACCAGACTATCGCAATTGTTAAATCAACTATTCCCGCTATCGCCGCGACCGGCCCTAAATTAACCGCGCACTTTTATGAACGGATGTTCAAACATCATCCGGAGTTAAAAGATATTTTTAATATGCGTAATCAAGAAACCGGGGATCAACGCGAAGCGTTATTTAATGCTATTTGTGCCTACGCTATCAATATTGAAACCCCAGAAGTACTAATGTCAGCAGTTGAAAAAATTGCTCAAAAACACGCTAGTTTAAATATTAAACCAGAACACTATCCGATTGTTGGCGAGAATTTACTGGCGGCTATTGATGAATTACTCAGCCCAGGACAAGAAGTATTAGATGCATGGGGACGAGCCTATGGCGTATTGGCAAATATTTTTATTCAACGTGAAGCTGAAATTTATCAAAAAAATAAACAGAAAGTTGGCGGCTGGCAGGGACTACGTGAGTTTACACTGGTAAAAAAAATACCGCGAAGCGAACTGATTACCAGTTTTGAATTTGCCCCTGTCGATGGTCAGCCGGTGGTAGATTATTTACCCGGCCAATATCTTACTATTTATATCAATGATGCTAGATTTGATAATCAAGAAATTCGCCAATATTCATTAACTGAAGCAGCTAATGGTCATAGCTATCGAATTGCGGTTAAGCGCGAATCAAAAGGTGCAGTATCGAATTACCTGCATCAGCATTTAAACCAAGGTGATCGGGTTAAATTAGCCCCACCTTGTGGTGACTTTTATCTCGATATTGCATCAGAGACACCGGTGACGCTGATTTCAGCAGGGGTTGGATTGACGCCAATGTTGAGCATGCTCCATCATCTTAAACAAACTCAGCATACGGGAGAAATTCACTGGCTACATGCTACGGATAATGGCAAGGTACATGCCTTCGCAGATGAAGTTAGCGATTTGATTTCAACGCTGAAAAAAGCTCAATCTACCGTTTGGTATAATACCCCGAATACAGATGACCAATTAGGGATAGATTATCACCATCAGGGATTAATGGATCTTTCAATGATTAAAGCTCAGATAATTAATCCTAAGATGCACTATTACTGCTGCGGTCCCGTCGAATTTATGCAATTTATTGCACGACAATTGATAGAGATGGGTGTCAGTTCTGATAATATTCATTATGAATGTTTCGGTCCACATAAGGTCTTGTAAACCCAATTATTCATCTCTTATCATTTCTTATTTGCGGTAACGGGGGTCCCATAAGCACACGATTCCATCCCATTCCTGTGTGCTTATTCCGTTACCGCAACTTTTTAGCGTCGCTAAACTAAATATCCCCAATAATTCTACTACAGAAAATTTATTGTCTCGTCTTTAATACAGTAGATTTATGGTGGTATATAAACATCATACTCCACCACTATTAGCGATTAAATAGCTTCGTCATCCTGCTCGCCGGTACGAATACGAATGACTCGAGCAACATCGTAAACAAAGATTTTACCGTCACCGATTTTGCCCGTTTGTGCCGTCTGCATAATAGTTTCTACGCAGCTCTCGACAATATCATCAGGTACCACTATCTCAATTTTTACTTTAGGTAAAAAATCGACCATATATTCTGCACCACGATATAACTCGGTATGGCCTTTTTGACGACCAAAACCTTTAACTTCGGTAACAGTCATTCCGGTAATACCCACTTCAGCCAGAGCTTCACGGACATCATCTAATTTAAACGGTTTAATAATTGCATCAATCTTTTTCATAAAACAATCCTGTTATGACCAGTTTTTGCGACCGAAACCCGAAGTGATGGGATAACGACGATCTTTACCGAAATTACGTGCCGTTATACGTGGCCCAACAGGTGCTTGGCGGCGTTTATATTCATTAATATCCACTAAACGAATGACTTTATGTACAATCTCTGCATCAAATCCTTGAGCAATTAATTGTTCAACTGATAAGTCTTTTTCGACATAACCTTCCAGCAAAGCGTCTAATATTTCATATGGTGGTAAACTGTCTTGATCAACTTGTCCGGGCGCTAACTCAGCAGAAGGAGGACGATCAATTACACGCTGTGGAATAGCTGGAGAAACCGTATTGCGATATTTAGCTAATTCAAAAACGATTGTCTTAGGTACATCTTTTAACACATCGAATCCGCCCGCCATATCACCATATAAGGTAGAATAACCCACTGCAGATTCACTTTTATTACTGGTTGTCAGCACTAAGCGACGGCGTTTATTTGACATCGCCATCAAAATAACAGCGCGGCAACGAGCCTGTAAATTCTCTTCGGTGGTATCCGCTTGAGTATTCGCAAACATCGGCTGTAATTGAGTCATAAAAGCATCAAACATTGGCTCGATGGAGACAATATCAAATTCAACACCCAGCAATTCAGCTTGCTCTTTCGCATCATGAATACTCATTTCTGACGTATAACGAAACGGCATCATGACAGCTTGCACATGTTCTTTACCAATGGCATCAACAGCAATTGCTACCGTTAATCCCGAATCAATCCCGCCCGACAATCCAAGGATCGCTCCATTAAATCCATTCTTGTTAATATAATCGCGTGTTGCTAATACTAACGCTTGATAAACTTGTGCTATCGGCGTCAATACTGGTGCCGGTTTATCCATCGCCACAATGTTTACATCATCAAACTGACATAAGGCAATTTGCTCATCAAAAGCCGCTAAACGGTGAGTTTGATTACCCTGCTGATCAAATACTTTTGAACAGCCATCAAACACCAATTCATCCTGTCCACCAACCTGATTTAAGTAAATAATCGGTAACTGTGTCCGTAAGCAATGATTTTTCAATAATTGTGAGCGGATATGGGGTTTTTCTCGATTATAAGGCGACGCATTAATGGTTAATAAAATTTCTGCCCCTGCCTGTTTCACCGCATCAACCGGTGCGTCAAACCAGACATCTTCGCAAATTAATACTCCTAAACGATAACCTTTAAAATCAATAACACAGCTTTGATCGGCAGCAGCAAAATAGCGTGGTTCATCGAAAACACCGTAATTCGGTAATTGTTGCTTAAAATAACGAGCTTTTAATGCTCCCTGCCAGAAGAATGAGAGCGCATTATAAGTTTTACCTTGTTCTTTCCAAGGGTGTCCCACAATTATTGCGGCATGCTCACTTGCCGACTGTAAACGAGCTAACTGAGCATTACAACGTTGATACAAATCATCGCGGAACAATAAGTCTTCAGGCGGATAGCCTGTCAGGGCTAATTCTGAAAAGACCACCAAATCAGCGAGATCTTTTTGCTCCTGGACAATTTGCAACATACGTTCGCTGTTGCCTTCGATATCACCAACCACCCAATTAATCTGGGCTAATGCGATGTTAAGCTTACGACTCATAAGGTCTTTATTCTCCCGGAGCGTTTAAAATATAGCGTGTTGAAAACACATAATTTAACCTGACTAACTCAAGATCTTCAGCCACTAATAGCTACGTTATTCTTTGAAATCATTAACATCAAGTTCATGTCGTGCCAATAATTTATAAAATTCAGTTCTATTGCGACCCGCCATACGTGCTGCTTGAGTCACATTGCCTTTAGTCATTTGCAACAGTTTACGTAAGTAATTGAGTTCAAATTGATTTCTTGCCTCGACAAAAGTTGGCAATGCCGTATTTTCACCTTGAAGCGCCTGTGTAACCAGCACTTCACTAATCACTGGCGACGTAGTCAATGCCACACACTGTTCAATCACATTAACCAATTGACGCACATTACCCGGCCAACTTGCCGCCACTAAACACTTCATTGCCTCGGTCGAAAAACTTCTCACAAAAGGTTTATGCCGGATAGCCGAGCTACGTAAAAAATGATTTGCCAACAAAGGAATATCTTCTGCACGTTCATTTAAGGTTGGAATACGTAAATTAACCACATTCAGACGGTAAAATAGATCTTCGCGAAATTCTTTCTTTTCCATTGCCTTAGGTAAATCACGGTGCGTAGCTGACAGTATCCGTACATCGATATCTAAATCTCGATTACTGCCCAAAGGACGCACTTTACGCTCTTGTAACACCCGCAGTAATTTAACCTGCAAAGGCATCGGCATATCGCCAATTTCATCAAGGAACAGTGTCCCGCCTTGAGCGGCAAAAAATAGCCCTTCACGGCTGCTTACCGCACCGGTAAATGCACCTTTAGCGTGGCCAAATAATTCAGATTCTAATAATTGTTCAGGCAATGCCCCGCAGTTAATAGCAATAAATGGCTTTTTCGCCCGCGGGCTGGCTTTATGAATAGCTTGTGCTAAAACCTCTTTCCCCGTGCCGCTTTGACCATTAATCAATACACTGACATCGGATTGTGCGACCATACGAGCTTGTTCTAATAACCGTAACATCAATGGGCTACGTGTCACAATGCCTTCATTCCACTCTTCTGCGCTGAGCGGTCCAGCAGAAAGTGCTAATGCTTCGTCGATAGCTTTATACAACGCATCACGATCTACCGGCTTCGTCAAAAATCCAAATACACCGCGCTGAGTTGCTGCAACAGCATCAGGAATCGAACCATGGGCAGTTAAAATGATCACTGGTAAATTAGGATGCTGTTTTTGTATTTCATCAAACAGCGTCATACCGTCCATTTCATCCATACGCAAATCACTGATAACTAATTCAATTTTTTCTTTGGTCAGCATTTTCAAGGCTTCAGGACCACTTTCTGCGGTAACAACTCTGAAACCCTCGCTGGTTAAACGCATACCCAGTAATTTCAGCAGACTCGGATCGTCATCCACTAACAATAAATTTGCTGATTTACGTGCTGTCATTGCGTTTATCTCCTGTATATTTTTATGAATAGTCGATTATTCTTTAGAAGTACTCGTGGCGTCTTCCGTAGGGTTGACTGTCTCGACTGGTGGTTGCTGCAATGACGTCTGTTCATCTGCGGGTTTATCTGTCGCCGGTTTTTCCATTTCAGCGGCCGGAATATTTTGAGTCTGTTTACGGGATGAGAGCTGGCGCTCAATATCGGTTAGATTTTCTAATTTACGCGACACATTATTTAATTCAAATTCAAGCCGTGCATTTTGCTCTTTTAAGCGATCTATTCTATTGTCACTGTCTTGTTGTAAACGCTTAAAACGCAGGTTTATCTCTGTCAGATTAATCGCCTGTACTTGCTGCTCTCGCCACAATTGCAACAACGGCCGAACTGCCGTCGGAAATTGTAAGCTATAAGTATTCAAGTTATCGACAATTTTACGCCGCTCAGCCACTGTCGGTTCTGCTGCATTTAATAAAATACTCTGCTGAAAAACTTGCCACCAGTGGTTAGCATCAATTTGATTTGCATCGGTACGAGCTTCATTAGTGGATAATCTATCCGCACAGTCCATGACACGTAGCCAATATAATGAATTTTCGCGTACATTTGGCTGTTCCATATTCCAAATATTCTCACAATCGGTATAACGGTAATCAACCACTTTATCTTCTGGCAAAACCGATTGAGTTAATGTACTTAACGGAGATTGCCCATTCACTCCCACACAACCGACTAAAATAAACGGCAACATTAAAACCCCCAGTCGCAAAAAATTGACTGAGTAAGCTGTTGTTGAGCGTTTAAATTTCACGACTGCTGCGTGAAAACTTGCTCGCGACCATTGATTGGCAGCCAGCAAGGATCCTATAGACCTGATCATCATTATTATTCATTCTCTGCTGTTAACGGCAGCTCAATTCTGAAACAAACATCCGCTGATTTGCTGGAAATTAATGTCAATTCGCCGCCCATCTGCCGAATACAATCTTTGGCAATACTGAGGCCTAAACCGCTACCTTTGACTGCCCCTTTGCGGACTAATGAGCCTTGATAAAAGGGTTCAAAAATCATACTTTGCTCAGATTCAGGAATTGGTGTACCTGTATTAGCGACTTCTATTTGAATTTTATTGCCATATTGCCGACTGGTAATCCAAATATTACCTGATCCGCTGCCATAGTGCACCGCATTGGAGTAAAGATTATCTATCACTCGAGTTAATAATGTCGGTTCCGCTAAGCAATGATCGGCTTTTAACTTCACCTCAGTCACCATGTTTTTAGCTCTTGCTGGCAAATTATGAGCGCTAACAATATCATCGATCAGCTTTTTCAAATCAATCCATTGGGCTTCCGGTGGGCTATCGGCCAACTTACGATTATAGTCTAATAGCTGCTCAATCAGCTGCTGTAAATGTTTGCTGCTGTTATCAAGAATTTCAACCACTTCTTTTTGCTCACCATTTAATGGGCCTACGACTTCGTCTGCTAATAACTCGGTCCCTTCTCGCATACTGGCTAATGGCGTTTTTAATTCGTGGGAAATATGACGTAAAAACTCATGCCGCTGAGATTCTAACCACGCCAAACGTTCGCTAAGCCAAATAATCCGCTGGGCTAACGATCGTAATTCTCGCGGACCTTTAAAACGGTCAAGATTATTAGTCAACGTTCTTCCAGTGCCTAACCGATTGATCATGCGTTCAATACCTTTCACTGGTCCAATAATCATGCGAGTAAATAGCGCGACTAATAACACACTTAATAAAAATAAAATTAAACTTTGCCAGCCAAATAATTGACCTTTATTGGCGATAGCCGTTTGTAAATGCTCTCCGCGACTAAAAATAACATGCCGAGTAACTTCAGCAAGATGAGTATTCGCCAGAGAAAATTGTTCTAATGCCTGAGACATCGCTGGCTCTGGCTGGCTACCTTCGCATTGAATTTCTTTTAATTGCGCTAACAAATTGATAATAGGTGCTGTTATTTCATCATTTGGCAAAATAACGGCTTGCCGCTCAAGCATAGTGGTATATTCATAGAATTGTTTTTTATAGATAGCATTACGCGATTCGTCACGTAGCACGCAAGATTGCCGATAGGTTCGTTCGATATCGAGAGCTAAACTGCTGATAACTTCACGCCGACCAGCATCAAGTAAAGTCGTACGGTTAATTTCAGCCGCCTGATTACTCAGCTGCTCTAAACTTTGATAGGCCTGATAGGCCAGTACCAGCAACGGTAATAATACCAGCCAGAAAGCCATCACTACGAGTTGGCGCAATGAGCGCGGAAATAGACGCCACTTATTCAAAGAAATCATCTCATTACCTGTATATTTTCTTTATGGTAACAGAACTATTTACCGAGTGTGAACTTGATTAATCGGTTTAATCACATAATTAGACTGATTTTATGATTAATCTTTAACCCAAGATAAAATTTGCTCATCGATGATAGTGAATTATTGTGATACCGCATGAAAGAAAGAGAAAATAAATGAAGGGCGATACATAACGGTGAGAGCAGGATGGTGGAATGAAGCGTTTTTCTTCATTCCACCCGTGATAACATACTTTATTAGTTATATTCCACTGATCTTGCTTATATAAGTTATTTATCTATAACTCATATAGGTGGCGCCTCACTCAACGTGTCGTCCTTTGCGTGATAAGGCCCGAGGGCGAATATCGATATTACCGGACGGTAGGCACCTTACTCTGGCGTCATTCTGATTTTATGTGGTATATCCCCACCCTAATGTGGACCGACATAATGAGTTGAATGAGCAACTGATTTATATAATGCATCATCCGTGCCAAGTTTTCAAATTAATATTTAATCGACTGATATATAAAGAAATTAAACTTTAAAACTCAAATTTCAATCTTATACTACCGTTTTTATTTCCACAAATAGCCGATACTGTCTCTTATTTGAGACACTAAAATTAGCTTTATTTAATTACCTTTAAAATCAATAGTATAAATGTCTCCTATTTGAGACAATAATAAAGCTAATTGTCGGTATATCACGACAGGCTATATTTATCGCCAAAAAAACCCTGCCGAAGCAGGGTAAAAATAACAAGATAGTTTATTGATATTACAAAATAAATTAACCTAATTGACGACGCGCATTACGGAAAATACGCATCCATGGACTATCTTCGCCCCACTCAGCTGGGTGCCACGAGTTACTAACGGTACGGAAAACACGTTCAGGATGTGGCATCATCACAGTAGCACGCCCATCCGTCGTCGTGACTGCCGTAATCCCATTCGCTGAACCATTTGGGTTAGCCGGGTATTGTTCTGTCACTTGGCCAAAGTTATCGACAAAGCGCAACGCCACTAAATGATTGGCTTCTAACTGCTGTAAATGTGCTGGATCACGAACTTCAACTAAGCCTTCACCGTGCGAGACGGCAATCGGCATACGCGATCCCTCCATATCTTTAAATAGCAATGATGGGCTATCTGCGACCTCAACTAAACTAAAACGAGCTTCAAAACGTTCAGACCGATTGCGAACAAAGCGTGGCCATAATTCAGCACCGGGGATCAAACTACGTAAATTCGACATCATCTGACAGCCATTACACACGCCCAATGACAAGGTATCCGGACGATTAAAGAACGCCGAAAATTCATCACTTACTCGAGGATTAAACAGAATTGATTTAGCCCATCCCTCGCCCGCACCTAAGACATCTCCATAAGAGAATCCACCGCAAGCCACCAGCGTATGGAATCCTTCCAATGAACGATTACCTGCCATTAAATCACTCATATGCACATCGACGGCATCAAAACCGGCACGATGGAATGCTGCAGCCATCTCAACATGCGAGTTAACGCCCTGCTCACGCAGTACTGCCACTTTTGGCTTAGCCCCACGCATAATATAAGGCGCGGCGACATCTTCAGAAATATCAAAAGTCAGCTGTGTATTCAGCCCCGGATCGGTCAAGTCAAGTTTGGCCTGATGCTCTTGATCTGCACATTCGCTATTATCTCGAATACGTTGCATCTGCCATGTGGTTTCAGCCCACCATTGGCGCAAAGTACTACGACGTTCTTGGTAGACAATAGTGTCTCGGCTGCTAATAATAATATCATCACCAGAGGTTGCACTACCAAGTTCGAATAAGCAATCAGCTAGCCCTGCCTCAGCAAAACACGCCTTTACATACGCTAAGTCTGACGCGCGGATTTGCATTACTGCACCTAACTCTTCGCTGAATAATGCGGCTAAAATATCATCGTCAAACGCACTGATATCCACCTTGATACCACAGTGCCCAGCGAACGCCATTTCAGCCAATGTCACCACTAAGCCCCCATCGGAGCGATCGTGATAGGCCAATAATTTTTGCTCGCCAATTAAACGCTGAATCGTCTGGAAAAAGGCCGCTAATAATTGAGGAGAACGAACATCAGGTGTGCTACTGCCTAACTGACGATAAACTTGGGCTAATGCCGATCCACCGAGCGCATGATGTCCCTGTCCCAAATCGATTAATAACAATCGGTTATCAACTTTGGTTGTTAATTCCGGCGTGACAGTTAAGCGCACGTCTTCAACCCGACCAAACGCGGTGATCACCAATGATAACGGCGATGTCATCTCTTTAGTTTCGCCATTTTCATCCCAACGCGTTTTCATCGACATCGAATCTTTGCCTACAGGAATAGTTATCCCTAACGCAGGACATAATTCTTCACCAATCGCTTTTACGGCAGCATACAATCCCGCATCTTCACCTGGATGCCCTGCGGCAGCCATCCAATTAGCTGATAGCTTAATACGTTTTAAATCTTGGATATAAGCCGATGCAATATTGGTTAGAGCTTCTCCTACCGCCATACGTGCAGAAGCCGCGAAATCCAATAATGCGATTGGTGCACGCTCACCAATAGACATAGCCTCACCATAGTAGCTGTCTAGGCTCGCCGTCGTTACCGCGCAATCGGCGACCGGAATTTGCCACGGTCCCACCATTTGATCACGCGCTACCATGCCAGTTACTGAGCGGTCACCAATGGTGATTAAGAATGTTTTTTCAGCCACCGCAGGCAAATGCATAATACGTTTTACCGCATCGTGTAACTCAATCGCCGCTCTATCTAATGCCTGTGCTGGTGCCTGCTGAGTTGTAACATCGCGCAGCATTTTGGGTGTTTTACCTAACAATACATCTAGTGGCATATCGATAGGATGATTATCAAAATGTTGATCATTCAATAATAAATGATGTTCTTCTGTCGCTTCACCAATGACCGCATAAGGTGCACGTTCACGTTGACAAATTGCTTCAAAGATTGGCAATTTTTCAGGAGATACAGCCATAACATAACGTTCTTGCGATTCGTTACACCACACTTCTAGTGGGCTCATGCCCGGTTCATCATTTAGGATTTTGCGTAATTCGAAACGACCCCCCCGACCACCATCGCTTACCAACTCAGGCATCGCATTGGATAAACCACCAGCACCGACATCATGAATAAAAAGAATCGGATTATCGTCGCCCATTTGCCAGCAGCTATCGATAACTTCTTGGCAACGGCGTTCCATTTCTGGGTTATCCCGTTGAACCGAAGCAAAATCTAAATCTTCATCGGATTGACCGGAGGCCATCGATGACGCAGCGCCGCCACCTAAACCGATATTCATTGACGGACCACCGAGTACAATCAGCTTAGCCCCAACGGAGATCTCACCTTTCTGGACATGATCTGCACGAATATTACCGATCCCACCGGCAAGCATGATCGGCTTATGATAACCGCGTAATTCCTCACCGTTATGACTGGTGACTTTTTCTTCATAAGTGCGGAAATAGCCCAACAGTGCGGGACGACCAAATTCATTATTAAATGCAGCGCCGCCTAATGGACCGTCCATCATAATATCGAACGCACTAACAATGCGTGATGGTTTACCGAAATCTTCTTCCCATGGCTGTTCAAAACCGGGAATTCTCAGATTAGACACAGAAAATCCGACTAAGCCCGCTTTAGGTTTAGCGCCACGCCCTGTTGCACCTTCATCACGAATTTCTCCACCAGATCCCGTTGCTGCCCCCGGCCATGGAGAAATTGCTGTTGGGTGATTATGCGTTTCGACCTTCATCAAAATATGGGCATCTTCTTGATGATAATCATAATGACGGTCTTGTGCATCGGGGAAAAAACGCCCGACTGAAGAACCTTCCATTACCGCAGCATTATCTTTATAGGCAGATAATACATAATCTGGTGTCTGCTCGAAGGTATTTTTGATCATCTTAAATAACGATTTAGACTGAGCTTCACCATCAATAATCCAATCGGCATTAAAAATTTTGTGACGGCAATGTTCAGAGTTAGCTTGCGCGAACATATACAGTTCGATATCGGTAGGATTACGCTGTAATTTTGCGAAGGCCGCCAATAAATAGTCAATTTCATCATCCGCTAAGGCTAATCCCATCGCCGTATTCGCCTGTTCAAGAGCATTGCGCCCTTGAGATAATATATCAATCACCTTCAGCGGTGCAGGCTGATGTTGTACAAACAAAGCAGCGGCTTGATCCATTGAGGTAAACACCACTTCCATCATACGGTCATGCAATATAGCAGTAACCGCCTGCTGTTGAGTATCAGTCAACGTATCCGCTTGTATATAATAAGCAATACCGCGTTCAATCCGCTTAACTGCCGTTAAATCACAATTATGCGCGATATCGGTAGCTTTAGATGACCATGGAGAGATAGTTCCGGGTCTTGGCGTAACCAGTAATAACGTCCCGAAAGGCGTATGTTCCGGGAGCGATGGGCCATATTTGAGCAGACTTTCCAGCTTTTCTTTATCACTATTACTTAGCGGTGCCGCTAAATCAGCAAAATGTACATATTCAGCGTAAATATCAGTAATTGGGATCTCTTGTTGCTGAAATAATGTCAGTAAGCGGGAGATACGGAATGCTGATAAAGCAGGTGAGCCACGCAAAATTTCCATAGTCTTTGATTCTCTCTTTTGAACGCCAGCCCTGACCGTTAATGCAGGGGAACTGAAGCCATTATAAAGCAATGTTCATCAATACGAAACCGTTTGCGTGAGCAAAAATAAAGCGAAGTGATAAAATATCTCTCATATAAAATAGACAATTTTTGTTGCACCGCGCTAAATTGTTTCGCAGAATGTCAGATTACTGGGAATATAACCATACTAAATTTAGCTCGATTTGAGTTTTTATTACGACGACACCAGTACCACTAACGAGATATAATTATTTGAATAATTTTAAAATACATTATTTCGTTATCGCTATTATTGCTTTTTTATCTGCCGCTATCATTGGCTTAGATACTCATTGGTCAGGCCACCAAGAATCGCAGTTAAAAAGAATACTGTCACGCAAAGAGTTGCGCGTCAGTGTTATCAGTTCACCACTGATCTATGTTAACGATAAAAATGAAATTAGCGGTTTTGATTATGAACTCGCACAGCATTTTGCCGATTATCTCGGCGTCAAACTTAAGGTTACGGTTAGACCAACCATTAATCAGCTGTTTGATGATCTAAAAAAAGATAAAGCTGATCTAGTCGCGGCGGGCTTACTGTACAATCAAGATCGCTTAAAAAATGCCCAAGCGGGTCCACAATATCTATCCGTATCGCAACAATTAATTTACCGGAAAGGTACGACTCGACCTAAATCATTTGATCAAGTTAATGGAAAATTTGTGGTCATGGCGGGCTCTGCGCATGCTAGAACGCTCAAACAGTTAAAACAATTTTATCCGGAGCTAAGCTGGCAAGAAACCAACGACTACAGTACCCATCAGCTGCTAGAAATGGTGGCTGAAGGGATAATCGACTATACGCTCGAAGATTCTATCTCGGTATCACTGCAACAACGTATTCATCCTCAAGCGGCAATTGCATTCGATCTCGGTGAAGAAAATGCCATCACTTGGTATATGGAACGAACGGCAGACGATAGCCTCAACGCGGCTTTGCTGGATTTTTTCAATGCCAGTAATGAAGAAGAATTACTAGCCCGCTTAGAAGAAAAGTATTTTAGTCATGTCAGCAGCTTTGATTATTTTGATACGTTGACCTTTATTAGTGCTATTAATAAAGTCTTACCTGATTATCGGCCCCTATTTGAAAAATATGCGCATAATATTGATTGGCGTTTATTAGCGGCGATCGCTTGGCAAGAATCCCATTGGGATCCACAGGCAACATCCCCCACAGGAGTACGTGGTTTAATGATGCTAACCAAACCGACAGCTGCCACTATGGGAGTGCAAGACCGTTTAGATCCCGAAGAAAGTATTAAAGGAGGGGCGGCTTATATTGAATATATTATGCAACGTTTACCAGTATCTATCCCCGACGATGAACGTATTTGGTTTGCTTTAGCCGCGTATAATATGGGCTATGGTCACATGTTGGATGTACGTAAGCTAACTGAACAGCAAGGAGGCGACCCAAATCGATGGTTAGATGTTAAATCTCGTTTGCCATTGTTGACTCAGAAAAAATACTATACCCAGCTCAACTACGGCTATGCCCGCGGGCATGAAGCCTATCGCTATGTCGAAAATATTCGCCGTTATCAGCAAAGTTTAGTCGGTTATCTATATAATCAAGAAAATAAGCCATTAACGGAGCCTAATGAACTGCAAGCCCGTTTGTTTGCACCTCTAGACGAGAGTACCTCATCAGCCCTTATTAAGCAGAATAGTGATTCAAATATCGAGCCAGCAAATAGTTATCCAGCGCCTAAATCTCATTCTGTACCACAAGAGAAAGTAAGTCTGAAAAATCTACAGAATCAGTCAATACCAAATAAAATATCTGCGGTAAATCCAGAAAATATTCTCGGCGATCATTTTCTTTCGATTTATCATAAAAGAAAACAGCAATTGCAAAAACAAGCCAGTCAATATCAACAATCTCATGATGATACTCGCGCTATTCCGCTGATACCTAGTGCAGAACATTAAGTCTATTGTTAACTATCAATTAGTTCGAACTTGGCTACCCGTGGACGAAGCACTGAAAATGTAGCAATTCCCCCTAGTAATTTCTCCAAGGGGGTGTTGATTCAATAAAACGATTAAATTAATCAACTTAAATATTAATAAATATCCCTATTGTTGTGCTGATTTAGCTGCAGCTTGAACTAATAATTTTTGCTGTTTTTTCTGCTCACGACGTAACTTAAAGAATTGACTTAATAAATCAGCACATTCTTCAGCTAATACCCCAGAAACCACCTCTATACGATGATTCATTCCTGGATGCCCTATAACGTCCAATAATGAACCACAGGCACCGGTTTTAAAATCACTCGCTCCATAAACTAAACGCCTTACTCGCCCGTGGATCATCGCACCGGCACACATAACGCACGGCTCTAATGTGACATACAGTGTAGTATCTAATAAACGATAATTAACCAATCGCTCTCCCCCCGCGCGAAGTGCAATAACTTCTGCATGTGCGGTGGGATCATTATCACTAATTGGTCGATTCCAACCTTCAGCAACTAATTGATCATTTTTAACCAATACTGCTCCTACAGGTATCTCGCCAATATCCTGAGCTTTTTTAGCCAACTGCATCGCATATCGCATCCAGTATTGATCTCTCTCGGCTTGGGTCACATCAACCTCATCGATATTAAATAATCGATAATTATTGCTGATGTATGCTTTGACTGCAAATCATCATCAACTGAAAAGGGCTAATTTTGCCGCAAATCCCATAAAAAAGGTCCCTACAGCGCAATTTCCTACTTTAGCTAAACCTTGCTGCTGACGAAAATAGCGAGCAATAAAATAGCCACCAAAAATCAACGTACTCAAATAAGTAAAACTCACCAATTCTAATATTAACGCTAAGACTAAATAGGAAAGAGACGTATGTGGATAGCTAAAATCGATAAATTGAATAAAAAATGACATGAAAAATAAAATGGCTTTCGGGTTAGTTAAGCTCAGCATTAGCGCCTTAGTAAATTGATCTTCAGTGCGAACAGCTATGGCAGAGTTATCCTGTGGTCTGGTACGACATAGCAAGTTGAAATAGAGGATCTTGCCGCCTAAAAACAGTAAATAAGCGGCACCTAAATAACGGATTAGATCAAATAAAAACGGAGAGGCTTTAATCAGCGAAGCAACGCCAATAAAAGAAAGAAAAATCAATATAGCGTCCCCAGTAAAAACGCCTAATGCAGCTTTATATCCCGCACGAGTTCCATAAGAAGTACTTGATTTCAAAACATAAAGTGAATTAGGACCAGGAACTAGAATAATCAGAATCAAACCTGCCATATAGGTCCAAAAATTAACAATACCAATATCTTCAAACATTTTATTCCTTGCTTTTTACGCTTTTAAATTGTTATTAAAAATATTTATACAAAATTTTTAACACAGATTTTTCATTTTGTGAATGGATAAACTGTCGCCAATAAATAAATATACTAAAATGAACATTATTGCTCATCAAAGGAATACATATTTATTTACTTAAATTCATTCTACAATCGAAATAATATGACATATATTATTTTAATAAATGAAAGTTATTGGTATAAAATAACGGAGTACAAATTATGAGTAATTATCAAATTGCTGTTATCGTTGGTAGTTTACGTACTGACTCTCTAAATAAAAAACTCGCTCGAGCCCTAATTAAATTAGCTGATAATAGACTATCCTTTAATTTTATTAATATCAGTAAATTACCTCTTTATAACCAAGATGATGATCTTGCTCCAAAAACTGAAGTTCTTGATTTTCATTCCCAAGTTGCTCACTGTGATGGCTTATTAATTGTCACTCCTGAATATAACCGTTCAGTTCCTGGTGTATTAAAAAATGCGCTAGATCACGGCTCAAGACCTGCCGGAACTAATGTCTTTGCCACAAAACCGGCTGGCATTATCGGTACATCAATGGGATCAATAAGCACCGCATTAGCTCAGCAACATCTGCGGAACATTCTCTCTTTTTTAAATGTTCAAACAATGCCTCAACCTGAAGGATTTATTCACTGGATAGAGGGCATGATCGATGACCAAGATAATATTACTAATGAAAGAACACTAACTTTCCTACAACAATGGATGGAGGCTTTCTCTGCTTATACCATAGCCAAAATTGAAAGCAAATAAAGACCATTATCCATATCGTTTTACTTTTATGCTGGCTACTTATAAGGTTATTGGCCAGCATAAATCACATCCTAAATATCATTGATTGTTTATCGTCTTTAAAGATCACCATAAAAACAATTAGTTAAAGAGTATGCTTTAAAAATTGTGCATTATTAATACTAAAAATAAAATGAGAATTAAATTAATCTAAAATACAAACTATAATTATTTAAATTAACCAAATAAGAACAAATAATGACTTAATTCAAAATATAAGTTTAATTTTTAAATTAGTCATTGTTTTTTCTAGTTTTGTAAATGAGCTAATTATATTTTTATTTCTTCTCTATACTAAAAATTAATATAAAAAATAAAATCTCTGAGGCGATTATGTCATTAAATAAAAAAGAGCATGTTAGTTATAATATGGTCGTTATCCTTGTAGGGATGATGGCCGCGTTAGCCGGGCTATTCTTTGGTTTAGATACCGGTGTTATTGCAGGAGCTCTCCCCTTTATTAGTAAAACTTTCCATATCTCTGCCTTACAACAAGAATTAGTTGTAAGCTCCATGATGTTTGGTGCTGCTGTCGGTGCAATATCCAGTGGCTGGTTAACTTCCTTTCGAGGGCGTAAAGGCACACTACTGATAAGCGCTATGTTATTTATTATTGGCGCAATAAGCTCAGCTTTCTCACCAAATGTTGAAGTCTTAATTATTTCACGTTTAATTTTAGGTTTAGCGATTGGGATTTCTTCATTTACCGCACCGATCTATTTATCAGAAATAGCACCGAAGAAAATACGTGGTGGGATGATTTCGATGTATCAATTAATGATCACTATCGGTATTTTAGTGGCATTTATTTCTGATACTGGATTCAGTTATGATGGTGCTTGGCGCTGGATGCTGGGTATTATTACCATTCCTGCTATCTTATTATTAATTGGAGTCTCTTTTCTCCCCGAAAGTCCACGTTGGTTAGCAACCAAAGAACGTATGGGCGAAGCAAAAGATATTTTATTAAAACTTCGACAAACATCACAAGAAGTTGAAATAGAGCTAACAGAAATAAAAAATAGTTTAAAATTGAAACAAACAGGATTTAAATTATTTAGACAAAATAATAATTTTCGTCGTGCTGTGATCCTTGGGATTGGCTTGCAATTTATGCAACAGCTCACCGGAATTAATGTAATCATGTATTATGCACCAAAAGTTTTTTCTTTAGCCGGTTTTGCATCTACAACACAACAAATGTACGGTACCATATTAATTGGTTTAATTAATGTTATAGCTACCTTTATCGCTATTTCAATTGTTGACCGCTTTGGCCGACGACCTATCTTATTAACTGGCTTTACCGTTATGACTATCGGAATGGGTGCATTAGCCTTCATGTTCCAAATGGATAATCACACTGTATTTAGTCAATATTTTAGTGTGTTGATGCTGCTAGTCTTTATCTTAGGCTTTGCAATGAGTGCCGGTCCACTAATTTGGGTATTATGCTCTGAAATTCAGCCTTTAAAAGGGCGTGATTTTGGTATTACTTGCTCAACCAGTGCAAACTGGATAGCAAATATGCTAGTCAGCGCTACATTCTTAACCCTATTAAATAAATTTGGTGATTCCAATACATTCTGGATTTATGCGGTTATGAATTTTATCTTTATTATCATTACCTTTATGTTTGTACCAGAAACTAAACGGGTATCGTTAGAGCATATTGAGAAAAACTTAATGAGCGGTTGTTCATTACGTCAACTAGGTAAATAATAGGTATTATCTTTAGTGTAATAAGCCAATAAGTAGGTTCTTAGAGCCTACTTATTGCGGCTAAATAGCATCTATTTTAATCTTAATAAGATTATATTTATAATTTGCATTAATCTCTCTTTAGTTATTACTCTATTTTCCAATCATTAATTTTGTATTAAGCAGTCTACAACTAAAATACTGTTGGTTTAGCATGTTTTACCACGAATATAATCGTTTAGTTTTTACTTAACTCTTCAAGATCAATTTTTACTCTTTTAATGCCTAAGATTTAAATTCTCTGATTTAAATTTTGATATTAAATTCTAGAAATAAATTACTAATACTATCTAGTAATTTATTGATTATTGTTTGAGTAAATATTTATTTTTTAGTTAAAATAGATATTAATTTCACGTAACGAATAAGTGCAAGATATAAGTTACTAATATTCAACCAGATAAATTATAAGATGTTGATATGGCTTTATTAATTACCAAGAAATGCATTAATTGCGATATGTGTGAACCCGAATGCCCGAATGATGCTATCTATATGGGGGATGAAATATACGAGATTGATTCGAACCGCTGTACTGAATGTATCGGTCATTATGACAAACCCACTTGTCAATCGGTATGCCCTATCAATAATACTATTATAATCGATCCCGGACACATAGAATCACAGGATCAATTATGGGATAAATTTGTACTACTTCATCACGCCGATAAAATTTAATCTATTTGCTATATCGGCATTACGCATATTTTTTCTGCGATCACAGTCGCACAAGCGTAGTTGCGTTCATCAGTAATAGAGACATGGAGTGTCGATATCCCCAGCGACTGTGCTAATGTCAATGCGGCGCCATGTAATGATAAGACAGGTTTACCCAAGGCATCATTTTTAACTTCAAATTGATTGAATGCTAATCCTTGGCGGATCCCCGTACCTAATGCTTTGGCTGCCGCTTCTTTCACAGCAAAACGCTTAGCTAAATAACGTTCTGGTCGAGCATGCTGAAAATATTGGACTAATTCATGCTCAGTCAAAATACGTTCGGCGAGATTACTTCCCGAACGTTCGATTATTTGGCTAATTCTGGATATTTCAACAATATCTGTACCAAGGCCAACAATAGACATTAATTACGCGCTTCCTTAAGTAACTGTTTCATATCAGAGACAGCTTGCGCCAAGCCGCTAAATAATGCGCGCCCAATAATTGCATGGCCGATATTTAATTCATAAATTTCTGGCAATAATGCAATACGCTGGACATTATGATAGGTTAATCCATGCCCTGCATTTACTTTTAAGCCTTTGCTAGCGGCATAAGAAACGCCATCTTTGATACGACGAAATTCTAATTCTTGCTCATTGGTAGAGGCTGCATCAGCATAAGCCCCCGTGTGGATCTCGATAAATGGAGCACCCACTTGTTGAGCAGCGTCAATTTGTTGATGATCGGCGTCGATAAATAATGAAACTTGAATGCCTGCCGCGGTTAAACGTTTAACCGCATCGGCAATTTTATCTTTTTGACCAGCAACATCTAATCCGCCTTCTGTGGTGACTTCTTCTCGTTTTTCAGGCACTAAGCAGCAAAAATCAGGTCTTATCCGGCAAGCAATATCAACCATTTCATCAGTTACAGCCATTTCTAAATTCATACGAGTCTGAATTGTATTTTTTAGTAACTCGATATCTCTGTCAGTAATATGGCGGCGATCTTCGCGTAAGTGTACTGTAATTCCATCAGCACCCGCTTGCTCAGCAACAAATGCTGCCTGTACTGGATCAGGATATTGTGTACCTCGCGCATTTCTGACTGTCGCAATATGGTCAATATTTACACCTAATAACAATTCAGCCACATTTTACTCCTACAATATTGTTTGAATAGAGATGTTTTTTCTGCCTCTATCCTACTGCAAATTTATCTTTTGGTGTAAAAAATATTAGACTTTATATTGTCACAGACAATAAATAATAACGCATGCACAAATATACTAATACTCTTTGAATTTGCTTCGCAAATTTATCAACTATTTTTATCAAGTGACTGTTTATATCTCAAAGACTGGATAAGGTGATTTTAATCAGTTAAACGATATATTTTTTTACTATGAAAATGGTATAAAAACATGACTAAAAATACAAATTAATCAATTAGAATAGATAAATGAGAATATTAATAATAAGGAGAGAGTAAAATAAAAATAACTACATTTAATATAAAAATAATTATTATATTATGAACCTATAATAGCTAAACCAACCTTTCATCCGGTTTATTTATATTTATTTGGCTAACAGGACGAGTAAACTGACGAAATAATTCACGACTTTTTAATGGTTTCCCACCTAAATAAGGCTTTAATGCCATTCGCGTAAATCTTTTTGCTGCTTTCAAACTATCAATATCAGAAAACTCACGCTGTGATAAATCTTTCAGTTGCTTGCCTGTAAAACTGAAATTATCAATAATTAAGCTACCGATAAATCCTTTCTCTTCACGATAACGGTAAGTCATTGTATCTGAAACTGGTTCGCCACTTCCTGCACAGTGAAGGAAATCAACACCATAGCCAATATGAGATAACAAAGAAAGTTCAAAACGACGTAATGCATGCTCCGGGGTATATTCACTAGCCGCTAGAGTCTGAAGGCATTCTAAATAATCAAAGAATAATGAAGAATAAGCGGTACCTTGCTCTAAGATCCGGGAAACTAATTCGTTAACATATAAGCCACTATACAATACCGTACCAGACAACGGCAAAGCTAAAGAAACAGCATCAGCACTAGTTAAGGTTTTAACTGCACCTTTTCCACCCCAGCGGATCAACAGAGGAGTAAAGGGCTGAAGACAGCCCCTTAATGGTGAACGATTACGACGAGCACCTTTTGGCTAAAATACACACCCGCCCTTCGCCCTCAGTAAACATATCTAGTAATAGACTCGTTTCACTATAAGGCCTTGAGTGAAGTACGAATGCTCGCTGCCAACCATTCACAGAGATAGACCTATTATTTTAGATCATCAACATAGCCAAGGCTGCGTAA
>CAKNZS020000045.1:0-15000 GCA_932273885.2 Leucozona laternaria
ATTATTATTATTATTAATAATAATAATAATAATAATAATAATAATAATAATAATAATAATAATAATAATAATAATAATAATAATAATAATAATAATAATAATAATAATAATAATAATAATAATAATAATAATAATAATAATAATAATAATAATAATAATAATAATAATAATAATAATAATAATAATAATAATAATAATAATAATAATAATAATAATAATAATAATAATAATAATAATAATAATAATAATAATAATAATAATAATAATAATAATAATAATAATAATAATAATTTTTTTTTTTTTTTTTTTTTTTTTTTTTTTTTTTTTTTTTTTTTTTTTTTCCTTTAGGGATAGAGACAGGAGAAATGCTTTATGCACCATAAGGAGGTTGGCGTTGACCCATTAACCATCCCCGTGTGTCGGACTCGCGTGGTGCATACCGACCAAAACTCCTCCAACCCTTTCGGTTTCTGACCTAACCCCCCCGGCACTGCTCTTTGTATTACTTCAAGGGGGTTGTCATATTTCCCTCACGGGTTCATCTTACGGGTTCAACTGTTTCCCGATAATTTTCTTCTTCTCTTTTTTTTCTTCTGAGAATGTGTTCTATAAAACTGCTTATTTTTTGCCAGTTTTGGTAGCTCTGTATCATCTTTTCGACTATATTGTCTGGGGTGATGACTCCAATGTTTCTTTGTAAGTCTTGTCGGAGGGGTTCCCATCTGTTACATGAGAAGAAGGTATGGTTTGCGTCGTCTTCTTGCGAGTCCCCATACTGGCATGCTGGGCTATTTGTTTTGCCGATCTTATGGAGGAAGGCGTTGAAGTATCCGTGTCCGGTGAGTAACTGAGTGATGTAATAGTTGACCTCACCGTGTTTCCGGTCATTCCAATCGCCCACGTTCCTTATTAGCCTCGCTGTCCATCTTCCTCTGCTTTCTGAGCGCCAACGCTCTTGCCATTTTTGTTTTGTGATCTGTTTTGCCTCCTCGGATGCCGCTTCCACTCCCATTTCCGTCTTTTTGTCGTAAACGTACTTCCTTTCTGCCGCCAGGAGATCGATGGGGGTCACTCCTGCGACTACAAGGACGGCTGGTTCCGACACCGTTCGGTATGAGCTGACTACTCGTAGGGCTCCACATCTTTGAACTGCTGCCATCTGTTTTCGGTACTTCTCTTGTTTAAGTGAGTCTGCCCAGATCTCGCTTCCGTACAGGAGGACGGCGTGCGTTGTGGACATCAGCAGCTTTCGCTTACTGGCCGTGGGTCCGCCTATGTTGGCCATCAATCTACTAAGTGAGGCAGTTGTTTTCGAGGCTCTTTCCGCTGCTGCCTTAATTTGTTGCCAAAAGGTTAGCTTTGTGTCGAGCCTCAATCCCAAGTATTTCACGGCGACGCTGCTTCTTATTACTTCGGTGCCAATCTGGAAATCCATTTGGGTAGGAATCCTCTTCTTCGTCAGAAGGACTATCTCCGTTTTCTCCGTTGCCAGGCTTAGCCCGTGGTCCTCCATCCAAGAGTTCGCTCGCCGCATGACCTGATTTAACTTTCTTTGCGCGTTTTCGGTGTCTCTTGCCGTTATCACCGCCGCGATGTCATCAGCGTAACCAACCAGGAAGGTGTCATCGGGCATCTCCATTCGAAGGATGTCATCGTAGGAGATGTTCCAGAGGTCTGGTCCTAATATTGATCCTTGAGCTGCACCTGACGTTATTTCTTTTCTGCGCTGGCCTTCTGTGGTTTCGTAGATCAGCACTCGATCCCTGAGGTAGTCCTTCACTATTCGTAGGAGATACGCTGGGATTTGGAATCTCCTCTCCAGCGCGTTCAGGATGTCACTCCACCTAGCCGAGTTGAAAGCGTTGCGTACGTCTAGTGTTGCTAGCAGGACAATCTTTTTCGAATAATGGCTTTCTTGTTGAGCAATTTGGGCGGCGTTCACTACTTCTTTAATGGCGCCAATCGTAGATCGGCCTCTCCTGAAACCATATTGTCTCTCTGACAAGTCACCTGATGTTTGTACTGCCGCGATCAGCCGTGGTTTCAGAAGCTTTTCTAAGAGTTTGCCCACGGTGTCTAGCATGCACAGAGGTCTGTATGCCGATGGGGAATCCGGGTCTCCTTTTCCTTTGCTGATAAGTACCAGACGTTGTTTTTTCCAATTTTTGGGGAACACTCCTTCCTCGAGACAGCTATTGAACATGTTCAGCATCAAATGTGGGCATGTTTGAGCGGTCAATTTCAGGGCTTCTGTTGGAATTCCGTCGGGGCCGGGGGCTCTTTTGTTTTGCAGCGACTGTACAGCTATGCCCAACTCTTCTTCATTAAAGACTGGAATTTCCTGGCGTTGGACCATTGTGGTGTCGGGTGGTCTGGCAGGGTGAGTTGGGAAAAGCGTGTTTACGATTTGGTCCGTCTTTGCTTCATTGAGGATAGGGGGTGCCATCTGTGCTCCGAGTTTCCGCATTACAATCCTATAGCCCAGTCCCCAGGGGTCATTGTTTACGTCTCGGCGGAGATCCTCCCATTTCTTTTTCTTGCTCGTATTGATGGCCTTCTTGAGCTCGGATCTTTTGGTTCTGAATTCAGCTACGGCCTCCTCCGTAAGTTCAACGTGTCTTCTTCGTCCCCTGGTTACTATGCGTCGGAGTTGTAGGCATCTCCGGCGGAGCGCAGCTATCTCCTCTGTCCACCAGTACACTGGATCTCGATTTCTGCTAGAGCCGCTCGTTCGAGGCATGGAAGAATCACAAGCGAGCCGAATTAGTGACATCGTGGCTTCAGCTTTCGTTTCTGCCGGTCCCGTAATGTGAAGAGCGGTACTTGCCCCTTCTTCGATGACGGAGTTGAAAGTCTCTATGTTGAGCCTGTTGATGTTCCACCTTGGAATCCGGCTATGGTTTCCGTTTGGAGTTCGTTGGTGCTCTTCCAGATCAAAGATGATGTACTGGTGGTCACTGCCTGTATAGTCCTCAATGACTCTCCAGTCTTTTATCTTTGCGGATGTTGGCTCTGTCGCAAAGGTTACGTCTGGGATGGTTCCTCTATGTCCTGGTCTCCTGAAAGTTGGGGTGTCTCCTACGTTCGCTACGTTAAGGCCCCTTCTCGCAGCCATCTCGAGTATTTGCCTTCCTCGAGAATCAGTAGTTGGCATTCCCCACTCTTGAGCTCTAGCGTTAAAATCGCCAGCAACCAGTATCTCGCCTTCAGTGTTGGACATGAAATCTTCTAGGTCCTCTAGCTTTTTCCGGAACTCATCGATCCTGTCATTCGGACTAAGGTAGGTGCTTATTATTGTAAGTCCCTCAATTTTCGCCCAGACGAAGCCTGTTTCTATGCCTTGGCTTGTGACGGGAAGTTTCCTTAGGTCTGGGATCCATATAGCAGCGGTTCCAAGCGAGTCTGACGTCCAGTTTGGTTGGTTCTTATTGGTGTATTGTTCGCTGATGATGAGAGCATCTACTTGCAGTTCACCTATAAGTTTTACCAGGAGGTTATCCGCTGTTTGGCTCCTGTGGACATTCGCCTGCATTATTTTGGTCATTTTGAGGAAGACTTCTTCGCTGTTGCAAGTGCCTGCCTAAACACTTGGCACTTCCCTGAACCCGGCACATGATCCAAGACCAATGATGGAGTTTCAAGGTCCGCACATAAACAGCACTTTGGTGGGTTGGTACAGTCCTTCTTTTTATGGCCCTTTTCACCACAGTTGAAACACAATCCTTGCCCCTTTCTATCTACCCCGTTACAAGTTGCTTGGCGGTGTCCATATCCGAAGCACCTAAAGCAGCGTGTGACTTCAGTTCTACGCCGGATTCTGCACTGAACCCATCCTATTCTTATGGTTGGTGTTTTCAGTAACTCGTGGGCGGCTCTAGAGTTAACTTTAATGATGGCTATCTTTAGAGAGCTTCTATTCTTGCCAGTGATTCCAACCTGGATGTCCGTGATAAGATCGGTAGCTTTCTTCTTGACGGCGTCTTGGACTTCTTCTGCTGTGGTCAATTCGTCTAAATCTCTGATCTCCAGCGATATCTTCGGTTCCAGACTTTGAACACTTGCTCTATCTCCTAGTATTTCCTTAAGAGATTTTCCAAAAGCCTCCTTATCCTTTGTTTTGGATCCTAGTTCTAAAAGAACATCTCCAGATTTAGTTTGTCGTACGGTTTTGACGACAGTTTCGGTGTCATCTGGATTTGCCTTATTTCGGATTTCTCTTAGGATATCAGTATACTTCTCGTTTCCTTTCGGCTTTATGAGGATAGCTTTGGATCGAGGTTCCCGGTGCCTTCCTATCTTCTTTTTCTTCTTTTTTCCCCTTTCTTCCCTTTCCATAGGTTTGTCCTTGCCTTTGGTCTTTGGGGGCTGTTTGTTTATTTCTGCTACCGTGGGATTTTTCTTCTTGAGAGCATGTGCGTAACTCTCTTGCACCTCGCTTCTTGTTAGGACTGGTGTCATCTTTTCTCCTAGGTTTTCTTGTGATGATTTCTTCGTCCTTTTATCACATTCCTTTACAAGAGGGCTCGATGGTGGTCGCTTCGCAGGGATGAGGTTTTCCTTTCGGTTTTCTGAGGGTTTTTCCATCCCTTCACTCCCCGTCTGGCCCGGAATTTCTTTTTCAAGATTTACTGGTTCAAAAGTCTGCGAACTTTGATCTGCAGTCTTTTTGACCTTTTTTCCCCATTTAATCTTATCCATGGATTCTTCGAGTGCTGCTATACCATTTTTGATATCCATGCTGATGTTTTTCTGTTTGCTGCACGCCGATTTCATGGATTTGAGGATCTCTCTGCATTTCTCGATCTCACTAGAGAAAACGTCACCGTTGTTTTCTGCTGTTTCGCCTGTTCTGTCTCTTGAATAATATTGAAGAATATTTCGGCTTGCCAATGTTTTCGCCGCTGGCGTAACTTTTTGTCCTGTAGGGGTACTTGCCGATGGTGGAGGTGTGCGAGACAACTTTGAACCTTTCTTAAAAGGGTTACTACTGGATTCACTTGTAGCTGTACGTTCCGTGGAAGCCAAGTGTGCCACTCCCAGAGACTCATTCGGTTTTTCATTTGTCTTGCAGTCATTGTATATCGACGTCCCGGAGCCCGCGCGCTCACTCCTGACAGACGCCGGTACTGGGTATCCGACTCCCTGCACCGTAGTATTTTCTCTCCTTGGTTCTCTATCCATAACTGGTTTATTGTTCTGTGTGCCTTCACATAGTTGTTTTTTTTGGTCCGCGAGTGGTATTTTATTTCCCACCTACCCCGCACTAATAGCAAGTACTAATGCCGAGCGTTCCTCTATCCGCCACCCGAGGACGCGCCCTCTAGGGGAAAAACAACAAAAACCCCCGAGGGAATAATAATAATAATAATAATAATAATAATAATAATAATAATAATAATAATAATAATAATAATAATAATAATAATAATAATAATAATAATAATAATAATAATAATAATAATAATAATAATAATAATAATAATAATAATAATAATAATAATAATAATAATAATAATAATAATAATAATAATAATAATAATAATAATAATAATAATAATAATAATAATAATAATAATAATAATAATAATAATAATAATAATAATAATAATAATAATAATAATAATAATAATAATAATAATAATAATAATAATAATAATAATAATAATAATAATAATAATAATAATAATAATAATAATAATAATAATAATAATAATAATAATAATAATAATAATAATAATAATAATAATAATAATAATAATAATAATAATAATAATAATAATAATAATAATAATAATAATAATAATAATAATAATAATAATAATAATAATAATAATAATAATAATAATAATAATAATAATAATAATAATAATAATAATAATAATAATAATAATAATAATAATAATAATAATAATAATAATAATAATAATAATAATAATAATAATAATAATAATAATAATAATAATAATAATAATAATAATAATAATAATAATAATAATAATAATAATAATAATAATAATAATAATAATAATAATAATAATAATAATAATAATAATAATAATAATAATAATAATAATAATAATAATAATAATAATAATAATAATAATAATAATAATAATAATAATAATAATAATAATAATAATAATAATAATAATAATAATAATAATAATAATAATAATAATAATAATAATAATAATAATAATAATAATAATAATAATAATAATAATAATAATAATAATAATAATAATAATAATAATAATAATAATAATAATAATAATAATAATAATAATAACCCCCCCTGGGATAAACCTTGAAGTGGTGGGGGGGCTTAAATACTTGTTTCTGCGAAACTGCGAGCTATGTTGACTCAGGGCCACCCATGTCAAACAGGTCAAAGTGGAGAAACAATGTATAACTAATTATCTCAACCCATACAAAATATGGAGAACAAAATAAAAAGAAATGAATTTAGAAAACCAACGTACAGAACACCGAGTGGGGATATACACTCAAACGTCGATAGGAGCCACGACTACCGGCGCGGGCTTGGCTCCGAGAGGAGATGAGTCGCCAGTGGCGGAACATCACTTAGGAACAACTTCACAAACACGTCAAGAAGATAACCAACAACCTTCACTGGATAGAAGTGCTTCAGTGACTGCACAGCCACTGACCACCCTAGCTGGAACTACTAGGCGGAGAATACAATGGAGCAACCAAATGAATGAATTCATCATAAGAGCTTACTTCCGCACCACCCGTTGTGATACATCCACATCAGGATATAGACAGCGGTTGCACACGATGTTTGTAGAGAAATACCCAAACCTAGGACACGTAACTGAACAGAATATAGCAGACAGGAGACTAGCAATTACTCGAAGAAACCTGGTACCAAGACCTTTAGTAGACTCGATCAGGCAAGAAGTGGCTGCTGAACTTGGCGCGCAAGCACAGGCCAATAACGTAAACTTTCTTGACCCCATTGGGCAGGACAATATTGATGAAAACAACAGCAATATCGTTTTGAACAGCAGTGCTGATGTGGAAACACAAAAACTGCACCAAGAATTTAATAGCGCACTTATAAAATATACATCGCTAGATCCAGCCTTAAGACCGAAACTTCCGAAACAACAGCAAAACTGTGGAATGAGCTCCAAAATCAAGAGGATGAACAACGATATCCTGCCCAATTTCCTTCCCGAGATCTCCACCTTTAAAGAACTGGACGTTTTCCTCTACTGCAGTGCATATGCTGTTATAAAATCCACTGGCAGAAAGATTCCAGGGGAACAGCGAATACAGAGATCACCACCTGTAAGAAGAATTCCATCATGGCTGAGAAGGCTCACCAATAAAGTCGAATCCCTTCGGAAAGATGCTGGAGTGCTTACAGCGTTTATTACTCAACCGAACAGGAAACTTGAAAGAAAGGCTCTGAGAATTAAACGCAAGTATATAACGCACACGCAATATGATGGCAGAAACAGCACTGTTGCGGAGGCTCTTGATACAGTAAAGCAGAAGATCAGCTTATATGCTAAGAGATTAAGACGATATAAGGAATCGAAACAGAGGAAAGAAGACAACGCCCTTTTTAAAACATCGCAAAAAAAGTTCTTTGATAAATGCAGAGGCAAAATCGGGGATACTAACCAACTTCCTAATATGAGGAGCTTTGAAAATTTTTGGACGGAAATTTGGTCATCAGCTTCACATCATAATCAATCCTCTCAACTATTAGAACAAAGTGAGAAAATGTCCAAAATAACACCAATGCGTGAGTTCTACGTATCGCCCGAAGATTTCCAAATAGTAGTGAAAAAGCTCCATAGCTGGAAGGCTTCTGGTATTGATGGCCTACACAATTATTGGTTAAAATCTTTTTCTGTTCTTCACGATATCATGAGACGTGAAGTAAACAGATTCATACAGGAACCAACTTGTATTCCGGACTATCTGTGTGAAGGAATTACCTACCTTATTCCCAAAAATGACACTGTCCAGGATCCTTCAGGGTTCCGACCTATCACCTGCCTTAACACTTTTTATAAGCTAACAACATCATGTGTCACCGAACTCATCAATAAGCACTGTTCAGGTAATAATATCATGGCTGAACAGCAAAAAGGCTGTGTGAAAGGAGCACTTGGCTGCAAAGAACAGTTAGCTATTGATGCCGTAATCACTGGTCAAGCGTGTGCTGGGCAAAGAAATTTGTTTGCGGCATTCATTGATTACAAAAAGGCTTTTGATATGGTCCCACATAGCTGGTTGATAGAAACTCTGAGATTGTATAAAGTCAACCCACAACTCGTAACTTTCTGCGAAACAGTAATGTCAAAATGGTGCACGAAGCTACGAGCACAAAAATCAACATCTGGATTAATAGCAATCAAAAGAGGCATTTTCCAAGGAGACAGTCTCAGCCCAATCTGGTTTTGTCTTTCCCTCAATCCACTCTCATCTCTTTTAAATAAAAGTAAATATGGTTTTGAGGTTAAAAACAGTATCCAATCCATTAGGATTACTCACCTTATGTACATGGATGACATCAAATTATATGCCAGCACCGCTAATAGCTTAGAACAACTACTAAAAATTGTCGAGAAATTCTCTAATGACATAAGAATGGAATTTGGAATAGAAAAGTGCAAAACTACCCAGATCATAAGGGGGAAGATGTCTAAAGGATTGGATTATATAACAACCACCGGAAAAGCTATCAACTCATTGGAAGAAGGAGAGTTTTACAAATACTTGGGAATGGAACAGTCTAGAATGATAAACCACACGTACATTAAAGCACGTTTGAATGAACTGTTTAAGAACCGACTGGAAGAACTGCTGAAAACCTTCTTAAACTCCAAAAATATGGTGACAGCTATAAACACATATGCTATCCCAATAATAACATATTCTGCAGGCGTAATAAAATGGAGTACGACGGATTTAGATGGTTTAGACAGAAGAGTAAGAACGCTGATGACTAAATATCGCCAACACCACCCTAAAGCGTCTGTCGAACGACTGGTGATTTCCAGAAACAAAGGAGGAAGAGGATTAATTTCCATACGAAATCTCGTTGAAAGGCAAAACCACAACCTTTTTAGCTATTTCACAGAAAAGGCATCAACGTCAAACCTTCACAGTGCTATCCTTCATTCAGATGAAAATTTCACCCCAGCGAATATGAAACATGCAAGCCAGTTAGACCAACTAACACAGTCTACACAACAACAACTTATTAGCAACTGGAAAAGTAAACCTCTCCATGGAAGACACCCGAACGAGCTGTTTGCACCTAATAATGACGTTCTAGCGTCAAACTCTTGGCTGCGTTTTGGAACTCTATTCCCGGAAACGGAAGGATTTATGGTAGCAATCCAAGACCAAGTTTTACCAACAAAAAACTACCTTAAGTTTATAGTGAATGATCAGAGCATCCCATCCGATAATTGTCGTCGATGTGGTACTCAACGTGAAACCATACAGCATATCCTCGCTGGATGTACTGCACTCGTAAATGATGTGTACAAACGTAGACATGACAACATCGGGAAAATTCTTCACCAAGAACTTATGAGGAAATATGGCATCCTTACATCTTTCGTCCCATATTATAAGTACATCCCTGATTCGGTAATAGATTGTCCTAGCTACCTAATCTACTGGGATCGTACAATCTTGACAGACACAAACGTACCTTTTAACAGGCCGGACATTGTAATCTTTAACAAATCCACAAAGGATATAATACTTGTCGATTTTGCTGTTGTCAACAATAATAATATGGGCTCCACACACACTCATAAGATCCAAAAGTACACAAACTTATGTTTTGAACTCAAGGAGCTGTGGAGAGCGAAAACCGCCATAACTGTACCAGTTATAATTTCGACAACTGGACTCATCCCAAAAACAACGATTTCAGCTTTGGAAAGACTTGGAGTTCCGAAGAAGATAGTCTATGACATGCAAAAATCTGTTATCCTTGACAGCTGCCGTCTAGTAAGGGAATTTCTCGCTCTTTAAATAAAAATTTGTTTTTCTTTTATAACGCCGTGTTTGGTCTCTCTGACCCGCACGTTCGTCCGAGCCTAGCCTTTGGCAGGTGAATTTTATCCTACATATGTAGAGATAGTGAGAACGCTAAAAATCGATAATAATAATAATAATAATAATAATAATAATAATAATAATAATAATAATAATAATAATAATAATAATAATAATAATAATAATAATAATAATAATAATAATAATAATAATAATAATAATAATAATAATAATAATAATAATAATAATAATAATAATAATAATAATAATAATAATAATAATAATAATAATTTTTTTTTTTTTTTTTTTTTTTTTTTTTTTTTTCCTTTAAGGGAAGCGGGATAAATGCTTTATGCACCATAAGGAGGCCTTTTTTGGCGTTGACCCTTGACCATCCCCGTGTGTCGGACTCGTTAAGTGCATACCGACGAAAACTCCTCCATAACCCTTTTGGCTTCTGACGAACCCCCCCGGGACGGCTCTTTGCATTACTTCAAGGGGGTTGTCATGTTTCCCTTCCGGGATCAACTTACGGGTTCAACAGTTTCCCGATCATTTTCTTCTTCTCTTTTTTTCCTTCTGAGAATGTGTTCTATGTAGCTACAGATTTGTTGCCAGTTTTGGTAGCTCTGCAGCATCTTCGCTACTATGTTGTCCGGGGTAATATCACCAATACTCCTCTGCAGGTTCTGGCGGAGTGATTCCCATCTGCTGCAAGCGAAGAAGGTATGGTTGGCATCATCTTCTGCCGAGTCCCCATACTGGCAGGCTGGGCTGTTCTTTTTGCAGATTTTGTAGAGGAAGGCGTTGAAATATCCGTGTCCAGTGAGTAACTGGGTGACGTAATAGTTAATTGCGCCGTGTTTCCGGTCATTCCACTCGCCCACGTCTCTGATCAGCCTTGCTGTCCAGCGTCCTCTGGTGTCCAAGTTCCAGCGCTCTTGCCACTTCTCTTTTGTGCGTTGCTTTGCTTGTTCTGTCGCCGCTTCCACTCCGATTTCCGCCTTTTTGTCGTGGACGTACTTTTTTTGTGCCGCAAGGAGATCTATAGGAATCACTCCTGCGACTACAAGGACAGCTGGTTCTGACACCGTTCGGTATGAGCTAGCTACGCGTAGAGCTCCACGTCTTTGTACTGCTGCCATCTGCTTCCGATACTTTTCTTGCCGTAGTGCCTCGGCCCAGATCTCGCTTCCGTAGAGGAGAGTGGAGTGCGTTGTCGCCATCAGTAATTTCCGCTTGCTTGCCGAAGGTCCGCCTGTATTTGCCATGAGTCTGCTTAGGGACGCTGTAACCTTTGATGCCCTCTCCGACGCGACTTTTATCTGTTGCCAGAAGGATAGCTTCGTGTCGAGCCTCAGTCCCAAGTACTTCACCGCATCCTTGCTGCTTATGACTTCGGGGCCAATTTGAAAGTCAATCTGCGTCGGGATCCTTTTCTTCGTCAGAAGGACTATCTCAGTTTTTTCTGTTGCCAAACTAAGACCGTGTTCATCCATCCAGGATTGCACACGTCGCATGACCTGGTTCAGCTTAAACTGCGCACTTTCGGTATTTCTTGCCGTTATAACCGCGGCAATGTCGTCTGCGTATCCTACCAGGAAGGTGTTTTCGGGCATGTCCATGCGAAGTATGCCATCATATGAGACGTTCCACAGATCGGGTCCCAGGATTGATCCTTGTGCTGCTCCAGAGGTGATTTGTTTTCTTCGAGTACCTTCCGTGGTCTCATAGATCAGCTCCCGGTCCCTAAGGTAGTCCTTCACAATCCGCAGGAGGTAGGGTGGGATGCTGAAAGTAATGTGCAACGCGTTCAGCATGTTGCTCCATCTGGCTGAGTTGAAGGCGTTTCTGACATCCAGAGTTGCCAGCAGTACGATCTGCCTGGAATGGTGATTTCCCTGTTGGGCGGTTTGGGCAGCCTTCACTACCTCTTCTATGGCTCCGATCGTAGAGTGGCCTTTTCTGAACCCGTGCTGCCTTTCGGATAGGTCTCCTGCCGTCTGTACTGCCGCGGTGATTCGTGGTCTCAGCATCCTCTCCAAGAGTTTCCCTGCAGTGTCAAGCATGCACAGAGGTCTGTATGCAGATGGGGAGTCTGGATCTCCTTTTCCCTTACTGATAAGTACCAAACGTTGCGTCTTCCAGCTCTTGAGAAAGACCCCTTCCTCTAAGCAGCTGTTGAACATATTGAGCAAAAGTTCTGGGCATGCCCGAGCGGTCACTTTCAGCGCTTCCGTTGGTATTCCGTCAGGTCCAGGGGCTCTTTTGTTTTGCGCAGTTTCCACGGCTGATCTCAACTCTTCTATACTGAAAGACGGTACATCCTGTTGCTGGGCCAATATGTTGTCGGGTGGCCGGACTGGGTGACTTGGGAATAGCGTATCCACTATGTGCGCCATCTTCTCTTCATCCAGAGTAGTGCTGGCCCTGTGGGCTCCAAGTTTCCGCATCACAATCTTGTAGCCTAGTCCCCAGGGGTCGCTATTGATGTCTTGGCGGAGATCTTCCCATTTCTGTCTTTTGCTCGTATTTATGGCATTCTTGAGCTCGGATCTCTTGGTTCTGAACTCCACGAGGTCATCCTCTATTGGGGCAGCGTGTCTTCTTCGTCCCCTGGTGACTTTGCGTCTAAGTTGCAGACATCTTCTTCGCAGCTCGGCTATCTCATCTGTCCACCAGTATACGGGATCTCTGTTTCTGTTTGGGCCTCTTTTCCTGGGCATGGAAGCGTCGCATGCTAGCCGAATTAGTTGCATCGTGGCTTCCGCTTTGGATTCCGCAGATCCCCTTACTTCCAGAACCGCCGCTTTTCCCTCTTCTATGACAGAAGTGAAGATATCTTCGTTCAGCTTGTTTATGTTCCAACTTGTAGCTTGGGCTTGGTTTCGGTTGGTAGTTCGCTGGCACCGTTCTAGATCGAAGACGATATACTGATGGTCGCTGCCCGTGTAGTCTTCGATGACTCTCCAGTTTTTTATCTTTGCGGATGTGGGCTCCGTCGCGAAGGTCACGTCCGGGATTGTACCTAAACAGCCAGGTCTTCTAAAAGTGGGTGTATTTCCAACGTTCAATACGTTCAAGCCACGACGCGCTGCCATCTCGAGTATTTGCCTTCCTCGAGAGTCCGTAGTTGGCATTCCCCACTCCTGTCCTCTGGCGTTGAAGTCTCCGGCGACTATGATTTCCCCATCTGTTTCATTCAGAAAGTCCTCTAGATCTTCCAGTTTTTTGCGGAACTCTTCTACTCTGTCGTTTGGGCTGAAGTAGATGCTTACTATTGTCAGATTTCCACTTTTCACCCATACGAAGCCTCTTTCTGACCCTTTTCTTTCCATGAGGAATTTTCTTGTATCGGGGATCCAAATAGCAGCAGTTTTAAGCAGATCCGGTATCCAGTTTGGTCCATACTTATCGCAGTATTGCTCGCTTACGATGACGATTTCTGCCCGCAGTTCCGTGATAAGTTTTGTCAGGAGGCTATCCACTGTAAGGCTCCTGTGGACATTCGCCTGGAGAATTTTGGTCATTTTGAGGAGACCTTTTTCGCCTGTTCGAGTGCTTTTCTAAACACTTGGCAGTTTCTTGTGCCTGGCACGTGGTTTAGCGGTGTTGTTTCCAGTTCCACGCATAGGCAACATTTCGGGGTGTTTGTGCACTCCTTCTTTTTATGGCCTTTCCCTCCGCAATTTATGCATAGACCTTGGCCCTTTCTATCCACGCTAGTGCAGGACGATTGTATATGACCATATCCAAAGCATTTGAAGCAACGCGGGACTTCTGTTCTTCGTCGAATTCGGCACTGAACCCATCCTACTTTTATTGAGGGAATCCTCAACATCTCCTGGGCTGCTCGGGTATTAATGTGGACTATGGCCATTTTGAGGGATCTTCTGTTTTTTCCCGTGATTGATACCTGGATATCAGTGATGAGGTCGGCGACTTTCTTTTTTACGGCTTCTTCGACTTCTGCAACTGTGGTCAGCTCGTCCAAATCTCTTACTTCGATCGCCATTTTCGGTTCAAGGTTTCGGACCGTTGCCTTTTCCCCTAGAATAACTTTCAGAGACTCACCGAACGCCTTTTTGTCCTTTGTTTTGGGCCCGAGCTCTAAAAGAACATCTCCAGATTTGGTTTGCCGAACGTTTTGGACAATGGTTTCAGTGTCATCTGGGTTCGCCTTGCTTCGGATTTCCCGCAGGATCCCGGAAAAATTTTCGTTTCCCTTCGGCTTTATCAGGATAGCTTCTGGTCTTGTCCTTCGATGGTTTTTTTTCTTCGACTTCTTTCCGTTCTCCCTAGCTGCTTTTTTTCGCTTTTCTCGGGCTTTGTCCTTCTGTCCGGTTTGAGCCGGTTCGATAGCCTCGGGAAGATTTTCCTTCAGAGCTTGAGCGTAGCTCTCGTTCTCCTGTTTTTTCGCGAATGGTGTTCTTTGTTGCCCGTTCTGCGCCTCTCGTTTTTGTGGGGACTTCCTCGTTCTTTTTTCGTAGCCCGCGGGAAGTGGGCTTGATGGTGGTCTTTTTGCCGAACCCGTCTTTGTTTCTGGATTCTTTTCCTTTACAGATTTTATTTGCTCTGGGGGCCTTCCATCCGTCTGTATCGCCTTGTCTACTCCGCTCCGCGTATCGTTCTCCCTGGGTCCTGCTGGAGTTGAGGGTTTCGCTCTCTTTCTTTGTATTCTGGCATGTTCCTCCCACTTGAGTTTGTCCAGTGATTCTTCAAGCGCCGTTATACCCTGCTTTATGTCCAAGCTGATGTTCTTCTGTTTACCACAGGCTGACTTCATCGAGATCAGTATTTTCATACATTTTTGTATTTCTCCGCCGAATACGCTGCTTACGGTATCATCCTTGCATACCATGGGAGCCAAGTTGTTATTTGAGGCTGTTCTTTCTTTCTCTCCCTCTGCCTGGAAAACATTCCTAGCCACTGGAGGTTTTT